>JAWWEV010000037.1:3943593-3969259 GCA_035583235.1 Hafferia zeledoni
TGCTTTGCTGCACAGAGCTCTCCCACAGCCCTGACAGCTCGGGAATGTCTCGCCATCCGAAAGGATCAGAGCTGTGACTGCAAGAGAGAGGCCAAGGGGGGACTCCTCAGCAAGGGAGGGCAGCCCAGCCTGGCACAGCAGTACATGGGCTGATTCACATTGCATCATGCAAGACTGAAAAATGGGAAAAAAATCCCACCTCTATCTTCTAGGACCTCCTTTTTCACACCTTACATTCCAGCTTCTCCATAAGCCAGATCCAACCTTTCTCCAGCTCCTCTGGGCAGCAGCAATGATTTGCCCTGCTTGGCTGTAATTAGCTGCAAAACCACCTCAAAAATTGCCTGGTTGAAGAACATTTAAGGACTGAAATAAAAATGGAATTGAGCCCCGAGAAAGCAAGCAAAATCCATCATGGCTAATTATTTGCTCTTGATTGTCAAAAAAAGGATGGATTGATGGAAGGAGCTGGTAAGCAGGATGATAGCAGGAGTGTTCTCAAAGGCAAGCACTGTAGAAAGATCCAAAAGCAAGAATTTTCATAATCCACGGGTTGTTAATTATCTAAACAGAGGTCTCTTGGAGCTGCCTGAGTGAAGATTAATTAGTTTTTGAAATAATAGCTAAATTGATAATGGGAAGGAGTTTGGGTTCCAAAATAATGGCTGAAAATTAGCCAGCCTGTTTCTCCATTTCTCTTTGCCACGTTCAGGAGGACATTTGTCTCTGTTGCTTTTTCAGAAAAGGGCCATTAATCAAATCAGCAGATGGTCCTTCCCAAGCCTGGGGTGTTGCATAAACACAAAAGGGAGGAGAGGAGGAGGAAGCAATCACCAACAAGTGTGAGGGGAAAAAATCCCCCAACCCCGTGATTCGCAATTCCAGAGTCAGTGTTCCCTGAAAGAGCTGGATCCGTTCAACTGAAGTAACTCTCCTGGAGATGAGGAACATCTACCATGACAAGCAGGCAACTCCAGGAAAGAGATTTGTCTGTCTTTAAAACAAATTACCTGCACTAATCCCAAATACTGGGATTTACGTCTCCTGGTTGACCCAAGTTTGATGTCCAAGTTGTCACCACCTGCCCAGGCTCTCGCCCATGAGTGAAGCCACACGTGTGTCGGATTCATTCCTGCGTGTCCCAGGCTGTGCCTGCTGGCTTGTCCCTGCACAGAGATGCTCCCCAACACCCTCTCCCACCCAGCTGCACGTTTGGCAGCAGCATCTCCTGTCAGCATCAGTGAGAGCTCTGCTGCCACACGGCCGAGACCACGCGAGGGGCTCAGGAGCTGTCAGATATACCTACACATAAAGAGCTCAGTGCCACACGTCTTGTTTGCTGGGAAAGTCATCCAGCAGGAGCCTTGGGTCCTCTGAGTGCTCCCTGCTTCCCAGGGCATCCAGGCCTGACTTGGGAGTGACACTGGCCATTGCCACACGCAGGTGAGCAGCTCTGAGCACAAAGCACCCTCACAGCAGGTACCCCCACAGGTGGGACATTGCTGCCCAAAGGACACTGCTGGCACAGCCAGGGGGGTTGGGGCGCTCCAGGGAAGCAGGTCCATGTCACAGCCAAGCAAAGGCACAGGCAGCTGAAGGCTGTCCCATCAATCACACCAGGCTTTGCTCACAGAGCCCCTTGGCTTGGGAGAGTGTCTGCTCCATCACACACACAAGGCTGACACACGTGAAACCCTTCACAGCACTTATTGATGTGTGTTGCCTTGGATTTTATGGCACAATAAATAATGGGGGAGAGGCAGACACCCATCCCCTCAGTGCCTCCACACTGCATCCCACCCTTTGTGGCTGCTCAATCCCAGCACTGCAGATACACATTCTTCCCTGGATGTCATTACTCCACACCCTGCCAGTCACACACAGCCGAGAGACAGAAGGTCATGCCCCCCAGACCTTGTTCCCCTTCCTATTCAGCAACCTTTAGTGAACAGACATCATCAGCTATCAATAAAAACCATCCTTCCCAGCCACTTCTATCTTTAGCATCCCACAGCCAAACAAGGGGCACGTGGCTCAGGGCAGGGTGATCTCCTCCACAATCTGCTGGAGCAAAGTGCAAGGCTCAGACCCTCTCCATGAAGGTGACAGCCATGCCCTTTGCCACAGGGGTGGTCACCAACCTCCTGTAGCCCACTGCCCTGCACTGACCTCAGAGCAGAGCCCACCAACTGTCAGAGCCACCCTCACTTTCCCCAGCCCTCGGCAGGATCAGACCTCAGCTGTTTGTTTCACTGTGGATGAGGCAGAAGCAGCACTCAGAGGAGAGATCCTTCAGGTAGGAGGAGCAGGTGTGCAACAGGGTGAAGCCACTTGGTTTATGAGCACAGGTCTTGGGCAGCACTGAGTACCCACCGCGGTGTAGGCAGTGAGCAGCAAACAGCTCATTAGTAACAGTGAGGCTCCTGCTGCTCCCTCAGCCTGGGCTGAACCGGCTCCCAGCGTGGAACAATATTCCCCACCAGCAGCAGATCAAAGGCAAGGCAGGGAGAGGGAGGGGGAACACACCTTGCAGCTCCTGGTTCAGCAGCATCCTCAGCTCCTGGAGCGCCTGAGCTCTGGGCTGTGTAACCTTGTGGTCTCGCCCCACTGCAATGCCTTAACCAGATTAATCACCCCCACCATGGGCAAGAGAAGTCAAGTGGATGCTGTATCCTTGGCCATCACTCTGATTTTTCATGCTTCACCTACTGTGAATAAAAAAAAAAAGATGACAGTGAGAGGGGCAGACCCTCAGCCCAACACCCATGGCCACCCCCAGAGCACCCATCACTCACTGAGCCCTTCACAGTCCAAGAAGCCACTGATCTTTCCCCAGGTGTTGGGAAGAAGGTGGCTCACCAGCAATCCTTAGGCAAAGTAGAGGTACCTCTGCCTCGAGGAAGGGCCAGGTCCTGTGCAGAGCCTGGGAACAGTTCCTGGATCAGGTGTTGGGTAGGCATGGTGAGCTGGGGAGCAGCTCCAGCTCCTGGGCAGGATGCTGGGGTTTGGCTCCACTCAGACATCTCCATGCCTGGCGCTTTCAGCGTGGGCTTTTTGCCATGTCCATGCATCTCCTGTCCAGCCTAGGCTGTCTGCCAGCACACACACCAGCTCTTCTGGGCTCTCCTGCCCAGCTAACACGATGGCATGAGGATGTGGTCCCTCTTCCAGATTCCTTTCCAGTTATTTCCCAGCCCCAGGCACGGGCATGTTTTTTCATTCCCTTTTGCAAGGTGATTAAATGCTGCACTTGTAAAACACTTCATTCTGGGAAACAAATTATGCAAAACACACTCAGTGGGATCTCACACAAATGGATACAGCCAGCTGACAGTGGGGACTCTGCTCCCAGGGTTTACTTTTCAGGGACTGGGAGAAGCTGCCTGGCCATCCTAGGAAAGGGTGTCCAGTAGGCACAGCACAGAGCTCTGGCTGACCCCACTCCATTGCAGCCCCCATGGACCTCAGATCCTGCCCCTCCTCTGGGAAGGGCTGGTTGGTGGTAGGAACAGCACAGGGACAGGCTGGTCTGAAGGAGGCCTGGGCATCACACAGAGCAACTCTGGAAGTTCAGCACATCTGGATCTCTTGAGGTTGGTTATTTTAACCCTCACATGGGTTTTTCAGGGCACTTGCCATTGGCAGTGCTACAGCACTCATGCACCATGCTGGGAGAAGAGCATCTGGATGGACCTTCATTTAGTGGTGTTTCTGAGCAGCCCCAGGGATGCTCTACCTGTCCACAGCCTCCACAAGCACTTTCCCAGCAAGAGACCTCACTGACCAGGCAGATCTTTGCATGTCTTAGGCCACTACCAACAGGAAAGGAGGCTATTTGGGTGTGGACAGGCACTTGTCATGGCAGGTGCCAGAGGAAGGAGCTCAAGGATGCTCCAGGGGAAAGGACTGCAGGCAGGTAACATGCCTGGGATTGAAATCAATCCAACCTGGAGCCTGCCTTGGGTGCATCACTGTTTAAAAAACATGAAGAAAAAAGAAATGAAGGTTTCCTGCCCCCGAATTGCTGACTCATTAGTGACTCAGGGGCTAAGTTTAGCTGTCGGCACCAGGGTGAGCGGCTGCTGGCCCCTCCTTAACCTCCTTATCAGACCTTTCAAGTAAACCCTTCACCAGCTCAGGAGAGATTCTGCTCACGCTCCAAGGGGATTATGAACCACCTTTGAAAGCTGGAATGAAGCACATGTGTATGCTCAGGTACACACACAGCTTTCTGGTGGGGATGCAAGACCTGGGAGTGGAGAGACAGCACTGAGTGCAGCAAGCTTGGGGGGTTGTCATAGCAACAGGGGGATTTTTTTTTAAAAGCAGTTAGGTGTGGGTTCATCTGCATCGAGCAGAGAGATGGTGGAGAGCCCTGTGGACTTTGGGCTTCTCTGGTTCAGAGGTGTGGTGGTGCTGCCTGACACCAGCAGGCAGACCCAGAATGGGTCTGGAAGCCCCATAAGTGCTGGTACAACAGCTCAGCCTGGCCTGGAGAGTGGGGATGCCCCATGGGGAGTTGCAGCCTGGACCAATTTCCATACCAGGGTGCAAACCTGAAGACTTTCTGATTGAAGAGAAGTATAAATATCTAAACAGTGACAATAACAGCACCACAGTTTGACCCAGCTCCAGGCCTCAATCACACCCCTTCCTGTCAGGTCAATCATTATATAACCTCCCATAAAACCTTCATTGACTGCTTCCGAGGAACTCTGCCTGGAGAGCAGCTCAATCCTGCATTGCTCAGACTGATCCAGCCCCAGCCTCTTGCACTCCCCCAGTGCTGGTGATGGGGCCCTTGGCCATGGCAGGAATGGAGACAGATCACTGTCACATGGACTGAAGGCATTGTCCCTTCTCCACATGCTCAGCTTGTCCAATTCCAATAGCATTGCTGAGAACTTTTTTCTTTCCCACCTATTTTTTTTCCATGCACTAAAATTCAGCCCTTGATGCTGGTACTTCCTCTGAAGTTTCTCATCCCATCTTTTTCTTCCCTTCACTTTTTCTACATTTCCAGGCTCTGTAATGGATGAAGTGCTGTTGATTCTCTCTTTCCATCTACTTTTCCACACTTTTGGCTCACAGTGGGCACTCTGGCCAGGAGACACATTCTGGCACTCATTTCCCTGGCTAGGGACATTCCCTTTTCATCAGACAGTTTCCAGGATGACCTGGAAGCCACAGAAACATGGGCAGTGCTGTGTTCATGCCTTCCTTCAGCATTCAAGTCTCCTTTTATTTATGGGCTAAAGAAGGGGTTGTGGCAGCGATTCGGCTGCTTCCTCCCAGTCTGGAGAGAGAGAGGGGGGCAATGTACATCTGCACAGGGGAGATAAGGGAATGGGGCATCTCCAGTGCCTGGGATTTTATTAAAGGAGAGCTGGCTGGTGAGATCCTATCGCTGCCCAGAAATATCTGCGACTTCATCCTCAACTAACGTGGACCAAAACAAATGGAGCGAGCAGGACGAGCAGGCTGGGTGCTCCTGTGAGGCAGGATGGGCACAGAGGGAGGGGAGGCTGCCTCCCTCTCCAAGGGACCCTGAGTCATGCTGTCCCCAAGGCTGGCCAGCAGTACTGGTGGCGGATAAGCCTGAAGCAGCTTAAACCAGTCAACTGCCAATGGAAGTGGCAGTGCCAGACCTACCCACGGTTCTGGAACCAGAGCTGGGTTTTAAACCTGCCAGACCCCATTCATTCAGGGACATGAGGGACAGGGACAGCTCTTGGACAGCCAACATCTCCCTTCAAAGGCACCAACTCGCAGCCCTCCAGCCCCGCTCAGTTAGTCCCACCTCCTGCTGTCAGCCCAGTGGGTGCAGCTGGAGAACTGCACCCAAGTGTTTTCCCACCCCACGCTGTTTTCCCTGGGAAAGCACAGTTGGTTTGCCAAGGTTTGTTCGCACCTCTCTGCTCCATGGCAGAGGGAATTGGGCACCACAGCAGCTGAAAAGCAGCTGCACAGCGCCAGGTGTTGTTCTGGCAAAGCCCAGAACGAGCTAACAGACAGGTGAAGCTCAGATTTCCAGCTCCTTTCCTTCTGTCCTGACACCTGGGAGCCTGATTTATCTCAGAAACCATCATGTGCTGCTTGTTCCTCTCAGGAACAAGCACGAGACAGGCAGCAGTGCAGGGAGGGATCCCTTCCAACAAACACTGCTCATGCTGAACATGACCAAGAGGAGCTATGAGGAGAGGGCCCAGTGCCACAGGCTCATTTCTGCCAAGGCAAAGCTCACTTTGACTCCACAGTGATCTGGCAAAGGGGTTTTGGAGGGCAATGAGAGTCTCACCACGGCTCATGGGGCACAGACAGGTGCAAACAAGAGCCAAGCAGTGATAGTGATCTTCCTGTCAGGCTAAACCCCACAAAGGCCACATGAAAAATAGCAATAAATTCTACCCTCCCCCCCTTCAAAAGGAAGGGCAGGTGTGCAGGAGCCGGCTCTGAGCCCTCCTGACAAGCCAAAGAGGATGCAGCCTCCTCACTGTGCCCCCTCCAAAAAGCCTGGGCACAGCTGCCAGCTCATGGCATGGCACAGCCCTCGCCTGAGTCACAGGTGCCTCGGTGCCACCTCCCACCCAGCCAGGGGAACAAAAGGAGCCTCATCATCCTCCCTTGAATGGCAGAACTCTGCCCTCCCCACTGCTCCAGGGAAGGGGGGCAAACATGGAGCCCCCACAGCCGGGTGTGTGGGCAGAGCCCGACAGCATCTCACCCAGGGGTGGGCTCTGCTCCGAGGGGAAGACTTCCAGCAGTGCTTGGGAACAAGCTGTGCAGGCTAGGAAAGCACCAGGAGAGGATTTGCTGGGCTCGTGGCACCAGGGAGAGGAGAACAGGCCAAGCACAGCAGCAGAGAGCAGACATGAATGTTCCTGGAAGGACCATGTCCATGTAGAGAGCTCAGAGCAGCTTCAGGAAGAGGGAGACAGAAATGGCTGCCAGGAGATCACAGAATTATAGAATCATAGAATGGTTTGGGTTAGGAGGGACATTAAAGATCATCTACTTCCAACGCCACTGCCATGGGCAGGAACTCCAAGAGTACACCAAGAGCAACAAAATTTGGGGAAATGAGCAGGCCCAGCTGCACTAAAGCAAAGAATGTGAAAAACTTTCTCTTAGCTCCTCTCATTCCCCTGTAAACACCAGCCTGGGAGCACCATGCCTGATATCACAGCATGCCCAGCCCAGAAGGTGTCCCATACAGGCAAAACCACAGATCTGGGAAAGCACAACACACCTAACCAGCCAGCAACATGTGTCAGTGGCCTGTGGCTCTGAGGGTGACAGCCCACACACCACCAGGACAGCTCCTAGACAGCAAGGCCAGTGTTGACCAACCTGCCTCATGAAGTAGTCCTGCAGCTGGAGAGAGTATTTGTGTGCTTCTCAGGATGGGATGGTTACAGAGCAGCTCTGTTCCTTCTGGACTTCACAGTTCCTCGCTCAGGAACCTCTGCATCCCACTGAGGTGGAGGCAAGAAAGCCCTTTGGGTGAAAGGGAGACCTGGAAACCCTCAGGTGATAACCTCCTCCTTCCACATCATCTGTTACCTGTGACTGAAGATGTGCTGCCTGATCTATCCAGGGCAAATAGTGCTTGTAAGGACAACACAGTTATTGAAGGGCTGTACTGGTCAGTCTGCCTGGACAGCAGGTGTGTTACAGGGGCAGTCACAGAGCTGCTCTTCCCAAGCTGTCACATGCTGATGGGAAAAGGAAGGATGTGTGAAAATCATCCTCATCCACAGCAAGCAAGAACCAGGGCTGACATACAGCTTTAACAATTTATTAGCTAACACTCTGAAGGAATGAGAAAGCTCAGGAGACTGAGGAAGAAGTCTCTTTCCTTTATAATTTATAAACATCCAGAATGTGATAATCTTGGAATTAATATAATGAGCATGTTCAGCAGGAGCATTGGCTCTGGGATGCAGCAGCAGCAGCAGCAGCCACCAAAGGCTGCAGGAGACTGGTGGAAACAACCTTGGCAGGAGGTTCTGGGACAGCAGCTCCATGTTCATTCCCACAGTCACACCAATCACTGCCATCAGCTGTGCCTTACTGACATCAGCTCCCCTCTGTGGGTCCACAGCTGCCCCCATGCCATCAGAGGGGACACCAGAGACATTTAGGGCTGGCAGCAAGAGCAGGGTGTCAGGAGAACACGATTCTGGCTTGGTTTGCACTGTGCTGCACTAACGCAGACTGAATTACCTTCTACACCACTACACTTCAGCAGGGAGAATAAATAACATAACCAGAAAGCAGCAACAGGGAACTTCCTCCCGTGACAGCTGCCAAGGGAAAACAGACCCTTTTACTTCAGCCCCTGTGAAGGTTTGAGATCCCCCAGTGCCGAGGCGTTGGGCATTTGTGAGCAGCACCAGGGGTGGAAGGGAACAGCCAGAGCTCCTGACGCAGCTCCGAGCTGGGTACGGAAGGAGAGTCTATTTAAAGGAGTCGCAGCCTTTCTAACCTACCTTCCTTTGAAAGGAAAAAAGCCCACCTAAATATATCCTGCCAGAATTAGGGCTTTTACCCTGTTTGCCTCCTGCAGCCCATTGTCCAGCACACCAAGAGCTGTTTCCCTGGAAATGGCAGTGCAGGCTAATTGCTGTTTGAAGCCTTTCCTCCTACAGAGCAGCCTCGGAACGCCGATCCCTTCCCTGACAGCTCTCTGCAGAACAGGCTTCCCAAGCTATTTCTTCCCAGTTTTCTCCCTCTGCAAGATTTAACCAGAAGATTTTCCCTGCAGAAGCCACCCTAGGGTGGGTACAAAGGGGCAGCTGCTGGGGACACCCACACTGACAGCTCCAGCTGAGCTCAGGGGACCCTCAGCAGTGGGATGAACCTGCAGCCTTCCCTACAGGTGAGGAGTCAAGACAGTCAGGAAGGGAAGAAATGCAAACAGGAGCAAAACCACATCTGATTTATGCTTTTTTTTGCCTAAGCTCATGAGAAAAGCAGGTTGTCAGAAGGCAGAGCAGGCATTTGGGTGACAGCTTCTTATTTAGTGTAATTGCTACACCTCAGAAAAAAAAGAAAAAAAATATGCCTTATCATGAGCCAAGAAAATTTTCCTCCAAGAAATCCTTAAGATTTGTTGTTTCCATTGAGCTCCTCAGGGGAGAGCCCTGCTCCCAGACAGCAACTGGGACTGGAAAGCCACTTTCTGGGAAGGGAGGAAGGCTGGGCAGGAATGTGGCACCGCAGTGCCCTCTTTGGGCACAGCCACCCACCGTGTGTGGTTCAGACTGGGTTCAGCTACGTCTCTCCTTCCTGAGCTGGGACACACAAGGTACTTCACTCCTCATTGCAGCAGCGTGAGGCTGGAGATGCACATACAAGCAGGGATTTGCTCTGGCAGTCTCACCCTTACCAGAAGAGCTGCCAGACCCAGCCTACAACATGAATCACCTGCAAGAGGAGCCCTCCAGACCCCCCTGTTTCATCCTGCCACAAGCTCGTCACACAAACCCCATGAGCAAAGACCAGGTGACTGGAAAAACTGAGACACTTGGATCCATTGGAGAAGCAGTCTGAGGAAGTTTTGAGGAAGCTTTGACAAGAAAGGTGCTTAAGAAAGGTCTCTGAAACCATGCAACAGTGTCCCTGCACCTTGAGTCAAACTTCAGTGCTCCTTCAGCCTTGCTTTGCTCAAGCCCTTCTTGGCTGCAAGTCTGGTTGGGCTTTCCAAGGGGAAAGGCAGCTGATGGAGACTAATCCTGGGTTCTTTGCTGGCACACAACAGCATTGTAATCAATCACCTCTGAGGTTAATTAGATAGGGTTCTTCAACAAGGTCTCTGGTGGGGCAAGATTTCATTTTTCCATGTTAAGCCCTTTTAATAACACTCTGATAGGTCTTGCCATTGTGATACCCCTGTGATGCTCCCCATTGTACCACTGCCAATAATGGGGGAGTCTATTGCAGGAGATCAGGGGTGAGCTACAGAGAAGCACAAACAGCAGAGAAAGCTGAACAAGTCTAGAAATTGTCAGCTTTAGGAGCAACTCCAGAGTCCAACTGTGCTCCTGCCCAGGGCAATCAGCCCAGTGCTGCACAAATAGCACATGGTGTTGGAGCCACAGCAATGCCTCTGGCTCGTGCCCCGACAGATTTCACAGGCACTGGAGGTGCCTCAGAGCTCTAAGAGACACCACACACACACACACACAAAAAGGACAGTGTCCTCAGCGTAACCCAACATAACTGTTTGCTTGGTTTCTCTGTCACTGGACCTTGCAGGTGTCTGGTGTGCAGGTGTTGAGGGTAATCACATCCCTGCCAGGAGCCCAGGAGCTGGACAGCCCAGAGGACATGGCCATGCTTATCTCCAGCACAAGCTGAGTGAGCTGCTCTGAGGGTGAGAGCTGATCTATGCAGCCCTAAATGAGCAGCAGCTCTCTCACACCTGCAGCCTCCCTGGGGAGAAGTGGAGAACAAGGTCTGAATGGGATTAGCATGGAGCAGAGAGGGATATCTATGGCCATGCCTTGGCTGCTGCCAGGGACATGCCTGGGAAGGGGCTGCCTTGGCTGTCCCCATCATGCCGAGGGCTGGAGGCCAGGATCTCCTCCATGGGTCTGCTGAGGAGTGAACAGGTCTCCAGCCTCGCATCCCTTCTGAGCTCCCAGCACAATGCAGAGGGACACAGGCACTGGAGGTGGCCAGGCAGCACATGGAACCTGCTCCTCTACGCACCCATATGCCCCAGAGCAGAAGTCACTGACTTGTCCTCACAGCACAGCCAGTGCTGATGGTTACTTGGCAGTCTTAATAATTTCTGATCAGACTGATATTCCCAGTGACTAACCATGGGATAAGGCCATGGAGAAGCAGCTGTAAAACACTAATTAATCCCATCCCAATGCTCACCCATTCCAAACTAAGAGATCCCACCAGCCCTTCTCCCTGAGGAAAAAACTCTTCTGTGACATGAAGCACTATGAGGAATGAGCTCCCTTGCCTCTCTCAGTCTATTCCAACCTCATACTTCCCTGTTATTCTAAGAGCCTGACTCCATCTCAGGGGTTTATTATGCATATGGCTTAGGCTGCTGAAGAACACAGAGGTGCACACAGAAAACAGCTCAAACCAGAGAGAAAAGGGAGAAGAAGAAAAACTCCTTGCTCTCCATTCACCTGCTAACCCTGATGTCCACCCTGATCTCCTCTCCAACTCATCTGCATTCACAGCCCTTGCTCCTCAGCCACCTGCATGGTCCAGGAGCTGGCAGAAAGCCAGGACCCCAGCTCTGAGTCATTAACCTGCTTTCTGTGGCTGGGTAACCCTTCCTCAGTCCACTGCAGCCTCCCCCAGGGCTGGCAGGGTATGGTGCTGCACAGCTCCACTGCCCCTCGGCTCCGGAAGGCTTGGGCTGCTCCCTCCTCCCCTTTGGCTTCATGGAAATGCATAACAAGATCTTGGCCCAAACTGAGGCAATTGCCTTCCTTTATCTTGCAAGTGCCTTGCCCAGGCTAAGTGGGGAAGGAGAACCCAAGCAGCAGCCAGTACACTGTTCTCCTGCAGACAGCAGAGCCCAGCAGTGAAGGAGTCAGCAGCCCCTTTGCCACTCAGCTTTCCATTTCCTTTGCAATTCATGTTCAGGAGCTGCCCAGCTCAGCATCTGAGCTGGAGCACTCCAAAGGGCAGGGGATGCTGCAGGGCCACATTCCTGCTCTGCAGGTCAGCCATGGAGAGAGGAGACAGGCTCCCTGCAGCCCCTGCTCACCACATCACGAGGCATCGCCAAGTGCACAGGGAAGAGGTCAGGCTCAAGAAACAAAACCAGAAACCCTGTGGCAGCATCCTGGCACACTCAGCCTAGGAAGAAGCAGGTCACACTTCTCCATGGATACTTGGACCAGGATATTAAAGAGGATCATCACAACAGGCAGGCAGTGGTCCAAACCTGCTGTTTTGAGGCATTTGAGAAGCCAAGATTTGCCCACGTGAGCTCCCAGAAATTATCCCAACTCTCCCCACAGCACAGAGTTCACTGTGGCATCAGAGGCTCTTCCTGCAAGATCCTCTGTAACAAATGGCCCAGCAGCCATGCCAGATGGATAATCAATCCAGGCACTGCTCACCACCCGCTCCTGGGAGCGAGGAGCACTTCCCGTGCCCACAAACAGGAACTACAGATCAGGCTCAACTGCAGATGATGGTGGAGGGTAAAATCCATCATGTACAACAACTGCTACATTGGCAGGCTCAGCGGGGTCTGACCAGGGATGAGGCTGCCAGAAGATACAACTGGGCTATTTTGCAATAATTTGTCCAAGCCTGCATGAAACACGAGGGTTTCAGCAGTAATTCTGGAGCCAAACCTCAGCAGAGGTTCCACACAAATACACTCCCTTCCAGTAAAACCCAGCCCCATATGAGGGGAAGGGGAGCAGCTCTATTTCCCCATTTTCCAGTGGTCCTTGGGAACCATAACAAGGTGAAGGCAGTGGTTTGACACTGGATGAGATGAGGTACTTTGATGAATGTCCAACTTCTTTCCCCAAAGAGCCATCAGGGAGACCCTTCTAAACATGTTCTTGGTTTAGATGGCAAGACACAGCCCACTGGTTCATGAATGGGAGAAGGGAGAGCTTCTCCATCCCCAAAACACCGGAGGCTGATCCCTTCCCACAACCCAGTGCCAGGAGCCACAGAAATGGAGATAAAACTGGATGGGAGCTGCAGAGGTTGAAGTCTCCCTGTTCCTGCTTGGGCACATCCTGAGTATGGGGCTGGCGGGCTGCTCTGCCCCTCAGCCCAGCCCATCCTTGAAGAGCCATTCCTCACAGGTAAACAGCTCAGCCAGCTTCTGAGGAATTGGTCACAGGGCTATGTGTCAGCAGAGCTTCAGCACAGCATCTCTGCAGCTCTGAGCAACAACCTGTACCAGGGAGAGAAGGAAAAAATCAGCCTTGAGCCATCACGCTGCAGAGACACCATCCACGGTGCTGTTGGCTTGAAGGACAAGCGTGGAGTACCTAATTTTCTTTGGCCTCATTGATTTTCTGCAGCTCTGCCCTCAGACCTACAGTGAGGTGGCTTGTTCAGCCTTGCAGTAGCTCTGGAGGAGGATGAGGCCAACCATATCCTGCTGGGGCAAATGAAACAAAGGGCAGACAGCAAAAGGCACGGCAGGATGGTTGGGTTAACACAGCCATGAAGCCAGGATGGCATTCCTGCCCCTTGGCCTGTTCCCATGCCCAAGGACAGGGACTGCTTTGAGCAACACTGGGGTGCTGGGTGTCAGTCAGCTCCTCAAATCCCCAGGAGGCAGAATCCACCCAGAGCCAGCCCTGCCTGCCTGGCAGCCACACTCACAGGCTTTTCAAGTCTCTCAGATCCCAGCCTGGAAAGCAAACTACAGCAATTACCAGCACTCACTGCTGTGAATGGCAACACTCTGTAAATAAATTACATCTCGGAAATTAATAAGTGTTGCCTAATTGAGGCTTAGCATTTTAAATTCCTAAAAATCCTTATAAGACGACAGGAAAGGAAGAAGGAAAGACATTTTCTAGTCCATAGAGCCCTAATCCAGCCCTAGCAGTAGGCAGGACACCCAAGGAGACTCAGTCCTGCCTGTTGTGGGGTTGTCATGCTCCAGCACCAGGATATGTACACCCCAGGGTCAGACCAATTTCTCCTGCCAGCAGAGCAGCAGCACTGCAAATGGCTTCTAAATATCAAAATGGTGCTCGAGCTCTTCTGAGGCAGAGCAGAGGGATGAAAAGAAACCAAATCAGAGAGCAGCAGTCCAGCCTGGGCCTTTGTATGTGAGGCACAGAACCCTTGGGCATTCAGCATGAGCAGTGGAGGAAGCTCAGTGTTCCTCTCCTCCTCCTCCTGATGGCTGGAGCTCTTTGGTGTGTCCCACCACACTGAGAAGCTGGTATGGATGAGCTTTGGTTACCTGGGAGCATTGGGAGCCTCTGGTGCTGTGTGGGGAAATCACTTTGGAGCCAAACATCACAGATTCCCAGCAGACAAGTCCCCTGGCAGCTTCCCCTGGGCTGCCAGCTCTCCCATGCCAAGTCTGCTCCATCCAGCCTCCGAGCAATCTGTCCCTGTGCAGGGAGCAATGTGTTGTCCAGATCTTTTCCTTGCCTGGAGCACACATGGACTCGTGCCCGATGAGAAGCAAGTCAGAACCACAATTCTGTGTGATGCTGAGATTTTGGTTCTCCTTCAGATTCCTCCCATCTGCCTCCCAGACACCCTGGGGTTCCCACTGGACTCCATCTCCCAGCCTGGTAATGGGAGATCAGGAGACAGATGACTGGGACATGAGTGGTTTCCAGACTTCCAGCTCACCACCACTGTTGTCCCCAAGGATCCTTCAGTGCAGGCTGATGGACACACATCCCACAGCACATGGAGCCAGTGTCCCACTCCCTGCTCCACACACCAGGTACCTTGAAGGTTAAGGCACTAATCCCCTTTTCTCCTGCCCACATCATTAACACACCCAGGTGAGCAGCAAACACAGCCCCTGATGCTGAGCACTGGTTTTCCTCTCCACTAACTCCCTGGGGCCTGGCATGGAGAAACCTTAATGGATCCGACACAACTCCTAGCACAGAGCAGCTCCACTGTTTGATGCAGAGTTTAATTTGATTTCTCACTTGAATAGCTGAGACATCCTTGATGCGCATCCTTCAGCTCCTTCCAGACAAATCTGCTGCATACAATTAGCACCAGGAGTCACCTGCACTCACCACCCTTCCCCTCTGCTCCATTCCAACATCCACCAGCACCTCCCAGAGCAACCCCACTCCACCTTTGGAAGGGCTTTCCATGGCACTGATCCTCCTCCAGCAAGGGGACAGCAGGGGTTAAGCAGTGGTGACAGGGAGCTGATGGAGGAGGCCAAAGCCAAGGCAGGAACTGCAGCAGCTCCCCCAGCTCAGTCTCCACAGCAATCCCTGAGGGAACACAGTCCCAGGGAGCAGCATTCCTTGCTGCCCCAAGCTGCTCTGTTCCTTCCCCAAACCAGCTGCATTTCAACAAGGCTTCAATCAGCTCTACAGCCCTTCAAGAGCACCACAGTGCACTGCTCTGGAAACAGGGAGCAAACACTGTGATTGCCACGAAAATATGGGAAGCACAGGTGGGAACATGGTGTTCCTTTTTCTTATGTAGAAGTCTTGAGGTTTTTCTGGCATCTGTTTTCAGGACATACTGAACTTCAGCCTACAATCCCCAAAGCCTGGGCACCACAGACAGTGAACCAGGGTCACTGTCGGGACAGGAGGGAGACCCCCAGCCTCCCAAAGCCTTGGAGAACAATGTCCTGTACCACACTGAGGTCTTGCCTGAGGGTGGAGAGCCCCCACAGGCTCTGTCTGTTCTCTGTCTGGTTCAAAACTCACTGGTGAGCCAGCTCGACTGAATCCATTCCCTTCCCAAAGCTCTGAAGCACAACAGTTGATTTAAAAATCTTACAGCAAACTGTTGGGGAGTGAAAAATGGATTTTCAGGCATTAAAGTCCAGACCGAGGAGCAAACAGACACCTTTGATTGAGAAATCGATGGTTGGGTTTTACAGCACTTCACACTAAGCATCAGCAGAGCCCTGCATGTGCCTCACCCCTCCAGGGCAGGGAGGGGGGAAACCAGCAGAAATAACGAAGCGAGACACTCTGGTACTTCCCATGGTCTCACCAAAGCCAAACAGGCTTTGAGGACCTTCAGTCCACGGGGCAAAACACATTTTCAAAAGAGCCCCTTCGGATGATGAACTGGTAGGGGAGGGGTCCATGCCATAACTTCCACAAAGGGCTGTTCTCAGGGCTGAGGGCTGGACTCTCCTCACCCCCTGCTAGCTGAGACCCTCAGCCACCTGATCCAGTGGGTGACATTTCTGCCCATGGCAGGGGGTTGGAACTAGATGGTCTTTAACGTCCCTTCCAACCCAAACCATCCTGTCATTCTCTGATCTGTCCCAGTCCACTTCACGAGGTGATGCCCACCCAATGCAGCACAGGAGCTGCTGCTGCTCTGCCCACCAGCCCTGGGTGCAAAAAAGGAAACTAAAATTTAAAAAAAAGAAGTAAAAAAATTAAAATCAGAGCTTGAGATTGATGAAGATGCCAGAGGGAAGGAGCAAGTCACAAAGGGAAGAGGAGGAACAATCTCTGCACCCAACAGGGATGTTACAAGAGAGAGAGACATGCTGACAAATTAAAACAGACCAGAGAATCCCTGATATGTTTTAAAGCCTTCTCTCAGCTTTCTTCTTCTCCTTTGTATGTTGAAAATTCATCTTCAATTGCAATCACAATGCCCCCAGAGGGAAAAACACCCCAGCACAAGGCAGACTTCCCTCTAGGCAATGTGAATCTGTATTACCAGAGCAAAAAGGCTTTCATCTCAAAATCATTTCGTTTCCAGAGCACTTGACCCAAAAGGAAGTCTTCTTTATTTCTGTAAAAGTCACTTTCTCTACCGATATCCTGTGGCCTCAGAAAGGAGCTGGGAGGCAGCTTTCTGCAAGTCCATTGCCTGCTCAGAGCTCGGCAGCAGCAGCAGGCAGTGCCCACCCTGTGCCCCGCCCCAGTCCCACTGCTGCTGGGGAGGGCATGGGGCACTGATGGGGCACAGTCCAGCCCTGCTCTTGCAGCACCAGGATGGCAGCAGACCCCAGGGCTGGGAGCTCAGGGACCTCCCCTGCTCCCCATGGAGCTCCTCTGCCCCTGTCAGGCTTCTTCTGCCCATAGACAGTGGCAAAGGAGCCCCTCTTTTTTTCTGACCACCCCAAGGAAAGTGCCATTCCTTAAGGAAAATAACTTTTAAACCTCTCTCAGATTAAAATGTTCTATTAGACTAATTTTTAGGATGTAGGGAGAAGAAAGCTTAAGCTAGGCAAACTAATGGAAAAACTGATCTATTAAAGCAGTGGATGCTATCAGGGAAGGGAGCAATTTCCTGTAAGCACCATAACCAATGCCATTTCTGCCAGAGCAGACCTGTCTCTCCTTCCCAGCAGCATCCCCTCTACCTGCCCTGTTCCTGGAGCCTCTCTCAACAGCTCCAACAGTGTGATCCACCTCAGTGACCTTTGAGCTGCCACCTGCTTGGGACACAGCCGTGGCACATTTGCCACTGTGTAAAAGCAGCAGCAGCAAACAGAACACGTTAAATAAATTTTCAGAGGCTGCAGGGTGGTGTAATTAATCACAGGGTGACCCATAGGCAGCAGCAGGGAGGGGAATGCACAAAGCAGGGCTGAGTGAGGGGTGACACCAGGGTCCCCTTCTGCTGCCTGTCCCCACCCTGCCCTGCCAGAGGCGACAGGGGCTGAGGGGTGAGACACCAGGCAGCAGCTGCAGTGGGAGTCAAGGTCAGGCTCTGTTTCACAGCTCATCCCATTCTGTGAGTCCCAGCAAGTGACAGTTTTCCCAGTCTGCTTTGTTTGGGCACATCCTTGAGCAGCAAGTAATTAGCCCTCACTGCCAGTGTCTGCAGAGGTGTAAAGTCCAGCCTGCTCCAAGCCCACCCTCTGCCCTGCTGAACCTGCATCTTCCCTTCCCCACATTCCCAAGGGCCCAGACCCACTGACAGAGGAGATGTCAAAGGATGAGACAGAAGGAACAACTTAACACCCTGCACTGTATCCCTCCAAATCCTGCCTTGGCAGACAACCAGCTCTCAGCTCTCCCTACCCACAGTTACCTCCTCCTGCACTCCCTGTGAATGTACTCCCTTGGGATGAAGGTTCCTGCTCCCCACCCAGCAGCTGAATTGCTGCACCAAGGGACACAAAGTCTGGGGACTGCTTGGGAAAAAAAAACAAACCAGGAAGCCTCAAATTTTCCTGAGTTTAGGACACAGCACATCTGTCAGAGTGCCTTCCTGCCCGACAGCAACGCTCTGTTCCACAGCTCCCCACGTTCATCAGCAGAAGCAAATGGAATAAGCCTGACCCTGGGAGAAAACACCACCAACACCACTTCAGAAAGTCATCAAGGAATCTTGGACTCACCACAATGGCAGAAATGGCGAGTTTGGAACCAGCAGGACTTCTCCAGGGGAAGCTGACCGAGCCCTCTGCTCCCCCCTCCCTCATCCAAAGACAGTGGGCAATGTAGAGCTGTTCTCCTGCTTCAGAGGGGCACTGCCCTCCCCTGTAGAGACAGAGACAAGAAAAGGAGTTTTAATTTCCTGTCATTGAACAGAAAACTAAAGCACAAGTCCTAAAGGCTGTGGTGGAATTGAAGTGCCAGCATTCCCCCTGAGCCCCAAGGTCAGCCCACCTGTGTCATGCCTCCTCTTCCTCCCTTGCTTCAGCCCCACTCCCTGCTCTCTCTGGAAGGCTGGCATCTCTCCTGCTCTGACCGGCTGCTGAGCAACACACCAAAGCACTGCAGAGCAGAGGGAAAAAAACACATATATAGCAGCCTTTGAGCCATGCTTTTAATATTTCATCTTTCCTTTTCTGCCAGAAGAAAGTAAATTCCTTATGCTGGCTGGGCTGCAACCTCAGCACCACATCCCTGTGTCTCAGACAGCCCTGCCTGCCAGCCCCTCCAGGCAGATGGGGAGTGCAAGGATCATCTTCCTCTCACATAACCCCTTCTGCTCCAGCAGCCCTTGACACTGGTCAGGCAGCACAGCGGGGATGAGGCACCGAGGGGGCAGGAGGGGCTGTCTGCAGGAACTACAGAAGTCATGATACAGCAGAGTGTCCCTGCACTGAGCTCCATGAGGAACCTGGACAGCTTGTTGGACCAACTGGGGCAGAACTCACCTGGGAAAGGTGACAGGTCAGCAGGTACCAGGTCACCCCGAGTGACATCTGCCAATCCCCACCACCAGGCTCCGTGTCAGAGCCAGCTGCCATCCCACCCGCACGCAAACTATCCATCAAGCATCATCTGTGTCAAGCCGGTTTTTATTTTTAAATTTAATGTCTGTAAAGTATTTTGGCTTTAAATTATTCCGCTGCCTCCCTCGGTTCAGCGGCGCTTCCCCGTCTAGACAGAACAATCTTGTTGTCAGTGAAACAGATTCGCCCTGACATCCCCGCCGTGATGCCGCTGCTATTTTGTAGAAAGGAAAAAAGCTAAAAAGCTCCTTTTTTTACTGTTTTGAAATGTGATTCCTGTCCGTTCAACTTCAAACAAGCACCTCAATAAAACAATCCTGCTGTCTTTGGTTTGATCTTCACAAAGATGCATGGATGGCTCAGCATCTGTGGGATCTGGCATCTCCCAGTGCTGCTTGCAGTGTTCCTGCCCTTCTGAGAGCAAGGGATTCCCACCCCTCCTGCTCTGTCTTTCCAACCCACCTGCTCTGGTTCCCTCCCAGGCTGCAGACCAAGACTGGAGTGTGGAGAGCTTTGTGGCAGCAAAGTCCCTGCTCCCAAACACTGATCTGTCTGATCCTCTGTGTCTGCGGGACAAGCCTTGGATGGCTGGCAGGGGGATGCAGAACAGACATCAGCAGCCTGAAAGAGACATTAAACCAAATCAAAACACATTTTACATATCAGTTTTGTTGCCAGGTCTCTGCCAGCATGAAAGGCTCCAAATACTTCCATTATAATTTAGAAAGTACTTTTCCCCCTTGGGCGCCAAGGCAAAGGTAAAGCAGAGGAACATTCAGTAGCACCTCCTTGTCAGCCTGTGGTACTTGGAGAGAGAAAAAAGCCTGATCCAGACACAAATAACATTGTTCCCCTTTTGCTCTGGCAGTGACATATCCTTGATGTTTGCAGTCAGAAGTGACAGGCACCAGTTGGGGATCTTTCCATCTCCTCTCCTGGTAAGACAGCCAGGCGCGTGGCAGCAGGGAGGTGATCTCCACCTTGTGTGAGGCATTCCCTGCCTGGGCATCACCAAGGGGAGAGGCTCAGCCCCAGAACTCAGCCCTTGAGGAGCTGGACACACACACAGCAACAGAGGGGCCTCTGTCAGAGTGAGCTGAAGGTCAAGAGCTCAGCCCCAGGGATGCCTCTCAAGGGTTCCTGTGGCCAGGTGGCAATGGAGAAGAGTCTAAATTCACCAACAGGCACATCCACAGGTGGAAAAGGGCCACATTAGTTGATTTTATTCCCCAAATGCCCACAGATCTCCAGGAGGTGCCCAGTTCAGAACAGACTGTATCAGTCCTCCTGCATTAACATTTAATCCCAGTGCCAGAGCATCACACTCTGAATCAGCTGCAAAAGCACCACGGAGAGAGAGAGAGACACTTGCCTCTAAATATTCAAGGAGAAAAAATGCCTCTGAATATCCAAATAGGAAAAATGAAATCATGAAGCAAGAAGGACTTGCTCTCTGCACAGGCACCACTGTCCAGCAGTGCAATGGGAAGAGCTACACAAGAGAGAGCTGCCTCAGGGCACTTCCACACCTGCTTCCCATCCTTCACCTCATGAATTCATCCCTGTCCTGCTCTCTGGAGATATGAACCCGCTCACAAGAGCAGTCAGGAGTTTCCTTCAGCCCCAGGAACCAGCTGGCTCTGTCCCGTGGGGAACAGCTCTCCTGGCTGTGCCAGAGCCAAAGCCCCACATTTGGAGCAGCCCCCAGCACACCCACCCCAGCCAGGAGCAGATGGCCCCGGGATCCAGGGAAGGCAAAGCGGGGGAAGATTCCACCATCCAAGGAAGTGCCGTGCAGAATCAGCCCAAAGGACTGAGTGTTCCAAGGAAAATAGCACCAGGAGAGCATGGCAAACAGCAGATGGATGTGGCCCTTCCTGGGTGCACTGAGACCATCCCACACAAGATCCTCCACAAGCACAGAACCCAGAGAGGGCTGAGAGTATCCTGCATACCAAGTTATACTTTCTACCTCCTCCTTCACCCAACAGTAGTATTTTATCAGATCATTAATTCAATGAGGTTTTGCCCCATGTCTGGGGGACCAGCAATTGTTCCTTTGATCAAACCTGTACCTTGAGCACCTGCTCACTGCTGATGGAGAGCTGAGCAACCTTTCTCTCCTCAACCCCCTTCACCTGCACCAGCCCTGCTGATGCCCAGATCCATGACAAATGGAGTTAGAGCTCCAGTGGAGTCTTTGCTGTCCTCCTGGGATGGAGGTGCTAATGCATGGGCTGAGCTGGGGGCGGGGGAGTGAAGTGCTGAAAAATGATGCAGGCAAAGCTCATTATCACATCCTTAATAGCCCTGAAATTGCTGCGAGGGCCGCTGTCTGTTCTGCTCCCCCTGGGTGGCAGGGAGCCATCCCCATCTGTCTCAGCAGCAGGGCCTGGTCCCCTCTCCAGAGCCGCTGGCTATCCAAGCGGACAGGGCACCTCCACACTCGGAGCCAACGTCTCCACACACCGGGCATTCCTGGGAGGAACTGCAGAGGAGCCATCGTGCTGGCTCAGCTCGGCACATCTGCCCCAAATCCATTGACTCCAGGGGGGAGCACTGACCTCAAGCATCCAGACTGTACTCCTGCACTCTACTCTGTTACTGCCCTCCGTGATGAGAGGCAGAACACGCCTGTTTGCTGTCTGTGGGAAAGAGCTGTAACATCTTCCACCTACCTCAGTAAATACCTTTTGCTTTTAATTCTTCTTGGGCACTCACAGAGCTTCACTGACACATGCTGGGGTGTTTTCAGCCAGTTCAGATGTGCTGATGGCACTTCAAGGTCACCCAACACCTGGACTGTAGCTTTGCTCAGGAGTGTTTTGAAGTCAGCACATCTTCACAGAGTCCCAGAATGGTTCAGGTTGGAAGGGACCTTAAAGATCATCATGTTCCAGCCATGGGCAGGGACACCTTCCACCAGACCAGGCTGCCCCATCCAACCTGGCCTTGGACACTTAACACATCCTGGATGTCCTGGTACTCTCTCCAGTGGGAGACAGGTGTGGACACCAAGCACTTGGCTCCAACACAAACTGAATAGCAGAGCAGGTGCTCAAGGTACTGGTTTGATCCAAGGAGCAATTGCTGGGCCCCCAGATCTGGGGCGAAACCTCCCCGAATTCATGAGCTGCTAAAACACTCCTGGATCAAGGAGGGGGCACAGGGCACGAGCAGGTCCCGTGTCAGAGCTGGTGGCTGCACCTTTAAATGCTGCATCTCAATTCCACTTTTCATGACAACTGCACCAAAGGGATGTGATGACTCCCAAAAAATGCCAAGCCAAGAAGCTTTTAAGAACTCCTGAACTGCCTTTTTAAGAGGCAGGGCACATGTGCAGCTAATCCAGTCTTAAAACTAATGATTTAATTTACCTTAGGAGAAGCAAACCAGCATAAATTAATATCTCCCAGTAGTATAACATAAGCATGTTTTATCTAGAGATTATGTTGATTAAATCATCAAGTGCCATAATCTTCCCTCCGAACCTCAATAAAAAAATCCCTAAAAATATAGATATAGCCTTCTAAGCCACAGGAGGGAAGTGCACATTCATCTCCAAGCACTCTCCTCGCTCAGCAGAGCGTGCACATGAGACTCCCCACCCTGGAAGAAGCTGGTGCAGTAAGGGGAGGTAAAATGAAGCTGCGTGCTCCGAATGGAAGAGATGCCGGGAGATGGAGGAGCCTGGAGTCGGTACAGGAGTCACACTTGTGGGGATTCACTCTGCAAATGTAACTGAAGAGATCAGCTCTGACTTCCCAAGGCTATGTACCTGCTTTTGGGGTGTAAGACACCAAGGCCAAGTCACACAAGCTGGAAGTTCAAGTGGCTCAGATCCACCACACAGCGAGATGATGCCTCAGCAGAGGGGGAAGCACAGAGGCCCATTTCAAACATTTTCCTCCCACCCCCCTAATCTCATTTCTGCTTGTTCCCACTTACTTTGCTCTCCACTGAACTGAAGGACTAAACCACCCACCCTGCTGAATCAACAGGACCTACCTTGGCTTTTTCCAACCGAGTCGGCACCTGCCAGGGGTGGTTTTTCAGCCAAAGCCTGTTCCTGAGGGACTCGGCTGCAAACTCTCTCCTGCCAGGTACCCACGCACGGGTACTTCAGGCTGAATGGCTTTGTGTGCTGGCTCTTTGGATTGCTGGAGAGCCCTTGGGCAGGGCACTTCAGAAAGCACACCACCTTTTATCTACAGCCAATTCAGAAATCCAGTGGTGGGTTTGAAAGCTTTCCTAGAGAAGGACAAAGGATCGTGTTCAGAGAAGGCTCCAAGGCCAAAACAACATCCCTAACAACAAGAGAAAAGTCCCTCCCATGAAACAGCAACCTCTAAACACTGTTTGTACTGACTGCTGACACCAGGAGCAGGTCTCCAGCAGGCAACGTGGAGTTGTTACAAGGCCGAACCTCAACATGAGCAACATCCACTCAACATCCCAGTCCCTGGTGTTGGTGTTCATGAAATAAGGGGATTTTGCAAAGAAAAGGCAATTAATAGATGCTGTTGTATTTGGCTATTGGGAAGCTGGGGCAAGCAGCAAGAATCTGCCAGTGCTGCTGAGCGTGGGCTGCAGCCACCACCAGTCCCTGCCTCAGTTCAGTCACAAACAAGGTAATTACTCAACTGTTGCAAAAGCTTGGGAGCCTTTGGGAGAGAAACAGCATTATCTGAAAAAAATTTTTAATACCCAAATGAAGATGTCAAGAACAACTCCCTACCCAGGGTCCCAGGCAGAAAACACATCTCCATTCAAACATCTCAACCCTACAAGTTAAAAAATACACATATTGTAAAGGAACCAGTTTCAGGTTCTCTGAGGAGGCCCTTTCTCTGCTCAGAGGAGAGACACCGTGTGCTGACTTGCAGTGTTACAAATCTGGAAGCTTCAAGAAGTCTCCTGACTTTTTTTTTTATTATTATTACTCATTTCTGTGGTCCTGCAAACCTGCCTGATGATTCACAGAGCACAAGACCATTGTATTTTTTTCCTTGAACTCCTTTCAAACTAAACTCAGACCCAAGACCCTTTCTCTCCTAGAATCGAACCTCCAAGTCTTACTGTGTAGAATTCAATTCCCTAAAATGATTCAGGAGGAGGACAGTAATTTCAGAACAAGTCTTCACATCTTTCTGATGTCATTTTACAGTAGAAATAACCTATTCTGACCCTCTCCCTCTGTGAGTGTCTCTGTCTGCCCAGCTCTCAACAGCATTTCCCTTCTGGGCCTTGTAACCTCCTCAGTCCAATTAACAGGGTCTCCAAAAGACTGGGGACTTCATTACTTCTAAATGAAACATCTTCAGACACACTAATGCCACTTGTCTTCTGTAGGACCCTCATTCCAGGCAAGCCTGACATTTTGACAGACCTCCACACTCATTTTCACCGAGGAAATGCACCATCACACAAGGTTAATTTTTCAGGATGGATAGAAAACCTCTTCCTCTAGGTAAACATTACACAAACATCTATACACTGCATGGAATTACATGTCAAGCCACTCGATAAAACCAACTTATCTGCCAGGAACAAGCCTGACAAATCCTTGGTACAGATGCCTTTCTCCCCCCACATTAAATTGCACACAGAGACCTCAAAGTCTAGAGGAAGGGAGGGGGTTCCACTCACTGATCCCCCCCACCCTGCCAGCCCTACGTCTGCCTGTGCTTCAGCCTTCCTGCTGAGGAGGCTGCCTTTGGAGAGGAGGATTTTGAGAAGATATCAAGAAAACAGCCTTACAAAAAGAAAAAAAAAGACACAGAGGTTGCTTGGCTTGTACCCTCACTCCCAGGGCCTGAGGCACACAGGCTGTCTGCAAACACCACCTCTGCCACTCTCCTCCTCACAGAGCAGGAGCCTGCAGGCAGCACAGAGGGTACTCAGCTCCCCTGTGACAGCAGCCAGGGGAGCCACATCACTCTACTGCTGCTGCTCATTCCCAGCAACTCATCCCTTCCCAAGGAGGGACTTGTCCTCACTCCAGTGGTCCCGACAGACCAGACCTACAAGCATTTCCTTTTTGGTTTTTTAATATATTCCCCCTCTCCCCAGGCTGGGGGCAGAAATCTTTCACAGCAGATTGGAGCTCACAGATGCCAGACAGCTTCTCTTCCTTCTTTTGCAGGTCTTTAGCTGTGTGATGCCCTGGGAAAGCCCAAGGTGGCAGGCAGAAAGCCCATGATCCCTTTCAAAATGGACTTGTCTCCAGCTAATGAGTTCCACCTTGGAGGCAGAGATCCTCCTTTCCAGGGGCCCCAGGTCCTCTCTGAGCTTCATCTAGAATCTGCATGGACATTGCCATTCCACACTCAACATCCTGCACAAGCAAATGATTCATTATCCCCAGGGAGCTGCCATCTGTCAGCCCATCACAGACAGATCTGATTAACAGAACATCCCCGTGATCTCCACCCACTGCAAAGGAAAACGTGCTCTCTTCCAGTGGTTTATGCTAACACATTCTAACTTGGGATTTGCAATGAACTTCTTGCATTAAACTACCAAACGTAGCTGATGAGCAGCAACTCCTTATCCAGAAATCATTTGGTCACTGCCCTGGACTGAGCCAGATGGAGTCCCAGGGCAGAGGAGGGACAAGAGGTGAGTGCTGAAGAAGGGATGATGTGCTCAGGAGCGAAGTTCTTATCATAGAATCGACTGGGTTGGAAAAGACCTCCGAGATCATCAAGTCCAACTCTTGGGCCAACTCCAGTCCCTTTATCAGATCATGGCACTCAGTGCCATGGCCAAGCTCACCTTAAAAACCTCCAGGGATGGGGAATCCACCCCCTCTCTGGG
>JAWWEV010000037.1:3969359-3982259 GCA_035583235.1 Hafferia zeledoni
GCCTCTCCCCACAGCACTTGTGCTCCAGTCCCTTCTCCAGCCTCGTTGCTCTTCTCTGGCCCCGCTCCAGCACCTCAGTATCTTTCCTGAACCCTGATGTAGCTGAAACTCCAGAGTCAAACCTTAAGGAAGGTTAAGTTGCCCTCAAGCCCAGAGTAAGTTGAGGAGGGAGAAAGGCATTTCTAAGTCGATTACAGACCCAGCTCAGGCTGTGGCACATCATTGCTCTCCAATGCCTCAGCCTCCCCATCTGAGTCATCAAGTTTGTTCTCATTTACTTCTCTCTGTAGAAACCTTTGAGATTTGCATTTCAAAACCACGACAGGGGTAAAATCAGTGCTGAGACAGTCGGCAGCCGGCACTGGATGCCCTTCACAGCAGTGACCATGCGGGAAGGCTCCTGCACCGACGGTGGCCTCTCCCGCCCGTTCTGCTCAGCAGCAGGAGAGATTGCCACAGCAACAGGAGACAGAGGAGAAAAGCGTTTCTCCAGATCGTATCTGGTCGCTTTTAAGTGGATCGACACGAGCGTTCGTTTGTAAACGTCAAGAGCATGTCTGTGTGAAATTGGAAATGCGAGCGGGCGGCAGCGCGGCCGGCAGAGCACACGGGGACGAGATGAGACCCTGGGCTCGCCTGAGCGAGGGGAGGACACACAGACCTGCAGGGGCACACGGGGAGGAGATGAGACCCTGGGCTCGCCTGAGCGAGGGGAGGACACACAGACCTGCAGGGGCACACGGGGAGGAGATGAGACCCTGGGCTCGCCTGAGCGAGGGGAGGACACACAGACCTGCAGGAGCACACAGGACATCAGCACTCAGCAGTCGAGCAAAGGAAACCCTTGTCACTGGGGCACACAGCTTTGTGGCAATTGCCAGGAGTTCTGCCTCCAAAACGCCCAACCTTTGTGTGCAGGCACCACGAGGCTGAGCTGCATCCCAATGTTTTCCCCTCAGGAAGGGAGAGACCACCGTGGTGATGTTCCCAGCCCCGCTGCTCCATCAGCCGAGCCGGGTAACCACACAGCAAACAGGGACGATAAGGTCGAGCAGGAGACTGTGCTCCTCCCCAAAACCATTTAAGAGGCTCATTAAACCGGTTAATAGAGCGGGAGCAGCACTGACACTGTGCCACAGCGTTTTCAGTTTCCTTTGGAACAACATCCCAAAGGACTCGAGCATTTGGCTCCAGCACTAAGTGGCACCTCAAGAGTCCAGTTGAGACGTGCCAGGAGCAAGAGAGAGCAGCTCATCCTGAAAAACACAGAAGGTAATGAACCCATTCTTGGATGCAGAGTGAGGTTTTTCCAGTGCTCTGATGATGATGATGGCTGGATTAAACACTTAGGGAACAAGCAGGCAGCACGGCTCCACCTCAGCATCCTGCACTGCTGCCCCTCACAGCAGGCATTTGGGAGACATCTCCTCCCTAAAGGAAAACTTGGGGGAGCAGGATGAGAGCTAAACACTTGGAATAGTCACATTTTTGTGATTCTCCTGACAGCCCATTCTAAGCACACTCAGCTCACTGAGAGAATACTGCAACAAGACAAGTGACAGACAGGGTCACAGGACCAGGAGACCTCCTTGGTCAGAGGCACCACATCCTGCAATCCCCAGTGATAAACCAAGTACCCAGACCCTGCCTGGCCCTACACCACGTTCCTTTTCATCTGAGACATCACATTGATTCAACCAAGTATTTGGCAATAAAAAGATGCATAGACAGTGAAAGGGCTCACTGTAATAAATTAAATAAAGCAAAGTAGCAATGCCTTGGAATGTAAGTAAATATGCACCACCACCATTGAAACAGGGTGTGTAACAAGGCACGGCTGGTTGGCTGAGAGACATCACATCTCTCCTGGGCTCGTGCCTCTGCTTGGCTGACTGGCTGCATCCATTAATTATATCCCCATTAGGCAGGCAGGAAATGCTCCCAACCAGAGGCACCTTTTTGCTCTGTCATTCAGGCCAGGAACATGACAGATACAACAGAGCTGAGGCATAATCGAGACAGAGCACCTGCCAGGCTGGATGGATAGGGAGAAGCCCCTCTGCACAGAGGCTTTGCAGATTATTAATACCTGTGGTTACGTGACATGATAAAGAGGCACTGCAGGCCTCGTGAAGGCCACAGCCAGCATTTGAGGTTGCTCATATCCATTACAAGTGTACAATATGTTCCCCAAGGTCTCCAGCACTGGGGTGGCAGAGCAGCCACACGTGGCAGCCACTGGGACCGGACGAGCCAGCCCAGCACAGGAGCTGCTCCATCTTTCACCCTCCCTGTGGCTTTCCTGTTATTTCAGAGCAAACAAAACCTTCAGACTTCTTTGAGAAATCCACCTCAGCACTGAGAGGTGCCCAGCTCTGCTAACTGCTCCAGAGACTCCTCACTGTGCTGTGGGGAGGCCCTGGCACAGGTTGGGCAGAGCAGCTGTGGCTGCCCCATCCTTGGAAGTGCCCAAGGCCAGGAGCAACCTGGGGTGGTGGTGGAAGGTGTCCCTGCCCATGGCAAGGGGGGGGATGAGATGACCTTGAAGGTCCCTTCCAACCCAAACCATTCTGTGATTCTGATTCCCTCCAAGATCTGCTTTCCACACCTCCCTTGCACAGCCACAACAACAGTCCAGACATGAGAGCACCCACAGTGCAGCTTTGCACCCCAAAATATCTGCTAAATACTCACCTTCACAAAGCATGGAAAGGCCAAGCAAGCACCTGGGTCTACTCAGATGCATGAAGTCCTCAAGGAGCAAAGCCCTGCTGTGACAGCCTCTCATTGGATTGCCACTAATTGTCCCTTCCTTGGAACAAACAAGGGTTTATCACATCTTCAGGGCCCAGACATTTTATTTCTGTATTTCACCCAGACTTTCAAAGCTCTTCTCAAAACAGTTATTTCAGTAAAGGAGGAAACAAATCAATAGTTTTGAATTCTCTCAGGGGAGAGAATGAGACCAACATGCTGAGGCAGGACTGGGAACTCTCCTGCCAGCTTTGCCATGTTATTTCCCTTCCCTGCACTGTAAAACTGCACATTTGGTACAAAAAGAGACCTAATCAATACTCCAGTGCTGAGATTCTATTACAGACTGTGCATCCCTGACTCCCAGGTCACATGTCAAACCCTCCTTCCATGTCTTACAGTTTTCAAGACAGTCTTGGGTTTAGCAATTCCCAATCTCAACAGATGAGATTTTTACTACCCCAGAAACCCTGTTCATCAGAATATTTGCCTCCTGCATTTATACTAACTTTGTACAACTGCATTACATGATTTAATATCCTTAGAATTCAGTCTTGCCCATTACAGAATGCCTCATGATGTACAAGGTTTGGAATATTGTTTCCTGATCCCAATTCCTGTGACTATTATACACTGTTACTAACTTTTAGTTCATGTGCAAAAAGTTATTTCTTCCCTAAAAATTAATGATTATTCAGTGTTAACAGGAACTTGACATGATCAGCAGCTGCCTTCAACTGCTTGTATAACAGAAATCAATTAATTGTTCATCAGACACTCTGAAAAAAAGGGAAGAACTCAAAGCAAGCAAGAACTTGACCTACCTCTTCATTTAATGTGGGGCTCCATCCATGAGTCCTGAGCCAACCACTCTCCAAATCCACGTCCATCAGTGCAACCAGTTTGTTCATTTTAACAGCCTTCAGTCACCAGTCCCAAACAGGATTTAAACCCTCAAGCAGAAACCTTAAGACACCACCTTTAACCTTGACTTGCATTGGTATTTATTTCTGCTAAAGCTCGTTAGCTTTGATGAACTGGCCATTAAACCAGCAGAGATGTGCAGGCAATCACCAGTGTCAAAAGAATCCCAACTCAATAAAAATACGGAACTTTAATAAAGTGAAATGAAAAATGTATGTTTCATCACTATTCTGATTATTTTCCCCTCTCAAGATTTGGGGCAGAACATGGGGATGCAAATTAGAACTAAATGAAAAATGACAAAGCTACCTTAGGCATACAGAGCAAGTGATGGCTTTCAAATTTGGGATTGATTAAATAAAGCAGGGGCTGTTTCCCGTGGGTTGGAGCTCTGTGTTCCAAAGCCCTACAAATGCCTGGCTTTGCTCAGAGCATTGCTATTTTAGAACCAAAGGCTTAAGCAATTCTTCCTGTGCTGCTGTTCAGCATCTCAATTATGTGAGGGGAGTTCAGACACCACCCTGCTGATATTATACACCATATATTTCGCAGTTGGCTCTTTTTGTCCCCTAAATGTCATTTAAATTTTGGTCCCAGGGCACAAGGTTTCTTTGAGCAACCTTCCCTCTCTGCCTAATAGGACACTGCAGGGTAAAAAACCTCAAATATTTTGTGGGGTTTTTGGTCTCAAACCCAATCAGTTCTTTAACCATATTTTAAAACTCAACTAAATTCAGTATTTTACAGAAGAGCATTCTTGCATAAAAGGGAGGAATCTAAATAACCAGCACTGATGACACTGCAAGAGACAGATACTTAAAGTATTAGAAAATACTTTGGCATCCCAGAAGTTTGAGCTGATGTTAAATGTTAAAGGTGTTTCCCACATTCAGCAGAACATTGAAATAGTGGAATTCTCTAACTGCATGAAATGTGAAGTTGCACTGACCACAGGTTTTCAATAAACCATAGAAAACCAGAAACATTACTTCATTTTCTAATTCAGTATATATTAAATTTTTAGTTTTAGAATTGGAGAAACTACAACTGGTAACAGCAAACCTTAGACAGACATTCAGATTTTCTTAAGTCATTCAGCATCTGCTATTTGAAACAAGAACCCAAAAGCTGCTTTTTTTCTTTTCTGAGGGAGGAAGAACCTCTGTTATTCAAAAGGGGCACAGACATTTCTTGCTCTTTCAAGCTTTAAGTTCTCCAGAAATTTAAAATAAAAAATAAAATTGTAAACAATTAATGTTTCTGTCACTCAATCACTCTGTCTCTTTACAAAATTCCAGGCAAAGCACATGAGCTTAAAAAAGATGATTTTGTTTATTAGCATTTGTCCTTGGAAAAAGCCTCTCTGGAGACCTTTCCATGAGTATGATGTCAAAAAGCCCCTGGAATTCAGCTCACTGATCTGGCTTCTGTCCATCTGAACATCTAATGGCTGGGAGGGATGTCTTTTTTATTTTACACATATCAACATCACAGTCCATTTCTCAAGGCAATGAAAAAAATGCTTAATATGAGTCAACAACCAACTCCAATTTAACCCTCAATAAAAGTCTATTTTTGGCAGAAGGTTCACCTTTAAAATTACTCTAACCACGACTTCAAACCATTCCTTAAATTTACTTTGAATGCTGTTCATAATGAGGATTAAATTGTTTCATACCTGTAGCAAAGCTGTTTCTGTTCACTGAGGGTTTGAATCCTTCAAGACTGATGATAGGCAGGCAAAGAGCAGACAGAAAAGCCAATTTTCTCTTGGAATTTAAGCAAGACCTTGTCCATCTCCTTGAGTAACTTGTCTCTATTTTTCCAACCAGTGGCAGGAAATCTTCCATTCTACAGCTGCTGTCTGTACTCTTGATCTCCACATGCCTCATCCTCGCCACAGCACATCTTGAGCATCCTTTTAGGATTAAAAAAAAAATGCACTGCTTCCCTGAGTGCACAACAAGGCACTGCATTTTATCATTTCCAGCCCTGCAAATGGCTGAGGCCATTACAGAACAGCCTGCCTGGAAAAACAGGATACAATATTCATGGACTTTGTGAGACAGATCTGCTCTTTATGGTGATGAACAAAGGCAGGACAGACTTTCATTTCATTAAGAAACTAAGGATGAAGTGGCCTATAAACAAAATACCTTCAATGCAGAAGTTAAATTTGAACAGAGGGCTCTGAGCCTGTACCTGGGACTGCCAAAAGCAGGAATTACAGTTCACAGGTTGATCCAGGGGCAAGGAATTCTGGCAGAAGGAACCTGTACAAACCTCATGCATCCTTCCCAGAGGTCCAAGATCGGCATGAAAGAGCGGAGTCCAAGACTGAGATCAAGCTTTGCCAACTTCCATGTGAAAGCACTGCCCTGATTAACCATCAGCCCCTGTCCCAGTCCATCCAACATACACTGACATTCCTTCCACCCCACCCTGACTCTTCACTGTGCTCATTCTTCCTTAGCTTGTCTCCTTCCACTCCTTGATCAACACCACAAGACGATCCTTAGAAGAACAGCAATGTCTCAGTGGTTGGGTGTCCATAGGGGCTTAAGGAGAAGGAAGTGGTTCAACAATCCCACAGGTACTCACTTCCAGAACTCTCCAAATTCTGACCAGGGATTGCACTAGAAACCTGTGTCCCACCTCATCTCCCCTCCCAACACATGCAGTGAAGGCCACAGCTGATGGAAAGCGGCTCTTACCTGGGAGAGCAGCTATCCTTTCCCCCCTGAGTGATGGGTGGTGAATAGACCTTGGAGATTCAGCTTGAGATGTGGTGTTGAAGCTGTTTAATTACATTTCCACAGCATGCACTTGCACCACTCCTGGCTTTAAGGGAGCTGCTGCATGTCCAAACTCCTACCAATAGCCAAAGTTACCCCAAAACAGGGAACATCATGGCAGCAGAGACCAGCTGGCATTGGCAGGTTGGTGAGGTATCTGCCCAACACTGGACCAAGGTTTCCAGCTATTTCCACAAATATGTATCTTGATAAAATGATACAGACAGGAAATAAATCCTGCTACTCACTTAGCACTTTTTATTATTAGAATGATGATGTTCATTTTAAGACTCAGTGACAAATCCTGTTTGGTACATCACCACCTTATTAAAAACCTGTGACATGTGCAGAGAATGTTAAGTTATATTAAGTAAGCTGTTAACTTGACAAAATCCAGGCTGCTGCTTTCTGCCTGCCTAAGCTGCAGCAAAGATGGCACGTTGTCAAGGGGTGGGAAACACCCTCTCCTTCCTTGCCAAAGCTCCAGATCCAGCTGAAACTCCAAACAGCAATCAGTAAGGTGCCTCAGTCACATGGGGACTCAGCCATCACACTCCACTCCAGACCCACGTACATACATCAGTTTTTGGGATGTGACTGCCACCCAACTGCAGGAAAGAAATGGACACAGTCACTCCAGCTCCCCTGCCTTGCCTGTATTCCATCTATTCAGCTCAACTGGTGTTGAATAAAAAGGCACCTCATAAGCAAAACCAGAAGATGCCTCAAAGTGACAAATACTGATGAAGACAGAATTTACAACTCTTTGACTAGCAATGAAACGGAGCACAAACTTGTTTTGCACATCAGGCACAGATCTGACAGCAGTGCCAGGGCACTGAGTGTCTCCTGCCAGTGCAGTCACACATGGCATTGGTGGTTCCAGCCATCAGCAAGAGAGGGAATAATAAAGGAATGCCAGAGTCAGATCTTAAAGCATCTTGGAAGGGAGTACATCAATATCATTATTGAGCATTTTCACTTGTGCTCCAGGAGGGCAAGTGTAGAAAACCAGTGTTATCTCCAGTAATTAAAACACCCTTCAAGAGGAACCCTTCGCATGGCATTTTAGGGAATGAAGGGTCCAGCTATGGACTGAGTATGGCAATGCCACTTTGTACTCTGTACCAGGCTCCTTTGGAAGGTAAAACAGACCCAGTGCCTCCTGTCAGCAGGATTCCACCATAACCTGTTATTCTAAGCATCAATGAAAAAAGTGAAATTTATCTTTAGTCTCTCTATATCTGTGATTATACTCACACACACAGTTCATACAGCCAAGCTATCTGCAAACTCCAGGTAATTATTGCTTTGATGTATAATCACTCACCTATTCCAGGTAATCTATTTCAGCAAATAGACATACTCTGCTTGTTGATTGAAGGGGTTTTTAATGTAAAGAGAAAGGGAAGCTTCTGACTAACCACGCGTGATCGCTTAACTACATTAAAATCACTGTATTTTCAGCAGTTTCTAAGCTGTTCACACCATCCTAAAAAAGCCTCAGCACTCAAGTCTTTGAACAGTTCACCCAAAAAAGCTGATACTGTGCACCAGGTGTTCTGGAGGCTTCTCTCAGCTGAAACCTGGCAGGATTCATCTCCATTTGCCCAATATCCCGAGCCTTGCAGGAAAACAAGGCCAAAAAGAACAGACACCCTCAGGTCTTGACAAGCAAAGCTTCTTCCACTGGTCTGACTTCAAACAGAAACGTGACATTGTTTTCGACATACGAGTCCCATCTGTGCACCACAAAACGATGATGACAAAAGTAGGATGCAAAGTCTTCTTCAACAGTGACCCCAAATACAAAGAGAGCATACAGAGGCTTGATGCAAAATCCAGAAATAGTCCAGGGCAGTGCTTGGGCATCACTAAAGATTTAAGGACTACTGGGGATTATGTGGCCAGCCACAAACAGTCTCATCAGAGGTCATGACATTGTTCTGTGCTGCTGGGAAGGGTGAGCAGCCTGACAGCCCCAGCAGAGGTTTGGGGATGAGTTAAAAACCCAAAAAGGTGCAGGGAGGAGCAGCTGGTCACGCTGCCGAGCGCCGGCGGATCACGAACACCCCTCGCTGCAGCTGCCCCAGGTAGATCCTCATCTTTGTGCTGTCGCTGGTTTTCCTCACCCAGATCTGCAGCAAAGACAGAACAGAAAAATTGGGGCGGGGAGATGAATCTGGGACAGAAAGGGAGAACTCACAGCAGGCAACACACAGGCCCATAAACTGCAGGTCTGAGCCCAACATCTCTGGTACTCAGAGTGCTCCCTTCTCCCTCCCCACATGAGGCATTTGCAGTCTGGGTAGAACATAAAATAAGATTTCTAACTTTATCTCCTTAACTTCCTGCTCAGAACAGTCCTCAAGAAAAATTACTCTTTCCAAGCACCATCAGGAAAGCAGGTTCCTTTCTGCTCCAGTTCACAACACAACTGTGGCATTAAGCTTTGCCTAATCAAGAATAAGTCTCCCTAGATCCATAGATCATAAAATTACCCACCCTGGGATTTGCCCAGACAAGTAACTATTAGTCACATGAAATGCTTATCCTTATTCTGTTCTGTGAAGCATTTCCCACAATGTATTACAGAAATTGTATCTGAAGACAAAAGGCCTCTCCTTTAAACACCTGCATGGAAGAATTCACACAACATGCTCCAAAGGACAAATTGCTGCCACTCCAGAGAATTTCTGAAATCACTTTCAGGGTGTTTAGATCCCAAAACCTGGACTTTAAAACTCAAGTCTGAGCAATCTCCTCTGCATTATATCATTCTAAGGCATTTAAGCATATTTAAATACATGCATAAAGTAAGAACTATCCAGCTCTCAGTACTGAAATATTTTAGGACAGAAGTCCAGTATTTCCTACTGCAAAGGATTATAAAGTTATGGTGACTTATGACTTATTCTAAACTATTTTTGTAGATATATTAGATATTGATTTAACTCTATTATTTTAATTATAAATTGACTTTATTAGCAGAAGCCCTCAGTATAAAACAAATTTAATATTTGCCTGTGTTTGTACTTCAATTATTTCCCCAGAGAAATTAAAACCAGCATTCATTGATAATCATCTCTCAGCTGCAACATTTCCATGAATTTGGTATGTTTTGCTTGCCAAAAGAATTAAAAAACCTCCACATGGTGAGCAACTGTACCAAACAACAAACATGTACAATTTTACATTCTATCACGATAGGATGGAATGGTACATTAGCTGTACTAACATTAACTGCTTTCTTAAGTTCCCTTTGGAGGAATATTAAAATTCAGGTTTAAGTAACCACAGCAGTGCAATTCCTACATTAAAATCTGCCACAGTGTTCAGAAAAATAAACCCATCAAGATATATTCTGAACTTAAAGCTGATGTTTCAGACAATATATTATGCCATCAGAGGAGAGCATTTATTAATCCTAAAGAACTGAAGGAGATGATAAATAGGAACCACCAAATCCACTCCTGAATTTCTTTTATTGCTAGAGTTTAAAAGGAAAAAGAGCTTCCTCTTTTTTTTTAAATTTTAACAATCTGAAATTGCAGAATAAACTAATAAAAATAACACTTTCCTGCAGGTGTTGAGGAGGTTTTTTTGTAAAAAAGCACTATCTCAGATTGCTCCAAGCCCCATCAACTCTGCCTTGGACACTCCGAGGGATGGGGCAGCCACAGATTCTCTGGCAAACTGTGCCAGGGCCTGCCCACCCTCACAGTAAAGAAACAACAGATTGCATTTCCCTCATGGTTTCAGGTAAGATGCTCCCAAAGGATTGAGTTTTAATGTTATAAATTAACAGTAATAACTTTAATCAAGTCAGCAGCACTACACTTAGCATCCATTAGCACACTACCACTATTTTATCTGAACAACCAACTGCTGAGCACAACTGTCACTGCCAGGGAACAGTTGTGATACAAATATATCCCATATGCAACTCATTCTGGGGAAAATAAAGTATTTCCCCTCAGCTGCCACAACAAATTAAAGTTCCTTTATTGGCTGATTGAACAGAAGTGCACTCAAGTCTATTTTTTCTTCCCCTGAAGTGTCTGGAACCTGCAAGCAAAGAACAAACTGCTCCCTTTGCCCAACTGCTGGTTCTGCAGCCAGACTTACATCAATCTTGGGCACAGAGCTCTTCACCTGCTGCTCCAGGGATTCAGCAGCAGCCACAAGGAAATTGCCTCAGACAAATGACTGGCCTGCCCCATCTCCCAAGGAGGTGATGGATGCTGCCACACACCTTCTCAGTTAGCAGGAAAAATCTTCTGTCCTCACAACTAAATTTGTAGAAAAAAGTTTTTCCTCTTCTGCATTCCCAATGGGATTTCTTTTAATTTTGCATTAATAACAACTGTATGCACATTCTTGAAATAAAGGAAATGGAATTTATGGATGTAGTGCCAATGACATGTAGAGGTCATCCTCCCCATTTTTCCTGCTGCTAAACCATAAAATGTAGAATTTCATGTAGAATTACTCTTTAAAAATAGATCAAGTGTCTTCCCATCTCAAAAAGAGATTTCTCAACTCAGTTTTATGCTGGATTCAGCTGCACACCATTAGGGTGAAAGTAACACTCATTCCTCACTAGCCCCACATCTTTCCCCCCTCTCCTGGAAAACAAAAGCAGCCCAGCACCTCGTTGGCTCCCACAGAGCTGATCACGCAGCTGATCTTCGTGTTGTCCTTCGCCTCCAGGTAAATAGCCTGGCTCTTGTGGTACCTGCAAAGAGAGGAAAGGAAACACATGAAAGCATCAGTGATACAGCTGGGATTCTACAGGCATTTGGACAGAGTCAGTCTGAAGTCAGTCTGTCTTTCTGCATCTTCACAACACAGCAGGGGCTGATTCTACACACACACTTTGCATTTAGTGGCATTTTGAAGTGCATGATTCACATTCAGATTTACTGAAAGGTTTCACATCTGCAGGAGGAAGGGGCAGAGCATCACCCACAACACGGGAGAACCCTGAGTGACAACAAGAGCTAATCCAAGCAGCCTTTCCCTTTCAGACACAGGATAAATTTCAGAAGGCAACTCCATGTTATGCCTCATAAAATGTGACAGAGCAAGTCACAGCTACTCAAAAGTTATTCACATTTCCCAATACAAAATTACCAGAGCACCACCACCACCAAAAGTGAATTATCCTCAATCAATGCAGTTTGTGTATTGTTTAACAAGACCCCAAGTCTCTAATACTGTTATTTTGTGAAAATATGCAAACTGGTAAGTGATGGATAACTGACACTGTAATAAGCTGTATGTACCTGCTATTAGGAAGCTGAGACTAAACATATCCATTTTTTCTCCCTTTAGATCATGTTTTATGCTATATATTGTTCTTATTGTGTTGTGTATAAAACACTTTGAAATTCATAACTGAATTACTTGTTTCCACAGCCCACCTTTCTCAAAGTGTTGCAGCCAAAACCCTCCCAGTTTGTTTATTCTGCCTAAGAGAGTTCTGTAGGCAGAACTAATGACACTGAACAGGTGATTTGTAAGTAAACAATCTTAATCAAGCACGAAAATCCTTCACAATTATAAAAGCATAACTATATTTCCACCTTTACCCTGACCCTGATGTGCTTCGTATTTATCCAGGCAATCCAAGCTGCAGAATCACTACACAGGTACTCCCTCAGTGTAACTCCTGCAGTCTGAACACCATTTGCAAAATGCTTGGATTTATTTAACCTTTACAGCTCTTTCTACAATAACCATACTGTAAATATGGAAGTTTTCCAATGGTTTATTCCACAATCTCTTCCTACTGGCTCATGTACTCAGAATTCTCACTGCTTGCCAGTAACAAGTGTCAGCTCTGAGCCTTCCAAACATACTCAATACCCACAGGTTGAATGAGGTAAAAAAATCCCCAAATCCTGCAACCTTCTGACACCTGTGCCCAACCACTGTTCTTTTTCCTTCATTTGAACAGAAGGGATGTCAGTGGGTTCCAGGACAATGCAACAGCAACAGTGAACTGAGCAAACAAAAAATCACAGTTTAGCGAGTCCAGATATCATTAAATGATACAAAGGAACTGGATAAGCTCCTACAAACCCCAGGCCTCACTAAGATAAGACAAAAATCTCAGTGCAGCAGTGTCCTACCAGGCTGTGAGTGCTTAAGCAAAGAGAATTGATGATCTTGATCCATTCAGCATCAGTGCAGAAGATACCAGTGCAAACGACAACTCTCAAGTGTTATCTGTGCCTGCACAGATAATGAAATATTTTTCCCACTCAGAGCTGTTTCTTTCAATTTTTGATTCCCACACATAACAAAAACTTCAGCCCTTGGATTTCACATCATGAGGTTGCAGCCACCAGTAAATTTATGTTAATTGTGCACAAAGAAGGCAAGGCAAGAAGGTGGCTCAGCACTGTTTCACTGAGGAGCT
>JAWWEV010000037.1:3985833-4005313 GCA_035583235.1 Hafferia zeledoni
CCGCTCCAGCCCCTCAATCTCTTTCCTGACCTGAGGGGCCCAGAACTGAACACAACACTCAAGGTGTGGCCTCCCCAGTGCAGAGCACTCAGACAATCCACTGAAATGAGCCAAACTCAAACCCATCTAACACACTGTATTTTGGAACATGACCCAACATTTCTCAGGGTACAACAGCAGGAGATAAATCATCACAAACACCTCAACAGCTGCCACAAACCCCATATTTCACTACCATCCTCTAATGTCTTAGTGAGCACTCCCTATTGTCAGAAACTAGATAAGCCTTCAAGGGTTTAGTGACAGCAATTATGTTAACCAACACTGGAAAAACTATAAACATACACACTGGGCCCTACTCAGTTTGCTGAAAGGCTGTGACAGCCGGGAGAGAAATAAGTTAATAAAACCCTCACCTCACATTAAGGCCTAAAGCAAAGGCAGCCTGTGATCTCCCAGGATAACACACTGACATCTGTTCAACCATGCAGAGGAAGAAACTCCTCAACAGGAGCTCAGGCCTTGGTTCAGACAAAAGGTAACATTTTCAGATAACCGGCTTTTAATTAGGTTAATTAAACCTATTAAAATAAAAGGGAGGAGATACCACCTTGCTAAATCTTTTGTTGTGCTACTTCAGAAAGCCTAAAGGGATGAAACAGTCCCAGACCTCAAAAAAGAACATAAAAGGGAGTTCTAGTCCCTTCAGGGGAAAGCAGGGCTTTCTCCTTAAAACAAAGAAATACAATCAAGCAACAATCCCTACCTTATTCAGCGTTCTCAGGTCCTCCATTATTTGCTCATCAGTCAACAAATAATTTAGCTGAGGTATCAGAATTAAGGTTCCCATAAGCTCTTGACAAGCAAGGCTAAAAATTAAAGGTCAATGACATTTCACTTGACTACACATAAGCCAAAATGTTTCTGTACATTTGCATAGGACTTTACTAAGTGTCATACTTGAGCTTTTTTTGTGGTAGGAATGAATACAACCCAATCTCCACTGAGCCTCATCTTTAGCAGCAAACACAGTGCCAAATCATTTTAACTTACTCAAACACAACCATTAAGGGAAAACCTTCAGTGCATGGGCATTTACTTCATGGAGGCATCAAGCACAAGGATTGCCAGTGGGTTTTGTCTTGTATTTCTGCAGAGAAGAATCTGGGAGCTGAAACAACTGACTCACTTCAGATTCTGTACAGGGAAATCAAACTCCACCCAAACCCAGGAAATAAAACTCATCATTTTGCAACTCAATAAGCAAGAATAGAGTAGAGAGACAGAGAGAAGAGGGGAAAGTCTTAAAAAATTAAAGGCAGAGGTACAAAACACATCCTTGTATGGATGAGGACAAATAAGAGCCTATAAAGCACCTGAGAACAAACCAAAACCTCCAGAACACAGGTGTTAGTGTATTATAGTCTTATTAGAGCTTTGCTGTCCTTTTGTTTCTTCAAGACAGCATTAAAGCAAAATATATTCAAAGCATTAAACTGAAGCTAACAATTGCTAGGCTGCATTTTCAGGAGTTTGGTTCTGGTGGAATTAATCTCCACCCCAGTGAGGAAAGGCAGGCAGAGTCTCACACTGTGGCTGCTCAATTAGCAGGTCATGTTCACTATGAAACTCATTTATTTTGGATGAGATAGGGGCACTAATAGGTGATTTTATTTTTCCTGACAGGGTGAACAGAATCTCCAACCAGAAAGAGGTTAATTAAAACTGGAGATGCTTGTGACCATCCTGCATGAACTCCAGAAGTTCAAGGTCTGCTATTGCCTTCAGAAAATGCAAGTCACTAAGGTAAGCTTATTTAATCTAAGACATGCAAGTTTAGAATCTAATAAGAAGCCTCTGCAAAGCAAATATCCCTGCCTTCCTTTCCAGGTGAATTACAAGTAGAAAAGCTGCCTATCATCACAGAGGAGCTAAAAACATATTTCCAGAAGCCAAGGAACATTTTAATTCTAAGACACGCAACAAGGCAGAACAGAAGAATTACATATATATGTTTTTCTCCCTCTTGTGATACATAAAAACAGGATGATTTGCCATCTTTTCTTATTCAAAGAACAAATCCAGCCCTCCTTGCTTTGCTATGCATCTCTCTGGATTAAGGATCTGAAGCCTTTATCAGAAAAACTAGTTTGATATGACAAATATGATCTTTCTGGTAAATGTTTTGTCACATCTTGAAATGGGAAAGGCTTTGGCTCATGTAAAAAGCCATTTACTATCTGTGGAATCAATTATTTCAGCATATATATATCTATAATGTTCTTTTAAAGTTTTTCCTTTGTGAAAAAAATTGCCTGCAGAATTCAAACTATTCTCACTGAGAAATACAAAGTTATCTCATGATACTGTAAGGTTTCAGTTAGGATACCAAGGGATCTCCAAACACTGGGTTTTAATACATATAATATAACTCCTATACTGGTTTATCACACATTACACACGACAATTGTGCTTCATTATTTCCAGGTTTAAATCTGATCCCAACACTTAATTCCATTCCCCTTCCTGCACAAAACAGCAAAGGTGCAGGTGGCACCCTGGCTCCAAACCCAAAAGCCCTCCAGGGACTCTGTGAAAGGATATCAGGGGCAGGTTTCCTCCTCTTGTCTGGGATGGGAACCGGATCGTTGGGTCGTCGCCTCAGTTTCCTCGTCATAATGGGCTTCACTTCCATGGAATCTGTAATGAAGTTGGAGAGCTGATAAGACCAGAGAGAAAGGACTAAACAGCAGCAGCTTTCTACACAAGGAAAATAATCTTTCCTCTTTCATACAGCAAATTGGATATTTTTCTTTTTTTTTTTTTTTTTGTGGCAGTTTCCAGCATCCAAGCTGGAAGTGCTGACAGTGAACACGAGTTGTCTTTGCCACCAGGTCACTGTTCAGTGCCTGCAGCAAAAATTACAGCTGTCATTTACAGCTGCTCCAGCTGCAGATAAGCAGCACAATGATGCTACAAAGGAGTCAAGGCAATTTCTTTAATGCTAATGCTTTCTGCTTGGGACAGAGCATTCAACAGGCCAAGTTCACAGAGCTCTTTGCAGACAAGGTTTGGATCATTAGTAGCCTGGAAAACATCAGCTACAAATCAATTGATCTTTTTCTTGTCTTCAAGAAGAGAGAAAACCAGCTTTGTCAAAGGAATACAGAAAACTGCTGCACTTGAGACTGATACAAGTCTGCTGGAGTGATTTTAAACAATAGTATTCAAATTTAGGTTATCCAAAAATGACTAATGAAATGAACCTAATTAATAACATGCAGAGCAGCAGTTGACAGGAAATAAACTGCAGCATGTGCACTGGGGGAAAAGGAAAAGAGTCTGTTTAGAGCTGAAACACCATTCTCCTCACCCAGTAATTATCTGAAATGACAGTTTTTCCCAATGTCTACAGGGAGCCTTCAGTGAACAACCTCACCAAACTCTCAGAACTCATTCCTTCATTTACAAAGACATGTTGACTGACAACCAACAGACATCTTAAATGTCAAACACACCATCTCACCTCTCTTTGTATGTGCTGAGATTTATTTGCTCATCTTTAGGTAGCCCTGGATCACATCCTGGGTAGCACTAAAACCTCTGAAGCCCCTTTGGCTCCCTCTAGATGCTGAAACCTTGAGCAGCTCTGTATGTGCAACACACACCAAATTTCTTGTGCCCTCATCTCAAGGGTGACCAAGGATGGCCACGAGACCAGACTTCATTTAAAAAAAGTCATCAGGGGAACAGCATAACTCAACCTGATTTCCAGACCACATCAGTCACATCAGCAGTTTGTACCAAGCCAAGAGCACTCTTGGAAATGTCCAAACCAGGTTTAATTCTCACTTCTGAGCACTAATTAAATGATTAGCTTACAGAAGATGTGTAGATACTATGCAGGAAGGACATGAAGGGTATAACTCATGGACAGGCCTCAGCAACAAAACCAGCACTGCCTATCCAGGAAATGAGAGAGTTGCTCTCAAAATGAGAAACAAATCAGACTTTTGGTTCAGTATTACAACAATGAAATTCTGCAGGAGGTTAATTACCCCTCAAATTAGCTCCACTGTGTCAATTACTACAATTAATACTGCCGAGGCACCAAGAGTATCAACTGGTCTCACAGATATCAGTCCATTTAATGCAAATTTTTCAGAGTCTGGACACAAAAGTAGTTCAAAAATCTGTTTTTCTGGCTTAAAGTAGAATATTTTAACCTTTATTGTCTGCCTTGCTTCAACTACTTGACCACCTCTCCCTGTAGGAAGGACACAGTTTATAACCCGGCATCACTGGTCAGGTCAATACTGTGACAGACCTCAGCAGTTTTATTGCCAGATCACAGAACTAGAGCAGCCCATTTCCCTGTCTGTGACAAAGCCCATCATCCACTCTGCTGCCCCACTGGCACTATTTGATTCACCTGTCAGCAATTCAGGTCACTGAATTTTATTAGGAACTGCTTTCTCCATTAAAAGACCATCAATTTCTGTTCTGCCCCTCTTGGCATCCTCACACACCAGTTGTCTGTATAAACCAGGGTTGCCACTTTACAGCTTTTTTTCCTAAGCAGCAGCAGAGTGGATAAGATAAATGACAGGTGCTTATCTTCTTCTTACCCCCTGTTAATTCCATGGTTAGCTTTTCATTCTCAATCATCTTCTTTTTCTCCTCCAGCTCTGCAATCAGATTTTCCTTAAGCTCAATTTTCTTATCTTCAAACTCCTTTGCTGCTGCCTTCTTTTCCTTCACATAATTTTTCTCCACCTGATCTGTCTAATGCAAACCAAAAGAGCAAGAAGGTTAATTAAGGGACTGGTGACTCTAATTAATGATATCACAACAGCTTTTCAAATGCTGTATTGATCAGCTTTGCAGTTCAAAACAGTAGCGAGTTCTAAAGATTATCAATATTCATAATTACAGAAAACCATCTAAGTATGACTTTGTACCATTATGGGCTAAATAGCTAATTATTTTTTAAAAGACATTTTAATGTTGCATAACATATCAAGTCTCTTCAGATTTATAGACAGGATTATCATTTATTGCCTTAACCAACCTTTTTAAAGAAGCCCAATGCACAGCCAGATACAACAGCCCAAGAGCAAATATTTAATTCTACTTTAACAACAAAGTGCAGAAATTTCTTGCAGTAATACCAGCAGTGGGCTGTGCTACAACTCAGGTGTAACAAAGGCAGAGAGAGGAAGAAAATCCTTTAAGCCTCCTGGGAAAACAAGCCCAAGCACTGGTTGATGAAACAAGGTTTACATCTACCACACATAAATGAATAAATTAAGAGCACTTACTTCCAGCTGCAGGAACAGTTCTGAAATGCAAGAAAGACTGAATTTATTATCTTCAAAGATGCAAAAAATTACTTCCTTAACGTTTTAAGCCACTGAATCTTGCAGCCAGGGCAGGCAGTGAACCAAGCAGTCTATGTACTCAGCCAACCTCTACTCTCACTTTGCTGCTTTATGCTGAAAATAAAGTAACTATGAAAAAATTCCACAAAAATACACTGTTAAGAGAAGGTTTTTACAGACTGCCAGCAAACTGAAAAGCTTTCACAGCATTATTCCATACTATTAAATTTAGTACTAATTCCAGCAGTAACAAGCAAGTAATTCATCTTACTACTATATCACAATCAATTAAAATTACAGAAGAACTTCCCAGATAAAAGCAACTAAATATTCACAGTTTAAGACAACTGCATGAATTCCAGCAAAGACTGGTTAAGAAATAATTCTGTAGCTGTCAGAAGATTGATCTACTCAACTCACATGTGTGATTTCAGGCTGTTTATGCCAGAGAAAACAAGGGAATTGTTGTGTAGCACTGAAGGTTAAATACAAATACATGGCAGTGATTAGTTCAAGTCAGACCTGTGCCTGAGGTGAGTGGGTTTGTGGGTGTGAAACAGTCCTGCTACTGATGTTTGTGCCATCTCTAACAACTTGAAAGTAAGGAGTTCTTGCAATTCCTGGAGCATATAATAAGTTTTTACTCAAGAGAGTGGCAACAAAAGCAAACTAAAGCAGCTGATCAGCCCTCAAGTCATCGTGTTTGACCAGCATTTTAAGCTCTGGTAATACCTGAAACAGTAAAAACTTCTGTAAAGATCACAAGCTTCAAACATGTTTTGGAGAAGACTCCAGAAGGTGCAACACTGCTGGGGATTTTAAATATGATTATAAAAACCAATAAAATAGATACCAAAGACAATAATGGCCCGATAAAAATCAAATCTTATGTTTGCAAAGAGCTCTACCCACTGGGCATGGAAGCAGCTGGATTCTTTAATCCCAAAATTGAAAGTTATCACCAGCTGCCCTCCAGTGGAGGAAATCAGTTGCTGCAGCACTGGCCTTGGCCAGCCAGAAATACCAGTTTGCACTTGGTCTTTCCTGTTAACAAGTAGTTCAAATTACTTAAATTACTTAAGAAAATCCTTTCTCATCCCAAGCACTTTTAGAAAGACAGAACTTACACTATTCAAAGGTCAGAGTGTGTTGGCAATTATAGAGCTGCCACTGTCCCTCTGCTACATTTCCCAGATTAACAGCCCAGGCATTACAGGATTCATCCAACTTTTCTAAAAGAGCAACAGCTACAATTCCTATTCCCACACAGTGGCTTTATAAAAGGCCCTGCTTCAGTATCCAGGATAAGAACCTACTAGAAAGAGAACAAGAAAGAGAGGGCAACCAAATAGACCTGGTTTCCAAGCCATTCCTCTGCAGCAACACAATTAAGCCCACCCAGAGGGGTGAGAGTTGGGCACTTTTAATGAACTTGGGCCTTTGCTCCTGAAACAGCAGAACACAAAGCCCAGGCAGCCCATTCCATGTCACAGCTGTGCAGAGTAACAGTTCCAGCATCTCATTGTTCTGGAGCACAAAACAAGTCTCTGGGAAAGCAAGTGCTCCTGTTCCCAGTCCTGCACACTGAGGGGAGCAGGCAGGGCACCCAAAGGCTCCAACAGGTGGCACAGAAGAACAAGCCAAGGCAGGAGACCGTGGGTTAGGCAGATAAAAACTAAATATTCTTTTTTACTTGTGCTGTTTCCACAAATGAAGACTAAAACTGTCTGTTAGTGTTTACTATCAGCCAACAAACAATGCTGATGAAGGAAAAGAAATAATCAAGATGGATCCTGTCATGTTTGGTGGACTCTGAAAAAACCTGTTCCCACTACATCCATGGAGGCAGAAGGTTCCTTTTTTTTTAAAGGATAATTTTTTTTTTCTTCAGGAGGGTTTAAAAAACATAAATTTAAGTTGTATGCAGTGTCTTAGAGAGAAATTCCAGTTACCTGCATTTCGTATCCTTTCTTTGTACTGCTGGTCCAACTTCTTCATTCTTTTCTGGTATTCCTGAAGAGTTCCTGGAGTGGAAACAAATTGTACATTCCTACAGGATTTTTTTTCCCAAGCATTAAATTTTCTCAAGGAGCCATACACCACTTAAAGCACAAATACTGATACCTGAGATCAGAAAACTACAGTTCCAGCTTGTCATTTTGGGAAATCACATTCCCTGCTTCTTCAGAAAGTGGATTACTCCTTTTAAGAAATGTTTTAGTGCACAAAGGATTAACTACAAGTGTTTAGAGGGAAAAAGGATGGAAGTGGCTGACATTTTTCAAGCAGTAGCACAGCTGAGAGCCAACAGGCAGTGAATGATGCTTTTACATCCTTCAACAGCCCCACCCTTGCATGACATTTAAAAAGTGCTGAAAATTGTCTAGGAATAAAAAAAACCTCCCCCTTCAAAACTCACCTTCCTGTAATTGCTGTAACTGCCTCTTCAGAGATGCCAGTTTGTCCTGATACATCCTGCAAAGACAACCAGCATGAAACTTCACTGTGAAAGCCAAGCAGACAGAGTTTATTCCACCATCTCGTTACATTACGACATGTTGACACAGAATTAAAAACTTCTCAGAACTCCAGGAAACAAATGAATGATGAATTTAAAGAATTCTATTCAAATTAAAGGTTTTCATTCTGTCTAAAAAAAAACCCCCTCTGCCACTCCTTTAGTTTTACAATGCACTCAAACCAAATATTTTGGGGACAGTTCAGGATGAAACAGAATTAATTTTTTTTTAATGTTAATATCTAAAATGACATCCAGATCTACAAACACCAGCAGCTCTATAGCAGAACAATTCTGCCATTTGTCAAGTCTTGCTATTTGTGTATTAGCTCCCTACATGTAGCACAGAAGGCACCTCCTCATATAGATCCTGACATTATTAAATAAAACCCCCAAGTCTATTCCTGGTTTTGTTGCAAACCTGCATTTCCTTTGCCACATATCTGTGGTTTAACACAGGCCAAGTCTCCCTGACCTGTATAAAAACAGATCACTGCCAGTAAGGAAGAACTCAAAATCTTGCCAATACTCCTAAACATCAGGGGAAAACACTTCAAGTCTCCAAAAAGGCCATTTCTGGGACAGGACTGGCACTCAATTATTTAAGATTTTGATAAGCATCTTGCTTTTCCTTAGCTTATATAAAGCAGATCCTTTGTTTTATTTAAAGGGCCTGTCTGCAGCAGGAGCCCTTTGCAACAAACTCAGCTGCTCCCAGAAACTCAGAACTATTTCTTTAGCCAAAACAGGAGCAGCACTTAATACCTTGAATATATACAGAGCAGGGAAAGTAACTGAGGGGAGCAGAAATACAAGTATATGGTCTTATAAGCTATTCCATTGGGCTGGGTACTTAAAAACACCAATCTTGGCTCAAAACTTTGTAGTTTTATGAAAATAACACCCCCAAATAAATAGAATATTACCTCACTTGTGATTAGAATGGGTTACTTACTGTTCTTTCATTTCTACAAAGTCCTCCTCGTCGTGCTTTGCCAGGTCAGTCTCACTGGCATCCTCAGTGTCTAAAGGAGGTAAAAATCAACTTGTTACAATTAAAGGTTAAAAGGAAAATAGTAGTAAAGTATTTAAAAACATGGAAACAAGCAAACAAACCAAAAATTATCCCCAAGCCTCAAAGACACAACCTGAGAGGCTCATGCAGAGATAAATTGAGGAGGGAAATGAACCACCTCATCTTCTTCCTGCAACTGGGAGTTTTCAGTGGATCAGAGACAGAATCCCAGACTATTCTGAGTTGGAAGGGACCCACAAGGATCATCGAGTCCAACCCTTAAGTCAATGGCCCACACAGGGGATTGAACCCATGACCTTGGCATTATTACAACCAAGTTTTAACCAACTGAGCTCATCTCAGGGTGAAGGCAGCTTTACCTCAAGCCTTAACAACTCCATTTTCAGACAGCCTGGGCATTTCTTCCCATTTAAGACAACATTAAGGCTCTGTATTAATGCTCACACATACACAGGTGAGATAGGAACTGCCTAAAGACTTTAAAAGACACTTCACAAACTTGTTACTATAGTTCCACCCACTCAGAGCTGCTCAAGTTGACCACAAAAGTCTCTAGGAGAACAGTTACTCACTGTGATCTGAACTTCTCAGCTACTCATCACCCAGAAACACTTCAACATTTAAACACAACTAACCCTGCTGTTTTATAAACATAATATAAACAAATTAAACCACTATGGCACCGCTACTTTTCTGCTAAGCCTTTTCAGGCTTCTATTTATAACACATGGGTAGCCAAGAATCCCTTACCTTTCCTCCCCAGAGAGAGGTCAGGGTCTCCAGGCTTTACAAGGGGCAGCTGTGAAACAATCACAGCAACACTCCCTACACAAGGAAGGGGCCCAGCCCCTTAAATCAAACCCTTCCCAGATTTTTCTTAACCAACAAATGGTTTAAGCTTATACCAAAGATAAAACAGTAAGTTTTCACAGCAGAAAAAGCACTTAGATGTCTGGGTTACCATAAAGGACTTCCATACCCAATTTAGTTGTGTGTAGCCTTAGGGAGCCCTCCCTGACCCAAACACTGTCACTCTCTGTAAGGATCTTTAACATCACCCTGTCCAAGACCACCCCAGAGGGGATGGAGGGCTCTGCTGACAGCAACAGGCACTGTCCAAGGCTCTTTCTCCACCCCTCTGGTTATTTTATGCACCCTACACCCCAGGATACTTTGGATTTTACTTAATTCCTTCTCCTCTGCTCTCCTGACTCTTCTACAAACCCTCCCTTCCCTCTCACATCCTTCCACACTCCCTCCTCCCTTAGCTGCCTCCCTCCCCCTTCACACCACAGAAATGGAACCAGTACCCTAAACTTCTCCACTATTTTCCCCTGCTGTTCCACCCAATCAATACACTGAACTTCTCCACTGTTTTCCCCTGCTGCCCCACTCAATCAGCACTGCTATCCCACTCAGCCAATACCCTGGATTTCTCCACTATTTCCCCCTACTGTGCTGCTCAGCCAATACACTGGATTTCCCCACTACATTCCCCCCAGCGTCCCACTCAACCAGTACACTGGATTTCTCCACTGTTTTCCCCCTGCTGTCCCACTCAATCAATACACTGGATTTCCCCATTATTTTCCCCCTGCTCAGCGCTCTCCCATCTCCCTCCGCCTCCTCCACCCCCTGCAACCCCCAACTGCGCCTCTGCAGGGGCTCGGCCGTCCCTCCCCTCCATGGGATCCCCAGGCAGGTCCCTTCTCCCCTCGGGTGTCCTCGCTGCTCCAGCGCATTTATCCCTCAACCCTCCCGCATCCACGGAGCGGCCCCTTTTCCACCCCTCCATCCCACTCTCCCACAGCGTCCCAGGCCACCAAACCCCTCCCCACCCTCGGACCTTCATCGGAGTCGCGGACCCGGGCGCTCCGCTCGCCGTCCTCCTCCTCGGCGCTCTCCAGCTCCTCCTCCTCGTAGTAGTCGGGCGCGGGGGCCATGGCGGGGGCGGGCGGCCCCGGCGGGGCGGCGGGAGGGGCAGACACGAGCCCGGCCGCGCTCATGGCCGTGGGACGGGACGGGACGGGACAGTGGCAGGACCGAGGGGAGCGGAGCCGCCGCCGCTCGGCAACCGCGGCGGGAACCGCGGCCGCGTCTTCCGCTTCCGGGCGGCGCCGGGGCCGCCGCGCCCCCTGCGGGCGGGAGGGAGGGAGCGATGGGAGGGCCGCGGGTTCGAGTCCCGCCCCGCCCGGTGCGTGGGAGAGGAGTGAGGTGGGCGGGCAGGAGTTTCACCGCGCAGAGAGGTTACGGGTCGTCTCGCTTGTAGGCGCCGCGATACTCTTGTGTTGCAGGATTCTGGGCTCCTCACTGTGAGTCGCGTGCGGCTGCTGCTGCTGGAGCGGGTCCAGCGGAGGGGGACAAAGTTGGTCGAGGGAGTGGAGAGGTCTCTGCTAGGCGGGGAGGCTGAGCAAGCATCGCTGTCCTGAAAGCAGGTTGGACTCAGGTACGGGCTGGGCTTTCTTACAGTGCCTGCAGCGAGGGGACCACGGGAAACAGCGGCGTTAAGCTCAGGCAGGGGCGATTCAGATTAGATAGTAGAAAAACTTCTCTCACTCGTAGAGTGGTCAGGTTTGCCCAGGGAGGTGGCAGAGTCACTATCTCTAGAGGAGTTTAAGAGGCGTCTGGATCTAGTTGTGGTTTAGAGGTTACTGGGGCAGTGCTGGGTTGATGGTTGAACCCGATGAGCTTGAAAGACTCTTCCAGCTGTGAGGATTCTGTGAGCTGTGGCTGTTCAGCCTCGAGAAGAGACAGCTGAGAGTGGACCCCACCAATGTCTGCAGGGAGAGGTCAGGGGATGGACCAGGCTCTGCTCAGGGGTGCCCAGCAATGGGACAAGAGGAATGGGCAGAAACTGATGCTCAGGATGTTCCATATAATGTGAGGAAGAACTTCTTTCCTGTGTAGTGACCAAGCACTGAAGAGATTGCCCAGAGAAGGTGTAGAGTCTTCTCACTGGAGCTATTCCAGAACCATCAGGACACAATCCTGTGCCACATGTTCTGGAATGACCCTCCTTGAGAAGGCAGGTGGGACCAGCTGTGTGGTCCTTTCCAACCTGACCCACTCTGTGATCCTGTATGATACAAACACACAGCAGAGCTGCTCCTCACCACCACCTTCCTGTGGTGGGAAAGGACCTGTTAGGACACTTGTACTCTTTCAAATTTTATTATGTTTTAATACAGAAATTACTTCCCTGTTCCTTCATACAGCAAAGCCCCACCACAGCACTGTGATCTCACTTTCACCCAGATGAAGCAGTTCCTTCCTGCCAGCAAACAGCAGCTTTCAGAACACGTGCCCAAATCCATCAGGAATGGCCCATATCTGCCAGGTACAGGTTGTCCTCCTGACTAGACACAGAAATGAAGACCAACATACAGATCCCGTGGTGACATTCACATGCAGGAACCATTAAAACCAGGATCTCACTCCATCTGAAAATGCCTCACATGGATATCCTGGGCTAAATATCTTGTGGATCTTATTTCTGCAGCTCTAAGTTTAAGGGAAGGACTAATTAGTCTCATTGCCTTCAGCACAGCCACACTAATAGCTCACCTTCAGCTGTGAGGTGCATTCCTCACATGCAGAGCTTATTGACTCACTGAGGTACTACAAACATCTCATCGAGGGGAAGGAAATGGGTTTGGTCTCAAGGCCTGAACTCCAAAACCTGCAGTGCTTCTCCAAACCCACCGAGGCAGGCACTGGCACCCAGAGCAGCACCAGGTCACACTCTGGTGTTCTGAAAAGAGCTGTAATAGTGCAGTGCAGGCACTTGGCGTTCCTGCAGCTCTCCCCAAAGGTCTGTTTGCCCAGACTGACAATTTTTAACTCGGAACACCCATGCCAAGTGTGCCCGATGCCTTTTTCCATAAGTCAATATTGCCTGTAACAGGAGTCAGGCTGAGGCATGGCCAAAAGTCAGCACCACCCCGAGCAGCTCCCAGGGCTTTGGGGAGCATTTGACTTGACTCAGGGGAGACATCCCACCAGAGCTGCTCATGACTGCTCTGTTTCCAAGGGATTTCGAGTGCTGGGGGTTCTCAGCATCTTGGAAAACACTCCTTTCCCCTTCTCACTCTGGCAGCGTGGCTGGCAGAGCTGCCCGCGGCCACGGGGCGAACAGGAAAGGGTGTGGTGGCAGCCGCCACATCGCATGAGCTGCCTGGTGCCCACGGCTTTGTCCTCTCCCTGCTCACACCTGGCTTGAACTGCTCAAATTATTTCCCAAAGTCATACAGTCACAAAGATAAAAATAAACGGGACTGCAAGATTCAACCCCTCTCTCAGAACTAACCAGAGCCCCCTTAAATGCTTTACAAACACTAATTTCCCCCCTTTCTTCCCCATTTCCTGTCTGTATCTGTTCCATCTGTTCACATACTCGGCTCACCCGCTCCCCTGCCAGCCTGGTTCGCACTGCTGGGGATACCAAACTAAATTTCAGTGTCTGAACCAAGGCTGCCCTCCCAAGGTGAATCTGTCCTGCCTCACGCTGCCTCAGCACTTTCGATTTGGAGCCGATTTACCCTCCCAGCACAGCCCTTCACACTCCAGGTGGGTGCAGGTACCAAGAGGAGGACACAGGAACCCCTGAGCAGGAGCTGTGTGCAGCCAGCGGGGAAGAAACTGCAAACAGCTGCTGATGCAAAGCTTTTTAGGTCATTCTGTGGTCAAAACTGGGATCTCGCTGTTGCTCCCTCCGTGCTAATTCCTCCTGTTTAATAGGAGCCTTCTGGAGACACCCTCTGCTGTCATCTCTCAGGCATTCAGTGGGAACCCGAGGGAGGAGGCTCAGCTGTAAGGAATGCCATGTTTCCCCTTACAAATGCAGAAACTTAACTGTCTACGCCCCAAGGAGCTGTCAGGGAAAGTGTAAAATTGCCTGTCAAGCTGTTGTTCTTGGCTCGTGCTTCCATCAGAACTGTTGTTCTCATCACAACTCTTTTAGTGTTTTATACACACTCAGTTTGAGGGGAGATTTCTGCCTCCTGCCTGGTCAGCACCAGGTTTTCACAGGGCAGCTGACAGAGGAGTCGTGCTCATTGTGCTCTTCTTTCCATTTGCAAGAAATAAAGGGGAAAAAAACGGTTGTAAAGCTCAGCTTACAAACAGGAAACTCATTTACTGTGTGAATGACACCACTGCAATGAGAAAAACTGGTATTGTACCTTGTCCTTTGAGGCACAGGGCACACCAACACCCCTCACGTGGCACTCAGGGCTCTCATGTGTCTCGACCTGTGGTTTCACAGGGATCTGTGAGGTGGTTCTAGAAGCCCACGAGGGGAACAGCTGTCAGGAACAAGTTAATATAATGAGGCTGAATGAGGTACTGGCAGAAGATAAATCTCTGCTCCTTCGAGTTATTCAGAAAAATAATTAACCCCCCTGTCAAAGAAGCCTCTATAACAATAAAGGAAAGGGTTTGTCTCTAGGGTCAGAGGCTGGGGGGAGCCACAAAGTGGGGCAGACACAGCATGAACTCACCTTTCCCTGCCTGTGCTTCAAGCAATTCTTAATCCAGAGCTCTCCATCCCTGCTACAGCCCCTTCTCCTCTCAGCCTTTGGCTGCTGCCAAGTCCCACCTACTCCTCTTTAGTTACCAGGAGCCTCTTCCTGCTGGGATCTCACACAGTCCTTGTCATGGCTCCCCAACAACTGCAGCAGGCACTGAAAGACTCAGAGCTGCCCTTTTACACTGCCAAAACAGCCCCCGCCTCACACACCTGAGCCCACTACAGACCCTGACAGCCCCTCCCTCACACACCTGAGCCCACTATGGGCCCTGATCCACCCCCCTCCACACACACACCTGAGCCTGCTGTGGGCCCTGGCAGCCCCTTCCCATACCTGACACCCCTACAGACCCTGAGACCCCCCACACACCCCCCTGACCCCACTATAGACACTGAGACCCCCCATATACACTCCTGATTCCATTATAGACCCTGAGACCCCCATGCACCCTCTCTGACCCCACTACAGACCCCAAGACCCCCATACACCCCCTCTAATCCCATCACATCCCCCAATCCCCCCGTTTCCCTCAAACCGCCCCCGTTCCCGCCGGGACCGTGCAGGCGGCTCAATCAAGCGCCGATGCGGCGGGCGGTGCGATCCGCGGGGCGGCGCCGCGCCCGCCCCACCAGGCCGCCCAGCCGAGCGCCGAGCGGGGCCGGGCAGGAAGCGGCGGTGACGGGCACGGCCCGGCGGACACGCTCCGTCCTCCTCTCCTCCTCCTCCTCCTCCTCCTCCTCCTCCTCCTCCTCCTCCTCCGCCAGCCCCGCCCGGGCCCCGCGGACGTGGCCCGCTGCCGCCGGCCGGCACCAGGTGAGGCAGCGGCGGAGGGAGCGGTGCCGCTGACAGGCGGGTCCCGCCGGGGCGCAGGGGGCAGCGCCGGGGGCGGGCAGCGCTTTCGGAGCTAAACCCCACACTTTTCTGGGCGCGGGGCGCTCGCTGCCCGGCCGGGAGGGGAGGGAGGGAGGGAGTGCTGAGTGTCCTGCGGAGTCTCGTCTGGGGCTGGTCGGGGTCGGGGCAGCTCCTGCTGGGCTTCCAGTGTGGGACTGAGGGGCTGGAGAGCCCCGGGGAGCCCAGCCCGGGGCAGGAGAGAGGTGGGTTGAGGGGCAGGAGGGGAGCAGAACTGGGAACAGGAGAGAGGTGGGATGGGGGCAGGATTGGGAGCAGGATACAGGTGGGATGGGGGGCAAGAGGGGAGCAGGATAGAGGTAGGTTGGGGGGCAGGAGGTGGACAGGATTGGGAGCAGGATAGAGGTAGCGTTGGGGACAGAATTGGGAGCGGGATTGGGCTATGCTGGGGACAGAATAGGGGCAGGAGGGGAACAGGATGGGGAGTAGGTGGGGACAGGGTGGGGGTAGGAAGAGGGTCAGGATGGGCTCAGGGTGGGAGGTTCGGGACGCGGGGCAGGTGCCGTGTCCGTGGGTCCGGGGACAGCCGCTCCCTCCCTTCTCCCTCCCGGGTGCCCGGAGCTGTCCCCGAGAGCTCAGTGGCAGCCGGAGCTCCAGGACAGGAACGGGAACACCCCGGTGGGAGCGTGGGCGAGAGCAGAGCAGGGGCAGAGCCGCCTGCCTGTCCCCGGAGCCGGGCATGGCTCGGTGTGAGCGGCGCTTCTCGGCTGGGATTGCCCCTGGAGCCAGCGGGAATGGGACCCGCGGATCTGGAGGGAAAAGGGAGCCGCGTTCTGTCAGCTTTGAGCCGAGTTGGAAGCGGTGACGTAGGTCTGGTGCGAGCAGATGTCTCTGTCCTGTTAATGACACGGAGAAATGATTCGCTGTAGGTGCTGGATGCCATCGAGCAGCGCTCGTGTTTGCGTGGGAAGGAGAAGGAAGGACGACAGTAGGCAAGTACCGAGCCCTCAGAATTTTGTTTTTTATATATATATATCTCCTCGTCTCTCCCCACCTCTCTTCCCCAGGAACGTGGGTAGAATTAATTCCTATAACTGTGGTAATTCTAAACTTCAGTAGCTACTGAGTGGCCCTGGTAGCAGCCAGGTTTGCCCTGGTCCCTTGCTCAGTCTGGGCAGAGCTGAGCAGCTCCGTGCTGGGTTTGCTGTCCCCAGCCAGGGTGTTTTCCTTGGGGCTGTGCTCCAGCACTGGGATGCTGCTCTTGGAGGTGTGTGGAGTGCTTGGGATTCACACACAGCTCAGTGGCAGCTCCGTGTTTGTTTGAAAACAGCGAAACAGGTGGTGCTGGTCCAGGCTCCCCTCTCTGTGCAGGAGCCTCTGTCCTGGCAGGAGGACTCACCCTGGCTGTGCTCAAGAGGATATCAGATCCCTTTGCCCACCTTATGGGATAGTGATCTGCATAAGAATGTGAGTTCAGGCTCCTGGCTCGGTGGGGACACTCCTCACCTCCCCTGTGGACGCAGCACAATTCAGAGTTAACTGGGCATGCAGCTGCTGGCTGTGCTTCATGGGTGAGGATAAGTGGGCTCCAGTCTGTCCTCCTTGTGTATTTTCAGTGTTTGGAATGCTGCAGTGCTTGGAGTGATGCAGCTTATTTTGCCAGTGGTGATTAGTTTGATGTGTCTTGTCCCAGGTTTATTAGAGAACACGTGTTGGTATTTCTGCATTGATTGTGGGTTGTTTGTGGAGAGAGATAATGCCCCATGCTTGTTGCTCTCTGTTTATGTTTTTAAAACAGAGTTATTTCTAATAGGTAGCTAATTCTGAGCTCTTGGGGAGTAATGCAACAATATAGGGTGTGTTTTAAATGTTCACAAACTCTTTTAGCATTGAACTTCATACAAATATCTGACAATTTTTTCATGCACTCATGGTGAGTCTGCAAGCTGTTCATATCTATATTAACATAGAATTTGTCAAATCCAGACTGACTTACCCTCTACTCATCATAAAACTTCCTCTGGCATCTGCTTTGAGCAGAGTTTGAGCTAAGTTGTTTCCATGTTCCCTTCCCTGCAAACTCATTCTGTGTTTTTAATTTGAGTGTGTGTATTACTGACAGTGATTCTCTGTAGGTACTTCCCTTTTGCTTTGTTACATCATTATCAGTTTAAAAAGGCAAAGCTTTAGAAGGTGAGCTATTTCTACTTGTGTGCACTCCAAATACAGATCCTGTACCAAGATTTTGCTGTTAAATTATGTTTCATAACATGTTGCAGGATGGGGTGGTCTTTCAGCAGAACTGGGCTCTGCCTTCTGAGGAATCTGCTGTCTTGGCTTAAAGGGAGAACCCTGTTTATGTGGAGCTGGGCTGGAGTTTGCTGGATTGCCCCAGGCAGTGGTCAGTGAATATGGACCAGGAACACAGATTAGTTGTTTCCTCCATTTACAGGTTTTGGTTCCAGGTTGTTCTGCAGCCTCGTGAAATGCTGTAACATCCAGGTTAAGAGAAATGGCAGGGGAGGAAGTGTCCCTGGAACACTGAATTTTATTTATTTGTTGCTTTTACAGGAAAGAAAAGTGTCTAAGGTTAATGTTGTTAAATAGGAAAGAGACCTTTTGTTTTAAGACAGAATTGAGATTCTTTTACCAGGATCCCTCTACAGTTCAGTCACAGGATTGAAAGCAAGTTGAGTTTGAATAGAGGTGCAGTTTGGGTATCAGAGAAGAAGGTATTCAAGAAGTAGATTTCTGTAAGATTATATTTCAGCACATGCTCAGGTTTTATAATAGATGTGTTCTCACACAACAGGGAAAAAATTCCAAAAGTGAACCCAAAAGAGTATTATGTTTTATGCTTATTATTTTCAAACTGCTTCCTTGTTTGAAGGCCATTGATTAAACAGAGGGATCTGATTGCCTTTGGCTTAGTGCTGTGTAATAAATGTGATGCAATTTCTTGGTGCCTGCTTGGTCATCAGTTCTTCAGGGGCAGCTCAGTGAGTTTCCCTGACATTGTTGTCTTTCCCTGAAATCACTGTGGTAGCTTTGTTTTAATTTATTGAGTGAAGTGTGTTTTAGAAGGTACTAATCTGTTAAATTTAGGGTTCCCTTTAGGTAAAAAGAAGGAAATCTCTGATTTTCACATGAGCAGCACAGATGGTGACTTTTCATTTTGATCGTGGAGGGTGCACCATTTAAGGTCATCATTGGCACTGTGTGCCAGGAACTGTCATCCCTGTGAACCTCAGCTCCTAATTAATGAGGAAGAAAGTTGAAATAGAAATTAAAGTAAATTAATTGGGTGTGGTCATCTATCTCCTGAGCTATTGAAGGATGGTGGAAATCTGAGTGCCCTCCTGGCTATTTATGGTCCTGTGGCAGGTTCTGAACCTTTATAGGGCCTCACTTCCAGCATTAAAGAGCAATATTTCTAATGTGACTGTTATCCTTATTCTGGAGAACTAAACCATAGGAATTCACTTTTAACTTCCTGTTTATTAGAAATGTGAAAAATCAGTGTTTGTAAAGGGCAGTAGGTTTTGCTTTCTGATTGAAGAAGCCTGGAGTACTGCTAGTATTTATTTAATTTTTAAAAATAATTTATTCAAATGAATTTAAAAATATTGAAATTAGGTTGTCTTGGTGCCTTGGGTAAGCTTGTTGTTATCGAGGCTGTCAGAGAACACACTGGATTTGAGCAGGCTGGAAGTTTTCTTGTTTATATATTCACGTTTCTGTTGTCTTACTGTACTTTCCCTTTGTGTCAGAAATTGTTAGTTTAATTTGTAAGGGCAGGGAAATTTCAAATTTAATGCAGGGAGCTGACAAAACAAGTTTGTCTGAGTTGCTAATGAACTAGGCACTTAAGCCCTGGAACAGGTAATAGCTTGATGTTGATGTAATTAGTATTTTTTCCCCACCCTGAATATTAGGCCAAACTGGACTCTGATTTATTTTGAATTTAATGAAACCAATCATTCCATGGGAGCAGGTGGTTGCCTCAACCCCACAGCCTTCCTCCTTGGCCACTAAAGACTTTCAAACAAGGGCATTCTCACACTTTGGGGCATTAATTTCAGCCTGTGTTTCTGAATATCAGTGGAGTTGGACATGGCTGGAGAACATAGAATGGATTGGGTTGGAAAAGACCTCCAAGATCATCAAG
>JAWWEV010000037.1:4049837-4147765 GCA_035583235.1 Hafferia zeledoni
TTTTTTCTCTCCCCCTGTCCTTTTTTTCCCCCCCTTTCCTTTGACAGGTTGCTGGTTCAGGCAATCCTTGCTCCATTCCATCAGACCTTTCCTTACCTCCCTGCTGGCTCTCAGTCCTGCTCTGGCAGAGGATGAAACCCCCTCATTTTGTGTGCTGGGAGTCACCTCCTTGCCCCTTAACCTGCCCCTTGCTCTGTGGTTGGCAGGATGGCACCAGAGGTGATCCTTGCTATGGACGAGGGACAGTACGATGGGAAGGTGGATGTCTGGTCCCTTGGGATCACGTGTATCGAGTTAGGTGAGTAGATACATGGCTGAGATGAGTAATTCCCTGTCTGCAATATATTAGGAAGTCCTAGAAAAAAAGGAAGATTCTTATTCCTCATAAGGGTCTTTTTTTCCCTTTAAAACACCTGACTTGGAAAGCACTGGAAGTTGAGTTAAAGATTTAACTTGCTGGCAAATCCAGAACAAGCCACTGATGTTTCCACATTAGTCTGGTGTGCTTGGTTATTCCCTTAACAACCAGAGGGTTCTACTCTTGTATGAAAGGAAACCATCATTTCTCATCTGTATTTTCCAAGCTGGATTCTGAGAAAGTTGTCCCAGCTATTATGTCAAGGTTACTGGTAGGCCTAAGGATTGTGTGTCAGAAGGGACCTACATTTAATTTTCAACTCTTCTTCCTTCCCTGCCCTCTGAAACAAAAATCTTCAATCTCAGCTGAAAGTTTGGGCCATGAATCATCGTGGACAGGTTCTTTACATGAGAAGAAAAGGGTTTGCACTACAAAGGGCAAATGATAGACATGCACACAGCCTGGAGCAGCTGTGGGTGTGATGGCAGGTACACAGAGCAGATTCTGAGCGTGCATTTAAAGTCTGAATATTGACATTGCATGTGCTGAGCAGAGTATTCACAAAAATAGTCTTGATATGGATTATACATAACAGCAGTACATCAATAACTTAAAGTGAGGGTGAGTTCACTGAAAATGTTACTGATAAATATTTAATCAGCAGAAATGTATGTGAGATGATAGAGGGGATGTGCAGAATGGAAAGACATGTCTCCAGGATGGGCATGGTGTAGATGGACTCATAACTAACCATGTTGTATTTCATGTACCAGCATGCTGACACCAAATAGATATTGATATAAAGAACACCAAAATCAGAAGTGTTACATTTCTCTTCTGCATGGCCACTGCTTTTTGTTTGTATGGAGTTTAGCTGTGTTACAACCTCTCCAAGAATAAATCACAGCAGTAAGAGAGATACTGTGCAACCCTGTGCAGACAAACAGTCTTGGTACTAGAATTTCTCTGGAGCTTTTCACTCACAAACCTAAAAACCATTTTACAGAGTTGATGGATTTTCTTTTATTAGTGTTACCTTTTTGGAAAGTATTAAACTTTTTTGGTAAAACTTCAAACCTTGCCTGTGTGTGATTCCCCCTCTGAACTTGGGGTCAGGTAGCAGTGGGAGGAATCTCTTGCTGAGAGCATTTGGCTTTCTTTGAATGCTGATGTCTTAATTCCTTGTGTAGCTGAAAGTGAGTATTGCTTAAAGAAAAGCAAGTGTGGTGGTTTGCCTGCATGTGCGTGGCAAGGACAAGTGGCTGCTCTGACCTGACCTGAACTGGACAATCCTGGCATCTCTGACTGGCATGGCTGACCTCAGGTGGTGATGGAAACCAGCCTTTCCCAATTTCTGTGTGAGACCTCTCCCAAAAGGCCAGGGGCTGGTGGGCAGGTGCCCTCTCTGTGCAAGGACTAGGAAGGGTTTTAGTTAAAGGGGATAACAACACACCTGGCAAGTGAATTTGGTGAACTGTCCCACTTGCATGTGCTGCAGTGCCAAATGAGGCAGCCACCCTTCTTCATAATCCAGATGCTTCAGCAGTGCAACAAAGATCTGCAGGGACTGATACAGCACGTCCTGACCCTGATAGCCTGTGCCTAAGCTCAGGTTTATTGAGTTTCAGCTGATTTTACCATAGCAAGTCAGGTGTGGGGTGTTGCAGTTAAGGTAAAGTTTACTGGGAGCTTTTCCTTCTAATTTGTGTCCTGCCATCTTTGGATTTCATCATCCCTCTCCAAGGGAACAGCAGCTTTTCTGGAGTGGGTGTCCTGGTCTGACCTGGAATATTAAGATAATTAGCCAAAATGTCATGGTGACAGCAATGAGCCATTGATAACAGTCACACCCTACTTGTACTTCCATGTCTTTCTCCTTTTTTTCCAGACTGCCTTATCACACCTCTCTCTTCTCTTTCTAGCTGAAAGAAAACCTCCACTTTTCAACATGAATGCAATGAGTGCCTTATATCACATAGCCCAGAACGATTCCCCTACGTTACAATCAAATGAATGGTAAGAGAGCTTTAAACAGATTATTTTTGTTATTCCCCTGGAACTGCTCTGGATGCTCTGCACGGTTAAAGTCTGACAAGGAGAGTGTTGGTTGCAGGGCAGTGATTTGCCTCTGTTCTCAAGCTGTGCTCCTGTGTGAGCTGCCTCATTTCTGCCCTTCTGTCACTTTGGCTGTGCTACAGTCCAAGTGTGTGGAGGTGTTAATTATGGGGCTGTGGATGCTGTAGGAATTAAAATACTCTTAGATGCATTAAATCAGCATCAGCAAAGTTTCCAGCTGCAGGAGATCCCTGACAGAAAAATTGTTAGCACTGTTATGCAGCTGAAATGTGGAGAAAGAGGAGGAGGAGTGCACAGAATATAGAGGTAATTGGGTATTTTTTCAGTGAGTGACTCCAAAAGCCATCAGAGCTCTGTGGCCTGTAAATATTCCCTGTGCTACAGGCGTGTTCCAGAGTCTGAGCTCTGGTACAGGAGTGCTTGAGTTGGTCTGTGGGGGCAGAGGGGTTGCCCTCTTTCCTGTTCCCTGTAGCCAAGAATTGCTGTGGAGAAATGCTTGGCAAGAGTCTGCAGAAGGCTTGAACCAAAATCTCCTGGACAAGTGTGAAGTTCCCCCATTTCTCTGCTAGGCATTTAAGCAGCACAGTTATTAAATTACTGATCATTTTATCAAAACCTCTCCAGTTTCCTGATTTCATCATCTCTGTTTTGTCTGTTTTTCAAGATTTGGGAACTTGGTCTCCCACCTGCACAGTGATACCCACATTCTGTGCAGAGTTTGCAATGCAGGGCAGAGATAACTGTGAATAGAGCACAAAAATCAGTGTTTATGGTCCCCTGTTTGCTCTCTGGGGCTCTGAGGACACAGGGGATCCACAACGTGCCTTTTATGGGAGTTCAGTGGAACTTAAAAGATCAGTTTTCTTCTTCCACTTGTGATGCAACCTCATATAAAGCCTGAACTGCTGCTGAACTGAGCACTGCATTGAGGGGCTTTATTGAGGCAGTGTTACCTATGGGGGAAGCTCCCAGAGAGTAATGAGTCTGTTTCTGGAGTTCCAAATAATTTCATTGTCATCTGTTTTTCAGCAGTTGAAGTAAAATTGTGAATAGTGACTAGTACATGTAGTTGTTGCTTGGTGTTTGGTTTGTGGTTGGGGATAGTTGTGTGTCCTTGTTTGTTAAAACAGTCCTTAACTGTGAAAGACCTGATGGGATCAACTTCCTCAGTCTGGAAAATTCAGTTAATTTCTCTGCCCTCGAACTTAAAAACAAATTAGTCAAGACTTTTCTTTTCTCTGCACTAATAAGTTTGCTTGTATTCCACATCCTAAGCTGCTTTTTTTTTCATTTAGAACTTTTTTTTTTTTTTTTCATTTACAGGACAGACTCCTTTAGGGGATTTGTTGATTACTGCTTACAGAAAATACCTCAGGAAAGGCCATCATCAACAGATTTGTTACGGGTAATTTATCAAATCTTTTCCAGAAGTTTGGGGGAAAATCTGTTTGTCTACCAAAGTAATTGTAAAGATGGTGAACAAATATTTGCCCTTACAAAAAAAAAAAAAAAAAAGAAAAAGAAAAAAAACACAAGAAAAGTTGGTTTTGCTCTTGTCTGAATCAGTAGAGATTTGGAGTCTTCTAAAGAGTATTTTGGGCTGTTTATTGTTTCCTGACTTTGTCTATTTTGTCAGTAAATTCTCTTTATAGCCTCATGCTGAAGATGTGAACTACTGGAGGAAAGCAGAGGTGGGCTGTGTGGTTAAACCAGTTCCACTCCACCAGTTGGGTCACGAGTTATTTGTGTAGGAGAACTTGCAATCCCCATGGGACAACAGTGTATCAGGGCTTTTAGCTCAAGGGAGAACCTGTCAGCAGGAAAGGGATAGAAGGATTTAATCTTGATTTTTATTTTTTTAATTTTTTTTTGTCCAAGATAATGCTTTTGGTAAAAGTATTACCAAGGACAAACAGGTCCAGAACTGGGTTAGTGAAGTCTGTGCTGCAGGAGTGAATTCCAGCCCAGTGTGGGCAGCACCTGGGGGTCTGTTTGCTTGGGTGAAGAAGGAGTTTTGAGCAGCCTCTCTGCCATGCTGTGCCCTGAGCTGTGGCCCTGCTGCACTGTGTGAGCTCTGGAAAAGCAGACAGAAAAGGGAGGAAACTGGATGCAGCCTTTGGGGCAGAGGGAATGGGGAAAACTACACCTTGGTGAAGCTGCTGTGAAAGCAAAGACCTTTTTGGAGCAGTTCTCAGTTTTGTGTAAAATGATGGAACTGTTAATTTGCTGGTGCTCCTTTTACTTTTTTTTCTCCTTACCTGCTCCAGCAAGATAAAATGCAGTTTCTCTGTTGTTTAACAGGCAATACCAAGCCTGCATGAGGTTTCTGTGAGATTCAAGGCTTGTAATTTGTTTTGGAAGTGATAGGAAATCTAAAAAGCCATTTTAATTGCTACTCAAAATCTAGACTTAGCCAATCTATGTAAGATACATAGTAAGTAGCAGATCTTTTGCAGAGCTGGTAGTTCTTTGAGATCATCAGAGGATTGAGCTCTTAATCAAGATTTACAGATAGTGGCTCATTATTGAAAGGAAAGTGGATGTTGGAGATGGGAAGACACTTTATGACTTATGTTTGTCTCCTGTCCAGAGCAGGATTGGTCTGTGTGGAATGCTCTGAGCTGTCCTGTTCAGTCAGGGAGGTTATCTTGACCTCTTTTTCTCTAATAATACTAATGTGAACATGATTAATTCTCTACCTGTTCATACCTTTTGGATATATATCTTCTAATGATATTTCTGCCTGATCTCATGGAATATTCTGTTGGAAGGGACCCACAAGGATCATCAAGTCCCATTCTTAAGGGAATGGCCCATAGAGGGATCAAATCCACAACCTTGGTGTTATTAGCACCATCCTTCAGCTTCTGGTTTTGCTCTGTTGTAAATCATTAATTTGGGTCTTTCTGATCCACTTTTTGTTTGGTTTTTTTTGTTGTTGTTTTTCCTACATTCACACTCAGCAGCTAAAAGTAGCACTAAGAGGACAGGCCAAGGCTAAACTTCCTCCCCTAATCAGACCACCAACCCCAAAAGTTGTTTAGATCCCTCTAATAGTTTCTCTACTGTAGGCAGTTAATTAAACTTGTTTTGAAAATAACTGAATCATTTTGGAAAGGGCCTGCACAGGTCCCTAATTGCCAAGAGCCTGTGGGAGGGGGACTTGTACTGGGAGTGATGTTTGCCAAGGTTTTGTCAGTGAATCATAAATCAGTTCCAGTACCTGAGAAATACAGGAACTCTTTATAACTCCAAGGGCTTTGTGTTTGGGAAATTCAGGAGCAGCCCTCCATTAGAAGGTAGGGAGGTGCAAATCCTGTCCAGCCCCTTTTCCATCAGGCTTTTTCTTTTCTTTTAAGTATTGCCTTTCTTTGAAATCAGTTAGTAGCCCTGCTGTCCCTCTGGTTGCTGGTGCCAACTGCATGACATGCTGCTGTTGCACACCAGGTAAACAGGACTCAGCTTTCCACAAATACCTGAGCAGAGGCTTTGCTGGCCCCACTGGGTGTGTTGTTCATTGCTGCTCTGTGTCCACCTGACAGCCTCTCCAGGCTGATTTTTGTGCTAAGGTTTCCACCAGCCTGTGTTTTATGGCTCCTCTTGGTGCTCTCAGCTCAGTGAAATGCATTTTCCTGGGTGTTTCTGAGCCAGCTTTGTGCTCACTTTAAGCCTGGACCACAGAGAGTGTTTAACTCTTGTGCCTTGACTCCAGGTAAAGGCTGATGAAGGAGCTGTTTGTGCTCTCTTTGGCACTTGATATGCATTTTTTTTCTTGTGATGCATTTGTGTTGTGGCAAATAAGCAGCATTTTGTTCTCTGGCCCTACTTGTAGCACGCTGGCCAAGTGATAGGTGTGTGTAGTGGGTTTTGGAGTGATTCATTCCTGTGCATTGGCAGCTTTGCTGCTCTCCAGGAACAGGCTGAGTTCATTGAGGGATGGGAGGATTCGTGAGTACCTCAGCTTGGAGTCTTTGCAAACAATTAGAGCTGAGATCTGAGTCTGAAATCTTGTATATTCAGTATTTGCCTTGGTTTTACACTGCCACAGTGTTCCCTCCTGCAGGAGCTCTGCCTAAACCTTCAGTTGTAACTCAGAATATTTGTGTCTTTTGAGGGTTTTTCACTTGTGTGCAGTAAACAGGAATAAAGACAATTTTCATGGCTGTGTTTTCCTAAAGAGAACTGGGTTTTAAATGATGTGTTTGAAAAGTAACTCCATTTCAGTGCATTATCTGAGATGAGAATAGTCAAGTGACTGTAGTGACAGCAAAATACAGTTGAAATGGGAAAAAATCAAAATTAAACAACAACCAAAAATTGTCCTGCTAATATTTTTCACTTTTAAAACTAAAAACAACTATAAAATTTGATTTAAAATCTTTTTTCCCCTATTTTTCTCAACTTGCATGACATTCCCAGGGGATTTGAGTTCTGGTAGTCACTTTTCCAGTCAACATGTTAGACTGGCAGCTTCTTCCTTTTTGATCTGGTGTTTGTTGGTTGGGGGTTTTTTCTTGCAATTTGAAGAATATAAATTAGGTCCTCTCAGGCATCTTTTCTTAGAGGTGCACAATACCCAGCAGAGGGGTGACCAAATCTTTTATATGTAATTTAGAGAAATCAATCATAAAATATGCTGAGCTGGAAGGGATTCATCAGGGTCAGTGAGTGCAACTCCATTTTTATTTAGACAATTTATATAAAATCAGTTTTAATTTAGACTTGTAATGCAAGTAAGCAGTCACAATTGTATTCTCATTATGCAAAAACCTTTTTGGTTTTCTTCACTGTGTGTCTGCCCTTTCTGTGTGGTCACTTTTTAATATTTGAGAGGACTTACAGAATGGATTTAAGTTCAGGATCATCGTTCCAAATGCCTTCCTGCTCTCTAAAAGTGAGCTGAAATGAGATAAAAATGGGTTCCTTTTTTGCTAATCATAAATGAGCTGCAGAGTGTTACTGTTCACAGAGAAATAAATGGTGGTTTTCTGCGTTGAGGAGCAGAAATGATTCATTTTGTTTCTGTGTGAAAGGATGTTTAGAACTTTTAGCTCTGATTCAAAAATAAACACCAGCACTACCAGCAAAAAAACGGGTCCTGAAATGACTGGCTGTCCCCATCAGCAAAACTCAAATGCACAACAGTTTGAATTCAATTAAAACCAAGAAATAAGCCTGTGGCATGATACTTTACTTATTTATTTACAAATCATTAAAAGATGATTAGCTCATCCTTTCAACTTATTCATTGAAGACTCTTGTTTTATGGAGGGCTGGGGTTTCATGTGCTGGTTATTCCAACTCCAGCTGGAGGTTTTAGCTGTTCACCTGGAGACCCTGAGCCCACAGCAGAGCTGGGAGGCCACGCAGGCAAATCTGACCCTCCTGAGGATTTCCTTGCAGGTGGACCCAGTTGTTGAGGCTCTAACAAAAGCCCCTTGTGGCATTTGCAATGCACAGTAGAGAACAAATTTTCCCCCTCAATTTATTGTAAATTTTTCTACAAACATGCAGAGGATGTTCATCTCCCCTGGACCTACAAAGCAACAGACCCAGCTGTAGTGATGCCATACAGAGTATTTATTGGCAAGTGCACTCAGGCTGGCTGCTCTAGCCAAGTTAAATGGGAAAGCTGGAGCCTTTCCTACTCTATTGACAGTTGTACAGGTCAGGAGGATGTACCTGATAAATCAAGGAAGAGCCTTTAATCATGTACTTAAATACCATTAAAGAATTTATTAGCTCTGCACTTAAAACCTGTGCAGGAGTTGATAAAAACTTGATTTTATTTTGACTCTGGCTACAAATGCTTTAGGTATAAATAAACCTTGTAGCCTTTCTACTGGTTTTATGTGTGAATTGGAATAGATGGATGCAGGATAAACCTTTGCTGGTCGTGTTGCAGGGCCAGGATTGATCCTTGTTTGTCCTTTGTGCATTTTGTTCATTCTGAAGCCCTGTTGCCCCCAAGGTGTGGAGTGGCACTGTCTTGTACCTGCTTCAAGTGAACCAGCTCGGGAGGGGGCAAACCAGCCCAGGAGGGGGGGCAAACCAGCTCAGGAGGGGGGGCAAACCAGCTCAGGAAGGGGCAAACCATCTGTGTGGCCTGGAGAGCTCAGAGAACCTGACCCCAATCCAGGCTCAGTGTCTTTGCAGTCATTCAGAATGGGTGTTACCAATTATTGGCTGTGAACAGCCCAGTTTCTGGGTGGAACTGTCCCGTCAGGGGTCTCCAAGCCCCCTGTCCCTGTTTCCATGTCAAACATCCCAGTGTCACATCTCAAAGCAGCTGTTTTATTCCCTTAATTCAGCACGACTTTGTGCGCCGGGACCGCCCGCCCCGGGTGCTCCTGGACCTGATCCAGAGGACCAAGGATGCTGTGAGGGAGCTGGACAACCTGCAGTACCGGAAAATGAAGAAAATCCTCTTCCAGGAAACACGAAATGGCCCCCTCAACGAGTCCCAGGAGGAGGAGGAGGTACTTCTGTTTCGTTACCCATCTGCACTGTTGCAAGTCATTGTAGGGAAAGTGGGATGTTGTACTCCTTAAGGAGGCAGAACAAGCACAGGGTGTTGTTGGAATATCATTTGGGTCAGCAGAGAGGCAGGATAGGAGAATGAGTGATAGAAGCTCTTACTGAGTGTTAAAGCTGCCAATAAATGCAGATCTAAAACTTTGGGGGGTTTCCCAGTGGTGGCCTTTCTCCTGGAAGCTTTAGGGAAGAAATTCAGAGGGAGGTTCTTTTCAAGAAGTGGCTCCCAGCCTGTGTGGAGGGAGGGTCTTTGACAGCCCAAACTTCTCTTTCTCATCAGCACAGTCAAAACCAATCAATTAATGTTAATATTTTTTCAATTACCATAACTTTACTGTAAAGTAATGGGTGTATTATGAGCTAAGAAACAAATCACTACATTAGTAAGACTTATTTTTTAAAATTCTTTAATGTTAAAGAAGTTAAAGGTTAAAGACATAAAACTCAGCTTCAGTTTAAATCTTGTAATAAACCACCCACTTAATCAGTGTATGATAATTGACCTTAACTGTGGAGAAGGAAACCAGTCATTTTTCAGTTGATGAGCTTAGATGGAAATTAATGTCACTTGGTGCAGACATATTGAAGAAGCAAATCCATGTCTGGTTCTCAATGGAAAACATTGACAGACAAATTGATGTCTGTATTCCTTTTGCTGCAGTGTAGTGAGGTCATACACAGAGAGGTGCCCAAGCTCAGCATGTCTTCGGGGACTTGGTGTTGAGGTTTGTGTGTGTCAAATATTCCTTTAAAGTTAAACTAGAGCTCTGGTTTAAAAAATGGGCACCTGGATGTCAGGTAGGAGAGATTCAGGAGGAGGGGACCAGCACTTAATGCTGTCCTTCCCTGGGATGGAGGTGCACAAAAGGAGCAAGAGCAGCATCTGCTGTGAATAAAACTACCAAATGCTCCTGTTTGGGCTTCCAGACCTGGAGCTTAGCTGGGGAGTGGGGGATTGTCAGACTCCTGCACTGACACCTCCCAGGTTTCTCTCCCCATGTATGACAAGATGTCAGGAGAGTGACAGGGCAGGAAAGTGGCAGGGAATGGGTTTCCCACTTGACTGTTCAGCAGTTCCAAGCTCAACAGGATACATGTGGTAGTAGTTGACTCAAAGATGTACCTTCTCTTCTTACTGCCCAACTCCTCGAAAAATGGGGAGAGGAACTATTGTACCTCCAGGAATTCACACTCTGCATGTGCACAGCATGCTCTGCACTGCATTTGCCCCCTGAGCCTGTGTCCCACCAGAGGGGGTTGTATTTATTGCTCGTGTGTGTCACTAACTCAGCAGTGAAAGGAGAACAGCACCTGCTTCAGTTGCTGCTTAACTGGTCACAGAACCTGCTCCGCTGTGAATGCCACAAGACACTTCCTTGTTCCACCTTCGGAGGTGGAAGAGGAGCCCTACCAATCTTTAACACCCAAAATATTACTAATGCTTTCCTCAGAGCCCTTACAAGAAGATTGAGGTCATTTGGACAGTGTTGAAGTCAGGAAGCCAATGTTAAGGTTGCCTTTGCAATCTCATCTCTGCCCTTTTTGCATAGACATTCCTTAATTACAGCCCCTGCCTCATCTCAGATGCTTCGTTATGATATTTCTCCTGCAACTTTATATAAGAATCCTGAAAATATTTTCGTTCTCATGTTCTCTGTAAACCAGTAGTATTTTGGATTTTAAGTGCTCTCATGAAGGCTCTGAATGATCTGCTGATTGCTTAAAAAATGATCACACAATCAAAGACGAATCCGTCAAGTCTCAATTTTATCTTTCTGTCGAGCTCCAACAAAATGAGTTCCCTGTTAATTGATTTGGAATGTAATTTTCTCCAAGCTCCCTTTGGAGGCCAGGACAAACTGGGTGCAGCACAGGCTGCTCATTTTACTGAGCCAAGGCTGCTTCAGACCAGGAGCTGAAGGATGTTCAGAGCTCTGTCCTCACTGTGAACTCCTTGCAAGCCTCTTCAGTGCCACCAGTTAATTACAAAGAACTCCATAGACTCACTAAATCAGTCCACACTGAGCACATACTCTGGGATTGCTGTACTCCTAAGAGTATGGAACAAGAAAAAAGGCTGCTCACTTTGGAAATTTGTCTGTAGAACCCAAAATACCTCCTACATGAGGAATATTTATTTATTTAGATCTAAGTGTTAACCCCTGTAATAATGCAGGCTTTGATGAGTCAGCTGTTAAAATTCTTCATGCATCTTCATCTTGACTTAAAACACAAGTTTCAAGGGGTTTTTATCTTGACAAAATACAATTGCTGACTGCTTGGGACATGGAGATTAAAACCTCCACACCTGTTAAGCACCATGTAAAATTTATCAAATAATAAGCCAATGAGTTCATGGTCTCACATATTTTCTCATTCAGGAAATGTGTTGTAGCATATCCTGAGCATTGTTTTAATTCAAACTTAGATTGTTTATTTTGAGACTCCTTCCACCAGCCATCCAGCATTCCTGGATGTCTCCTATCAAGCCAAGAGCCATGCCCAGACTTACTGGTAGTTGGGAAAAGCTGACTTGAAGCCTGAAGCAATAAGATCACAGGGGAAAAGGCAAGAGCTGCCTGCCCCATACAGAGTATTCCACAACCCAAGCAGCCTTGAGAAACTTAGTTGGCAAAATAATGACCTTGAAGTCTGCAAAGTCACCTCTAAAAGAGACTTTGGGCATTGCAGGCACGTGCTGGGCAGGTGATCTCCTGCAGTATCTGTAACTGATGCCCCTTGTTTTATAGGACAGTGAGCATGGATCAAACCTGAGTAGGAAGATGGACAGTCTGGGCAGCAACCATTCCATCCCCAGCATGTCTGTGAGCACGGGCAGCCAGAGCAGCAGTGTGAGCAGCATGCAGGAGGTCCTGGATGAGAGCAGCCCTGAGCTGGTCATGATGCATAGTGACGAGAGCACCATTAATTCCAGTTCCTCCGTTGTTCACAAGAAGGTACGTTCCTGGTGCTCTCCATGTGCTCTGCTCTTGTGCTGAGCCGTCTGCTGAGAGCAGGAGCTGGTGCTGGGCTTGCCAGAATCAAGTTCTGTGGGGTTTTTTTTGGTACAAAAGCATTTAAATAATGCTAATGAAAGAGCTGTGAGTGCCTAGGCAGGGTCACCCAGGTTGCTGCATGTGCCTCCTCGCCCAGCCCTGCATGTGCACTTCTCCATCTCTGCTTGGGACATCCGTCCTTGTCTCCTCGGGAATGCCTCTTCTGTGGCCTGTGCTGTGCTGCCACGTGGTCACAGCAGCTCAGCTAACCCTTTACCAGTCACAGTGTGTGATTAAAATCTGCTTGCACTTGGATTTCCCTCATGAGAAGTGGAAGTTTGCAGAACTTTGGACCCTTCCCACGAGGTATGTTTGGAGTCAAGTTCCACTCGATGCTTTTCTGCTCCTTTGCTGCATGCTGTGATCTGTTGCCTTTTGTTTTCTCAGTGCTGGATATCAAGCTAAAATTGTCTAGCTGTAATTCAGCATCTAAACTCAACCATTTGTTTGACTAAAATAGTTTTGGCTCGGCCTTAGCAGTGTCAATTGCTAGTGGGCAGCAAAATGTAGGCTGGTTTTGTGATTTCATTTGCAAGGAACTTCAAAGTGTACGTTTGCTTTTTGCCAGAGGAGGTGAAACGTTACAGAAGCATGAAAACCACGAATTTCTTGTTTGTGAGGTTGCAGTAAAGCCTGGTTTTAACTAACTAAATATTTGTAAGCAGTTTTTCCTCCTGAAATAGTGTTTGTGTCATTGGATATTGAAGTGTTTACAAAAGGGGACTCTTGAGAAATTTCATCCTTAACAAAAGATGGGCATATGTATTTAAAGATACTGGCAGATAAGTTGCATAAGTTTCAGGGGTTTACATCTTTCTGAAATACATTTGAAAGCACCTTTACAGAAGATTTTATTTTCACCTCTCTGAAAAAAACCAGTCTTGGGTACCAAATGCCAGCCCATGGAACCGTCCTGGAAAAAGAGCAGTGCCACTGGTGTGTGTTCTGTGTGGTTATAGGTGGAGGTTGTGTAGGTTCAGAAATGTGTGTCAACTTATTTTCACATTGTTAAATAGTCATATTTACTACTGCATTAAACTAGAAGTTTGAGGGACTGATTTACACAAGGTTATAATGTTGTGTTATAATGTTACACAAAGGTTATAATGTTACAGCTCAGTGTTACTACATTTAATGAAAACGAAATGTGAGCTGCTCCCACCAGACATAAATGGCATTTGTGAAGGGAGTAGAGTTCCTACTTATTTTAAGAATAATGTTATGTTTATAATGGTTGCGTGGCACTTCTAAAGCCCAAATACAGGATTTCTGATGCTGTGAATTCAGTCCTCCCAGACTTTGCATAACTCTTGTTCTCTTGGGATTAAGGTGTTCACTTGAGTAGGATGCACAAACATGACACCACATGCAAGTTTTTACCTGCTTTGAATACACAGAGTGGCTTTCACTGAATTAATGAAAAAGAAATCACCTGTAGATCACTTAACACAGGTGTTTTAGGGTAGTTTTGGAAGCACAAACCCCAGGTCTGCACTGATGGTCTTTACAAAACAGTGAACAGTTGGCTGCAGTTGCTGATCCTTGCAGTGGAGGAGATTCCTGCTCCTTTGGAATGTGTTCCCTTCAGCTGTATGTATGCATAAAACAGATTTAAACTGTGCAGCAGGACATATTCCAGTCTGCAAATACATTGTTTTAGTTTAGTACATGATTTTTAATGCAATTCTAAATGGAAAACCACTTCATGTGTATATTATATATATATATTAATACATGTGAACAGTCTGAAATTGGAGCAGGACACTTCAGGGGGTTTATATACACATGTATCCCACTTTAGTGTAAAGCTAAAGTTGCTTGTTCTGCCAAGACTGCAGTTTTTCTTTGTGCCTTACCTGTGTTTCTGGGGGCTGGGATGGAGCTGTGCTGAACCCTGAGCTGGGTATCACTCTGGAGCCCATCACAAACAAAAGGGAAAGAACCTGGGCTTCAAGTTTAATTTAAGCTTTTGTTTTGCATTCAGGCTTTTATTTTGCATTTAATCAGCCTCTAAAGGCTAAAAAGAAAATCCTGATGAACCCAATCAGCCAGCTGTGCTTCGTGTGGGCACTGGGTCACATATGAGGGGGTTTTGACATGGGTCAAGTCCGAAGTGTTGTGTCAAACTGTGGTATTGCACAGATGTGTTAATTAACAACCTGCAGATCTACCAGGCTGTGTAAGGGGACCAAGAGGGCAAAATGGCCTGGATGGCTGATATTTTCCAAGGCTCAAAGCTGAAGTGTCAGAGGCCTCAGAATGTCATGTCCAGCTGTGAGATGCAGGATGATATGAACGAATCTGTGGCTATGTGAGATGCAGTTCCCAGCCCTCAGTGCTTCAGAGAGCCAGTCGGGAGTGGCCTTTCCCTGGGGTAAATCAGGAGCAGACCATCAGCCCTGTGGTGCTTGGCTGGGGGAGGCTTCAGGCACCTCCACTGAGCCCTCCTGGCATCTGTGACCAGGTCCCCTGAGGCAGAGGCAAAGCATAAGAAAGAGGCTGGTGTAGTAAAAGCAGTTGTAAACAACTTATTTTCTTTCTTTTTTTTAACAGCTGCTAGTTGGCTGTAACTTCCAAAAATGTTTTGTGGTCACAGGGTAAGTGAAATGACCTGTTCTGATCTGGTTAATTTTCACTGGCTGTACTAATTCATGATGGCCAAGGTGCTTGGGTTTTGCCTGGTGGAGAGCAGCACTTGGGGTAATTCCTTCATGGAAAACAGGCACAGCCTCAGCCCTTCCACAGCACAAAAGCTCTGGGGCAGCAGGAGAGCTCCAGGTTGGGCTTAGAGCAAAAGGGAAGAAAACTCACTGGACAGGAAAAAACCAATAATAACAAAAAGCCATAAATGAATGTATAGATTTTTATGTAATTTGATTTATATCTTTGTCCTAAACTCCTGGGAGGAAAAAAATGGCCTTAATGTCTGCTCCTTGGGCAGGAAGCTGCACCCTCCCTTCTGGGACCTCAGCCCATCCCCAGGGTCAAAGCCTGCTCCCTCAGGAGGATGTCTTAATCACCAGCACATTCTCTACTGGAAATTCCAGTGTTCAGTTGGATGTGGTGTCCCAGCAGGAATTTTTCCTTGTCCCTTTGCAGGTTTCAGGTTGGTGACCATGAACATCCCAGAATGTTCAGTGTAATATATGGTGGTGTAAGACAGTGAAATAACTCTGCTTCTCCATCCAAGGATCCTCCTGCCTATGGATACACATTCTCACATCCACCTCCCGTTGGGAGCTCGTTCAGCTGCACAGGTTGGGAGCTGAGGAGTAAATGACACCTCTGATACAAACCCAGTTGTGTCTGAGAGCCCCCAGAAAAGCCAAGATGGGGCAAGGAGTCAAACTCCAAATACACATAAAAGACACATAACCCAGATTTTAAAAACAGATAAATATCAGTTAATTCATCTTAGCAATCAGGATAAAGATTTTGGCTCCCAGAGTAAGGCAACAAAATAAGAGTTATAAACATCAGTTGATGTATCAGATGTTTTGTCACCTGCTTTTTTCAGCTGCTGGAATATGGTAGTGTGGGCCCAGGTGGCTTCCCAGAAATATTTTATTACCCTTAATGAATTTATTATTATTTTATTACCACAAAACTATAAGGGTAAGATGTTGTACACTACAATATTATTTTTCTTCAACTGCAGTGCTCAGTTGATCCTGTTTCTTGCTTCAACCTTAAAATCATCAGTACTTTCTGAAACTTAGGCAGTCAAATGTCAGGGAAGTCTTGTGACTCAAATCTAGTTTATAACAAAAAGATGAAAAGAGGATGTTTGCAGTTGGTCATCACAAATTCTTGCCCAATGTCTGTAATAATAAGATACCTCTGTAATAACTGCTGCAACTTGAGTGACTTCCCAAATGCATTAAATGAACCTCTGTGTGTTGCCTGTTGCTGCCATAATTAATGTGCAGCATTTGTGGACAATTCTGTGCATGGAGAGTGCTCTGCTCTGGTGGCTCTACAAGAGTTACAGCTGAGGCAAAGCTGAGGGTGTTCTCCTACATACCAAGATTTATGATTCATACTTGGAAAAGATGTTTTTTTATGAGATGTAAAGGATATTTGGGTAATTACTTAGTTTTGGCCTGCCTGTGCTGGCAGCACTGACTCCTCACGTACCTTCTGGAATCAAGTCAAGCAGGTTGGGGACATGAAACCTTGTCTTGAAAGATTTTTGGTACTTAAACCTCTCTGTGGATTATCAAGGCATTTAGTGCAATGTACTGAGATGAATGATGGCACACTGTTGTTTCCCTTGCTCTTTAAATTCCTAGAAGGCAGGGATTTGCTGCAATTCCATTAAAGTCCTTACTGTGGCTCAGAAATTGCCTTTCCTGTTTGTCTGGGAGAGTGGCAGCCCTTCCAGTTAGTGAATCCTCCTGTGTAAACAGCATTTGTGAAGGGGTTTATTTGGTGTGCATAACAAAAAACACTCTGTGCAAGTGACTGTTCCCTCTGAGGTGGAAGTGTGGATGTTCCAGCTTTGGGCTGGTCCTGGGTGGTCAAAGTCTGGATGACAAAGCCCTTTTTTAAGTGAGTAGGATGAAAAGACAGTGTGTGGTAGAACTGGGGTGGACTCTAGGGAGTAAAATCCAGGTTCTTACTCTGCAGGGTGACTTTGGCTCAGGGTTTGAGCAGGAACTTGTGTGCACTGTGAGATGCTCAGACAACACACCAGGAGTGCCCACTTAGGTACCCACCCTGAAGCACCACTTGAGTGACTGGAAGCTTCTCCAGCTCTGGTCAGATAATATTGCAGAAATATTTGGAAGGTTTTGTCCTGGCAAATATGACCAACAATGTCAAAGCACTCAGCCAAATACCCTCATTTGTTGTGACCAACCTGGAAACTGTTTATGGTACAGTCAGAATAACAAGTTATTCCTTCAGCAGGAGGTTGAAAATTCCAGATTGTTGACCCCAAATAGAAGGATTTAATGTGAGATGTGATGTGAGCATGTCCAAAGTTGCATCCTTAAGGCAAATATTGCAAAACTTGCAGAGAACAGATGAAAAATGAAATACACACAGAAGATCCATTACTTTAAAAACAAACCAGGGTTTGAAGTGCAGATTTGGGGCTGACAGAGATACCCTGACCCAAACTTGGTTAGTTTTTGGGGTGCTTTCAGTCAGATTTTGCTTACTGAGTACCTCAAGCTGAGGTGCCACTTTGGGGTGTTTGTTTCCCACAAATCTGGAGCTAAAAATTTGAAACAAAATTTCCTGATCTGTGCCAAAACCTGAAAGGCAAAATGACTGCAGTGTCTCTTAGCAAACTTTAGGGAAAAGAAAATAAAATTAAAAGAAGAGAGATCTATTTTTTGGGCTTGTAGGTGGATGTTTGTCACAGTAGCCATCACTCACATCATCTGAGGAACATGGAGATATGGCTACTCTTGGGTTTATTTCTCTTACCAGCACTCTCTGTGGCAGTGTAACCTGTTAGACGTGGTAACTCTTCATGCCAAGTGGTTTTATTTCTGGTGGTGTGACAGCTTTTTCAGAAAAAAAATACTTCTGTCACAGAATTTATGTCACAGGATTGAGCCTGTGAAGGTTTAGCTGAGAGTTGGTAGTAGATGCTTGGCTGCTGCAGAACCCTCAGATCCCACATTAAGGGCTGCCAAGGACAACCACAGAGTTTTTTGTCCCCTTGAAATTGGTCTTTTGGCTTGCTCAGTTGCAAAGGAATTTTCCCATTCCTTGCCCAGCTCAGTTTGAAATGGAGAATGTGGTTAATTCACATTCCTGAAGGGCAATTAGCTGCTGCTCTGAGCTGCTTCTGTGCACTGAGGTAACCAGAAGCCCCATAAAACAAGACCAGGGTGACAGGCTGCCCTCTAAAAATCCACCTCGTAGATAACAGAGACCAAATCACAGAATAATTTTCCTGTATAAGGAGTAATTACAGTTTCAACTTGTCATTTGAGGTGGTGCTTTTGAGGCATTCTGAAAAATCTGAATCAGTGTTTTAAAAGTTTTTAATCTGAGGGGTTTTTTCAGTGTTTTGCTGCTTCTATGGTTTTAATATTTCACATTCTCCCTGCCATACTAATGTAATGGAAAGAGGGAACATGGGCCAGGGATTGGGTCAGTGCCCTGCACATTCTCAGGTGCTGCTGCACACTCTGGGTATGACCATGGATGAGACTTGTCCTGTTTCCGCCTTCATTTCAGACCTGTAGTAGCTCCTGTGTGTTGTTGTTTCCTCCATGATTCAGGTGAGTGAGTCTTGTCTAGATCTTTACCACAGGATTTTTTTATTCAGCTGTATTTTTGATGAGGTTGTTCCAGTTTCAGCCTGTTAAAAGAGTTCCCTTTGGCAGTTCACAGAATCATGGAATGGTTTGGGTTGGAAGGGACCTTGCCTGGCTTGTGGGGCTGCTGTTCCAGAAGGCTCCAAAAGACATCAGTAAAAATATCAACCCAAAAGGTGATGTGACCCTGAAATTACCTCAGCTGGTTAAAACTTGGTTGTAATAATGGCAAGGTCAGGGGTTCAATCCCCTGTGTGGGCCATTGACTTAAGAGTTGGACTCAATGATCCTTGTGGGTCCCTTCCAACTCAGAATAGTCTGTGATTCTGTGAGTCAGCCTGACTGCTTTGGGTTCTCCAGGGTATCCCTGATTGCCTTGCTCAGAGTCCTCCTTACACCTCTTGAGGTGGGAGTGCTGCAGGGTTGTAGAAAATTAGGGATTGATCTCCTTCCAGTGAAGCCACGAGTCCCGTTAAACTGATGGATAGTGATAGACTTTAAATGTTTAATCAAGTTTTTTTGGGATGACTGTTCCAGAGCCTGAGATATGCCTTTCTGAGGAATGTGTGCAAGTCTGAGAGCCCTGCCTGTCACACCAACATGCTCAAATTGAACATCAAAGATCAATCCAGTTGCCCTTCTGTCACAGCCTCCCCTGTCACACCGTGCCACAAATGTCCAGTATGAGAGTGACCAACATCAAATGAAACTGTGGCTTTTTATTACACATCATGTTCCTACTATTTCTGTGGAGGACTGGCCTTTTTAACTGTTTTGGCTCATTCTGTGTCCCTGTGGTGGGTGTGGAGGAGCCACTGCAGCCTTGGCTCAGTGGTGGCCTTGGCCACTGTGCTCCCTCTGCAAGGCAAGGGAAAGGTGAGCACTCAAAATGAAGGATATGAGGAAAGGTTTGGAATTTAAAACACTTCTAATCCCTATGTTGTTCAGCTCTTGATACCAGGATTTTTGTACCTGTTTGGGTTTTGCTTGAAATCATTTCCAGAATCCTCTCAAAAGGGGCAGAATGTGTGCGGGTCCAGGCAAGAAGCAGCTGGAAATCGAGGCCAGCAGAGAGGGAAACCAGGTGTCTGCCGGGTGGGAGAGGAGCACTGGGATAACAGCAGTGTCCTGGTGGAGATGCCACTCCATGGGGGCTGATTTCTCACCCTTGGGCTGCTCCTGCTCACCTGCAGACACTTGGTGCACAGAACCAGCTGGTCACTGCAAGGGTTGGTGTCTTTACAGGCTTTGGCAGCCTTTATTTTGCACCCCTGACAGATGGAAACTTGATTTAATTCAGGGAGAAGCTCAGTCTTCCTTTGAAATTTTAGGAGCTGGAGGGTGAGGATGGGAGTCATGAGGCTGTGGTGGGTGCCAGTGTGGTCGGTGTGTCACCCCTGCTGCCCCGTGGAGAGGATGCTGCTGTCCAGGTGTGCTGAGGGCACTGGGATGTGCCTGGTCTCCCAAGGTTCCTCCATCCCAAAATCTCAAAGGTGTAGCCTCAGGCCAGCCACCATTCCAATTAGGAAAATTGTGGTGGTGTTTTTTGCTGGCCTTTCTGCCAAGGATTTCTCCTGGAGCTTTGCTCCATGACAAAATTTGGCCACTCTGTTTTGGAGAGGCACAGCCCTGGCAGAGAGCAGGAGTGAGGCTGCACCGGGAACCATTCCTGCTAAAACCTGGGAGCTGTTGCTTTAAAAGGGAAAAAAAAAAAAAAAATCCTTTGTGGGCTGTGGAGAGAAAGTGCTAGAACTGTGCAGGATCATGACTGGAAAGCAGGATCCCTGAGTGGTCACGGAGGCTTTCCCGGTCCTCTCCATCCTGCCGTGGATCCAGCCAGGATGCTCGTGCCCCACAGCAGATAGCAGCCAAGGGACAAAGAAACCCCACCGAGGGCAGACCGCTGGGCGAAGGGAATGAGGCAGGATGTTGCTCTGGTGTTAAAAGGGAACAGCATCTCCGTGGCTAGACATGGGAATCACGTTTTCTCCAGGATCGCTGGGTTGCAGTGCCTGATCCACCCGACCTTCCCGAGGACTCCGCGCGCTCCGCTCCGCCGCTCGCTCCCCAGGCGCTGGGTTTTTCGCACATATGTAATACTGGAGGTTTAAAAAAAAAAAAAAAAAAAAAAGGCGGGAAAAAAAAAGGAAAGGCAGCCCGATCCAGGGATTCGGAGCATCCCGCGAGCGATCAGCTGACGCCGAGCCGAGCTGCAATGTGTTGCTTATTCATTTTGTACGGTGGGAGCTGCCGGGAATAGCAGAGCTGAACTATGCCTGTCCTACAGCCGCGCTTGTGCAGACAGAGGGGTGAGAGAGAGGCAGCCGCCGCGGGAAGAGCACAGCCGGACTTTCTCCTTGTTTTTATCCATTTCTGCAGGATCATGTATTTATAAGGGATGAGGTGGGCCACAGGGATCGCAGGCCTGAGGTGCGGCCTACCCAGTCAGTGCAGAATCAGGCCCTCCACTACCGGAACCGAGAGCGCTTTGCCACAATCAAATCAGCATCTTTGGTAAGAGCCCCCCACCCCATCCCATTTCATCCCACCCCACCCCATCCCATTCCATCCCATATCCCACCCCACCCCACCCAGCGCCGCAGCCCCCTCGCCTCCCTCTCCTCCCTGTGCTGTTGGAGGGGTTGGCATAGCAACTGGATATTGCACTGAAACAGATTTTGCCTCTGTGTGTGTGTGTGATGTAAATGTGGAATATATTTGATTTCTCTGTGCATCCCCACTGCATGCAAGATAACCCACCTTCCTGGGTGAAGTTGATATCATTTCGTTCCCCCTCCCCTGCATTTCCCACCTGTCCCTTTTGTTAATATATTTATTTGCATGTGCATAAAGTGTTTTGTGAGCTGTGTTAGGGGTGCTGGAACGCTGTGGAGATGCAGATGCAGATGGGTTTGGGAACAATAAGATCCCTGCTGCTGCCTGAGCCGCTGCCTGGGTTTTTTTTTTTCATTCATTCATTTATTTCAAGCAACTGTACCATGACTGCATTTTCCAGCCTGATCCTTTGGAAGGATTGCTGGGCTGCGATAAGGGAGAGAGGGCTTACAGCAGGCTGTGGGCTTACAAAGGGGAGGGGGATGGGATGAATCCATCCAGATTTGTACTATTGCAAATGTGATTGCTGAGGATGCCTTTGTAGTAGGGAAAGGGGTGTGTGCCGGAAGAGTTAGTTGTGTGCCGCCTCCCCCACCCCGGGCTGCGGCCGGGAACAGCCTTTGCCAGGGAAAGCGCTGAAAAATGGCCTTTCAGGGCTGAAATGAATGTCATATTAAATATTTCAGCCTGATGGTATTAGAGGTCAGATGGACGGGGAGCGTTAGAAAGTCCCCACGGTCTGGCCATGGCACTTGCTCAGTGCTATGACATCATCCTGGACCAACCCCGAAAATTCACCAGCGAGCCCTCCCCTTCCCGCTCTGCCCTCCCTCCACCGTGGGGGTTCTCCTTCCACACCACCATTTCTTGATCCCCCAAATGCCTTCCCATTTCTGTGTGCACAAGACACTGTCTGTGTGTGTGTGTGTGTGTGTGTGTGTGTGTGTGTGTGTGTGTGTGTGAGAGAAGGGAGGGAAAAAGCAGCAGCACTGCCAGCAGCCAAAATTTTTCTGTGTGATTGTTGCTGCTGCTGTTAAAATCTAAAATGATGCTGTGGCATTCAGGCTACCCTGATGCTTCCTGGGAGCATCTGAATCCCATTTTTTAGAGGTGTACTTTGGGGTACCCATACCCTGAGTGCTCCCCAGGCTGGTGTTCTCTGCTCCCCCTCTCCCTCCCCTGCTCCCCCTTTCCCTCCCTGCTCCCCTAATTTAAAGACTGACTGACCTAGAAATGTGTGTATTAAAGGCCTTCATGCAGCACACCTGACACAGGCAAGATTCCTGGGCTCCTGGTGACCCTCTGCCCTGGGAATTTTTCCCTTTTGTGTGTGTGTGTTGCTCCCAGTGTCGTGCCAGCACTATTGCCTGCACTGAGCAGATAAAAGCAGGACCCAGTCAGGTTGGCTGGAGGGAAGAAATGATGAATGGCTCAAGTATCATACTCCAAACATACATATAATTTCACTGATAAATTGATATGTGTGTTGGATGTATTAATATTCTTTTACTCTTTATGGAAAGCTGCTGCACCCTCTGTCCTGCCTAAGCAGCAGAGCCCATAAACTCCTTTCTTCCTTCAATATGTCACCCCTGGGCTCCTTGGGTGGTTTGAAGGGATTGCATGGCCAGGTCCCTTTGGGAGCTAATGAAAGTATGGACTGTGAGGTATTCCCAGACCTCTGGGTAAGACAGTTTATGTCCCAAGGTCACTTCTAAATCCCATGGCAGCCTCCTGTGGGGCTGGGACTGTGTCTCCCTTAATTCCTCAGTCACCTGGATTTGCTAAATCTCTCTGCTTCAGTGACCAGGTGATGATAAAGATAAAATAAATCCTGGGTGGGGAAGATGGTTGGCTTTTTGGAGAACTTCTTTTTGGGGTGTTTTCTGTGGAACATGCTCTGACAGGGACCATGTCTGGGCTCCCATGGGGGGAGCTTTGGGTGCACACCTCGGGTTGGGCAGTACCTGCACAGCAGAGGGTCTTTGGGGGAGTGGGAATCACACTCATCAGCTCACTGAGGTGGCCAGCAGCCCTTTGGAAAAGCACATGGAATTATGTGTCTTGCACAAGCTCTGTTGTCCCCACCACACACACAAATATCCCATTCCCAGGGTAGAGGGAAGTTCCCAACCTTGGCACTCCAGGAAGTGTTGGTGTGTCTGTAGGTTCTGGGATTACACGGTGGGGTAGAAGTTTCCCTGTGTTTACCACAGAAATATTTCATTGTGATGAGCTTTCCCTTTAATAATCTCACATTCCCACCTCTTCATATTCCAAAATGGAAATCTAGAGGGGAGGAAAAAAAAAAAAAAGCCAAGTTTAAACCTATTACACAGAGCCTGAGTGCCAGTGCTTGTGTCTGAGGTGCCCACGTGGTGTCAGAACACTTTCTGTCACTGCTCAGTGCCTGGATGATGTCAGTGGGTACTGGTGCCGAAAGCTGCTGCTCCCCTGGCCAAGGGAGAACTTCACCTGCCCTGCTGTGTCCTGCTGAAATACCTGAGGGGAGGGCAGGGCCAGTCATGGGGCTGATCCAGGGACAGTGACCTAAGTGTGTCTGGAATTTATAGCGTGAATCAGAAATTCAGGCTTTTTTCATCTCTCTGTGTTAATTTACTCTTTCAGTGGCATCTGGAAAAGATTATTCTTGTGTGAATGGGTGTTCAAAACCCCACAGTGTTAAAAACCAGTGGTTTGGATGGGTCCCTAGATCCTTGCTGCTGCCCATCAGTGGGTTTCTCAGCAGCTGGGAACACCTCCCTGGGTGCAGGAAGGTTGGGCAGTTGGGAGCATCAGGTGGCCTCTATGCAGAGAAACAGAAAATGGGAGTTCTGACCCCAAAATCCACAGGATGGGGTGGTATTTGGGTGTAAAAACTTCTTTTTATGGGATTTGCTGAATACCACCCCCCAAGATGAAAGCAGGGCAGTGGGATAGGAGGAAAGCACCGAGTCTGGGGCTGCTCCTGGTGGTGCAGTCCAGGGTCTGGGGCCCTCCAATCCTTGTTGTTCAGGATATTGAGGATGAGAGGAAGACTGGCATTCCTAAAAGGAGGTTGACTCTCTTTCCAAAAACAAGCTCAAGCAGTTTCAGTGAGTGCAGGAGTCACAGGAGAACTTATATTGGGCAGCTGAACACTCAGATGACCCAGGGGTTTTGGGAGTGATTAGAAGGAAACTGGACAGACTTCCAGAGGAAATACTGAAATGAACTATCCACAAAAAACCAGGCTCTGAATATACCTTTCTAGGCTTTTAGTAGTGCTTTGGTATTACTCAGGTTAAAGAAAAGAATGACAAAAAAATGACCAGATGTGGGTAAGAAAATGAGAGGAGCTTAACTTTGGTCATAGTTCAGTCACCAATTTTAATAGTCATTTTTTCCTGGACAATTTTCTCTTTGATCATTTTTTGTGGTAACAGTAACCATCAGTCACTTGGAACAGGGGTGGGAACACCCTGCATATTTCTGCTGTTGCAGTGAAAGTTGCCATCTGAAATGGAGCTCAGGTACCTACCACATCTCCATGTTGTTTTGCAGACTGTCAATGATCCATAAATTAAAAGTTCCAAGTAGAAATCTGAGCCTTGAAGCTCTGCAAACTTCTGTTTAAAAAGAAGGGCAGAGGTTCTGCATGTTGACTACAGATACCCACATTTTCAAGTCAAAATTGTTTTTTAAATATGTTCAGACATGCATTGATCTGCACTTCTGGGTGTCTTCCAAGCTTGGACCCCTTAAACCCCCCTCACCTCATGCATTTCCTTGAAAGCTCCTTTTACAGGTTTCAAATTAAATGATCAAATAGTTAAAACTTCATAGAATCACCACAGAATTACAGAGTGGTTTGGGTGGGAAGGAACCTTCAGGTTCATCTCATTCCACCCCCTGCCATGGGCAGGGACACCTCCCACCAGCCCAGGTTGCTCCAAGCCCTGTCCAGTTTAGCCTTGGACACTCCCAGGGATGGGGCAGCCACAGCTGCTCTGCCCAACCTGTGCCAGGGCCTGCCCACCCTCCCAGGGAAGGATTCCTTGCTCACATCTATGACATCTTCATTTCATAGAAAGATCAGACAGTGAGGCAGCTGTTCCAAAGGCCTTCTCTTTGAAATCCAAACACCAGCAGAAGAATGATGTGATCTCCAGGGTCTGCAGAGCCAAATCCCTGTCCATGTGAGCAGGATTGCCTGGCTGTGGCCAGGACAATGACACCAGGGTGGCCTGGCTGCTAAACCAGGTGCCTTCACATGAAGCTGTTCCCTTGCACCTCTTCTGCTGAAGCAAAGACCTTTTATTCCAGAGGGCTGAGTTTCTCCCAATGGACTCATCTGGCTGCTGCCTTTGTAGACCTTTGCTCTAAAATTTTTGGACTTGTTCTTTCTCATCTCCAAGTTCTTCTTTTAATCTGAGAAGCTGCTGGTAGAGTCTTGCTGAATGTTGTGCTTCATCCAGCACAGAGGAGCTCAGTATTTTGGTTGTCAAGAGATGAGAATAGCTGTCCTTTAGGGAAGGGTTCAGTGTCTTGGTTAAACAATGTGAAAAGGGAACTCTGAACAGCTGCTGGTTTGGAGAAGTTGTGAGCTCAACTTCCTTACATAAACCAAAAATCTTGGAGGGATGAAAGAGAGAGTTTGGATTTTATGGCAAGTGAAGTGCCTGTGGGAGTAGGTTGGAAAAGACATCTCTCTTCTCAGTTCTGTGTGTGCCAAAGATACAGAGAGAGAAAAAACTGAGAAAATGTCATACCTTAATAAAAGCTGTTCTGGTTTATACAGGTTTTGGGTTCTGCTGATGACCTGATTGATTATTGTGTGCTGCAGAGAGCTCCAGGAAACTGCAGCTTTCTGCTGGGAAGGATCCTGACATTTTCTGGTTCTGTGCAGAACAGATTTGGCAATGAGCAGTTGGGTTGTCATCTTTTTTCCCATCCTAATCTTCTGTGGGGTTATGTTTGTGAGATTCCTCATAAAATAAAAACCAACCTGTGCTCTCTGTGAGCAGGGACAGACCCAGGGAACAGCTGGAGCTTTGTCAGGGCAGGGTCATGTTGGATCTCAGGAAAAGGCTCTTCCCCCAGAGGGAGGTGGGCACTGACCAGGCTCCCCAGGGCAGTGGGCACAGCCCCAAGGCTGCCAGAGCTCCAGGACAACGCTCAGAGACAGGGTGGGATTGTTGGGCTGTGTGTGCAGGGCCAGGAGTTGGTCTTTGATGATCCTTGTGGGTCTCTTCCAACTCAGGATATTCTATATAGTTCATGGAGTTCCAAGTGTCTTTGTCTAAGAACACCAGAAAGGTGATTACTGGAACGTCCACAAATTTTCTTTTTAAAATGGTTGCTGGAGCTGTTCATTCATTAGGGGCTTAATCTTTAAAGCCATAATCCTTCATTCATTCATGCTTGGTCTGAAGGACTTCTCTGGAACTGAACTGGACATGTTTCTTCCAAATTCATCCATCCCTGAGGTCACCCTGTGCAGACCTTGTCTTCAAAGCCAGACTCCTGAAGAGCTTTGGGCTTGACTGGAGATGATGGTGATAAATTCACTCTTCATCATGAGCATCTGAGTGCAGACATTAAATCTATGAGATGACCACCAAGTCTACTGTTCTTCTCTCTCATCTTCAGGAATGAAAAGCTGCTTCTGTTTTCTTCTGACTTTTTCATGTCTCATCTTCTGGAAGGCTTTATCAGCTAAGCTTATAATTAGTAATTGCATCTTATTGTTAGAGATAAATAGCCCAGACTTCATGGGAAATCTTTCTGAGATGGAATTTTTGTCTTGATAAAGCTGAGCAAAACTGGAAATGGGGTGAAGAAAATGAGGATAAAAGTTAATGATTTTTACTGTAAATAAAACATGTGCATGTTCTGCATCTCATTAGAGATCAGACCAAAGGGGAAACTGATGAAGTTCTTAGAGGATTCTTAGATCCATTTTTTCTCCTGCTCTTGCTGTTTGCTTTGTTCTGCCAACTCCTGGGAACGGAGTGTGCCGTGCAGAACGTCCCACTGCTCACAAAAGGGCTGGGCCTCAAAAACAGCACACCCAGGAAGATCCTGTGCTGCTGCCTGGCAGCTCCCGTGGCTCTGCAAGTGCCTGACCAAGTCTGTTCTCTCAATGGATGTCATCTAACATGGCAAATGGCATGTGTGGCAGGGGTTTGCCTGTCTTACCTGGCATCTGTCTCTTATAATTAACTTGGATGACTTCTCAGTGGAACTTTCCTTACCTGGAAGCTTCTAGTAGAGATCTTGATCTTGCTGAACTTGACTGAAACATGCCAGTTCCTACAAACACTTCCCAACCTGTGCAAAGCCTGGTTGTCCTTGGCACACTTGGAAAAGCCAAAAGCTTTCTGAACTGTAGGAATGCACAGGACATTGTGTTTCCATGATCATTCCTACAGTCTCATGGTGGCTGGCTTAGATCTGTTCAGTTACCCAGTCCCAGCCTTAGAAGGCTGCTCTGTTACAGCAGTTGCTGAGGTGTAAATGTGTATTTAATCCAGTCAGCTTCAAAAACACATCCTGAAATTCCTTGTCTAAGGAGGATGTGATTTATACCTCATCACTCACCTCGTGGTGGATGCTTGATCTCACTGATGTGATTAGCCCACCATCATCCCTGGTCTGACACAGTGCTCTGGTCAGGTTGGTTCTTTGGCTGCTTTGCCATCAGACATTTCCTTTTCCCTCTGGGGTTGTCTTTGGAAGGGATGGGGGGAGACAGAGGCCATCCCCTTCATAGGTTCATCCTTTCCCATCTCATTTCTCTCCTTGGACTCTGGCAGTAGTTTTCTTGGTTGGCACCTGTTTGCTGTAAAAGGCTGTTAATCTGTTCCAAGGTGAAGGCTTTGGGAGGCTCTTCCTGAGCTTCTCTTCACACTCCTCCCAAGTGCTGGGAGTCACTTGAGCCGAGAGAGGTGGCACAAGCTGCCTGCCTTGGTGACATCAGTTGGGGTGTTAATCTTGCCTGGTGATTTCAGAGCTTCTTACTTGATGCCTCCTGTCACCTCCTGGTCCTGCAGCACAGGGCGTTGCTGCTCTGTAAAGCAGCTGCTCTTCTGCTGAAGCTGAACCATCTCAGGTCTGTAGGTACAGCCCATCCTATGTGTGAACTTGGGAGATCCATGAAACGCTGCCTTCAGATGACACCAGCGCTGTGGTAGGGGCCAGTTGGAGGAATCCATCAGCAAGGCTGGGCTCTGGCAGGCAGCAGGACGGGCTGTTGGTGTGTACAGTGTCAGTGATCACCTTCAAAGGCCTGACCTCTTTGCACAAAACCAGAGGTCCCCTTGCACAGAATCAGGGGCTCCAGCTTTTGGCTCCCAAGTCACATACAAAACCAGCAGATCTTCATGTGTGAAGTTCCTGAGACAGTCTTTAAAAAAATAAAAATCAGTCTTGGATACTTTTCTTCTTTTGAAATGGAAGCATCACCATTTGCATTTTTTTCTGAACATTTTTGGCACAACTTACTGGGGTTTTTTTTTTCCTTCCTTTCACATGGATACACTTGGGCATGGAAATGAATGTGGAACTTGTGAGTTTGTTTCAGCTGAGCAGGGTTTAAAATCTGCTTAGACCATCTGATCGATCTTGTTAAGAGCACACAGTTCCAGAACAGCATTCCCTTGTTAGAAAACTTTCAATTCTGGGAGGGAATGAGCTCAGTCTGCCATCCTCTTGCATTTTGAGGAGAAATGTTGAAGGAGGCTACTCACAGCAGGAAATAGGTGATGAGAGACTGAATTGGCGTTGGGGAGTGACTTGAGGAAGGAAAGAATGGATGGGTTAAGGGGGTTCTTAAAATGGATGCCATCTTCTAAGTCCATGTCACCCTCAGGATTTGAGTCCTGTGTCTGAAAAAAGTTATCCCCTATGTCTGAAGGTGGTTTTCCATCAGCCCACCTTTGTTTCCAGTGATAAGTAACCAGTCATTTCCTTTATTCATAACATGGCATTTTCTGGTGTGTTACTAAAAACACACATGAAAATCTCAGGAAAAGATGGGGGGCTAAAAATCAGGAGAGAGAAATGTTTATGGCTTTGTGATATTAAACAGCAGCGCCTCTGAAACCTGGAGCAGAGTTCCCAACTGATTTCCAAGGGCACAGCAAAGCAGGGCCTGGGTTACAGGTGAGCTCTGCCATGGAGACAGTTGTCTGTGAGGGAAGGCCATGCAGCACTTCTTCCCTTCTCCCTGACATCAGGTTACAAGACAGATCCATGAGCATGAGCAGGAGAACGAGTTGCGGGAACAGATGTCAGGATATAAGCGGATGCGGCGCCAGCACCAGAAGCAGCTGATCGCCCTGGAGAACAAGTTGAAGGCCGAGATGGACGAGCACCGCCTCAAGCTGCAGAAGGAGGTGGAGACACACGCCAACAACTCGTCCATTGAGCTGGAGAAGCTGGCCAAGAAGCAAGTGGCTGTGATAGAGAAGGAGGTGAGTGGGGTTGGAGGGTACCAGCTGTACGTGAGCACTGGAGGGAGCGGCGAGTCCGGGTGAGAGAAGGTGTGGGAGTTATTGCTTCAACCCCACATGGCCTGTGTGTCACTGCCCGGAGCTGCCCTGGCCAGTTTGGTGAGGCAGCTTCAAGTCCTTCTGGATGATGGGCACTCCACTGGCACCCACCAATCCACAGCCAGTCACAGCTGGATGAAAGGGGCTGACAATCCCTGTGGGGACCTTGGAGGACCTTTGCCTCATGGATGAGGGAATGACAAACCTTCTGCTGCCCCTCACTCTGTTTAAATATCAGCATGTTATTCCACATGGTAAATGAGTGGGGTTGCACCTCCTGGGCTGGTTTTGGTGGGGACACAAGAAGCACAAGGAGACTCTTATGTGGACATTATGGATTTTCAGTGCAAGTAGTTTTCCAGAGGCTGAATGTTCATGGCTTTGTTTAGCACATTGAGGGAAGAATGACCAAAAAACACAACACAAGACTGATTTGTGCTGGATTCTGTACCTACTCCCTCACCCTTTGATTTTTATTTTTTTTTCTTCTCTGTACCTTGCAGGCAAAGGCAGCTGCAGCAGATGAAAAGAAATTCCAGCAACAGATTTTGGCTCAGCAAAAGAAAGACCTGACGACCTTTTTAGAAAGTCAGAAGAAACAATACAAGCTTTGCAAGGAAAAGATTAAAGAGGCAAGAAACCCTCATTTTCAGGGCTGAAGGGGTGTGGAATGAACAGGGGCCAGTCTTTTGTTTCGATAAACCTGGACCAGCCCAGGGATTTAAGGGATACTGTCAGGCTTGGAAGCAAATTGAGATGCTCAGCAGATGAAGTTTGAGGAACTGGGAGCACCTGGCAGCATTTCCAGAAGAATATCTGTGGGTGCTACAGGTGCCTTCATAACTTGCTGTAGAGCAGAATCTTTGAAACCAAGGGTGATAAGGGAAAATGGGACTTCACAGAGAATTCTTCTTCTCCTTTCTCCTCTTCTGTTGTTTTTAAATTTAAGCTTAAGTAATCAGGGCAGCCATTCAGTATCCCTTGACTAAAAGCCCTGTGATCACTTATAAGAATTAGAAAAACAAGTATATATAAAAACCTACTATATGGCTAAAGTGCATTATTTCAGTACAGTGTCCCCACCACACTGCAAAAATAATTTGCTGTTAAGAATGTAAAGGTGAGAAAATGAATAGCAAGGAGCCCTTTTTATCTGATTTATAGAGAATCCTGCATGAGACCTGTTGAAGTAAAATTTAAGACTCTTTGTAGGACTGGGAAGGGATCTGTGGGGTCTGACCTGGTCTCCCTCCTGGGCAGCCAGAGCCTCCCCTGCAGTGGAGTGTTACTCTCTTTCCACTCTTTGCTGTTCAGCCCCCAAAATGTTTGTGTTCAATGGCCACTTTTCCTCCTCCTCTTGGTGTGGGTCATAACACAACTCTGGAGGCAGCAGGGCTGGGTCTGGTTCTGCTGTAGTAGATTTTGGTGTCCTGAATGGCAGAGGAGTAGCCAGTGGCCAAAGGGCCTCCAAATCCACAGTTTCCCTAAGGGAACCCTTGTTTTGACCCTTTGTGCCTGCAGGAAATGAACGAGGACCACAGCACGCCCAAGAAGGAGAAGCAAGAAAGAATATCCAAACACAAAGAGAACCTGCAGCACACACAGGCTGAAGAGGAGGCCCAACTTCTCAGCCAGCAGAGACTCTACTACGACAAAAACTGCCGTTCCTTCAAGAGAAAAACGATGATCAAGAGGCACGAGATGGAGCAGCAGAACATTCGGGAGGTATGGCATTCCTTTTCCAGGCATTCCTTTTCCAAGCATTCCTTTAGCTGCCTTAGCTTCATGGCTGTCAAACAGTTGCTGACTGAGGTTACATCTCCATGTTTCCAGTTGCTGAATAGAACTGAGAAAAATGTAGGGGAAAAGTTTGGGGAAATAGTTTTCCACATAGCTTGGCTGCTTTGGTTGGCTGGGTAGGGGTGGCAGCAGTGACTGGCAGGCAGAAACACAACATGGGCCACTCAGTCTGGGCCAGATGCCTCATCTGAGCTCCTGAGTGTTGGATTTTGGGTGATCCTTTGGGCTGCCTTCACAGCAAAGGCAGTTTGGGCCATGGAGAGCTGTGGGATGGGGCAGTAGTTTGAGGAGGAGCTATTCCCATCCTGCTTTCCCTCATCAGTTATTGCCCCATGCCTGTGGTCAATACCACTTTGGAGAAAGAATTATTACTTGTTACTATTACTTTCTTACTCTTAGATTTTTCTGTGGCCATCATTGTAGTATCTTTCTTCATTAATGCTATTTTTGGATAAAGACTATCAAATAAGAGGGTATTTTAGTGAAGACTGGAGTGAGGAATGGTCAGACATTTCTAACTGTGCATGGCCTGCTACCATCACATTTCCCAGCTTACTTTTTACTTGTTCAGAGCTTTGCTGCCCTTGACTTCAGATGTGCCTGGGGCTGCTCAGCTGCTTTGCAAATCACATCCAGACATCTCAACTCAGGCACACTGAAAATGAATGACTGTGAAAAATCAGATTTAGGCACCCTTATCACAGCATGTAAGAGTTCTGTGGCAGGGATGAGAACAGAGTTCAGTTACCTAGCATGGCATTTAACCAGGGAACACACCCCTGAGCTCCTGCATTTAAGCTCTTAAGAGAGACCTAATTTTCAGAATGATCTGTATTGTTTATTTCCTGAAAATAAAAATCCCTTCTACTTCAAATGCACTGGATCAGACATCTGAAGTAAATAACACTTTCAAAATGCATTTTTCATTATATTTTAAGTAACCACAAAGGGTATTTTTGTGCAAGTGGGAAAGTGTTTGAGAGAAGGGGAGTGACTGTGTGTGTTCATGGCATGTGAACTGAACTCAGGTGTGGAATGGGCTCGAGAGAGGCTGAGCTGTCCTGAGATGAAGCAAACGTGCCACAGCCTGTTTGGTGTCCCAGCTGCCTTTGTGCCAGTGGGAAATGATCTCATTTCTAATCTTGGCTGTTGGGGGCAAATTTTGCTTAAATGTAAAGACATGCCACACCCTTATGGCCAAGAAGGCAGAGACAAGCCCAGACCCTGTTTCCTTGCCCATCCTCTCAGCTCAAACCTGTCCTAGTTGTAGTAGCCAGAGGGGCTGAAGTGCCTGTTTGCAGGTGCAGCTGTTGAGAGATACAACAGGATTACATGTGGGCAACAGCTCAAAATAATTAATTTTTTTTTTTTGCTTCTCCTGCAGAAACTGTTTAGGCTGAGCCAGCACTGGGCCCTCCCTGTGCCAGGCACTGCGTGTGGTGCGGGGCAGCCCCACTGTGCCTCTCTTACTCCAGGGTGGAGCAGAGAGGCTGCAAACCCAAGGGCTGGATCTGGGATGTACCAGCAGACCATCTGTGAAGGGCTCCAAGTATCAGCAAGGGGTACAGCTGGAATCACAGCTCCACTGATCTGGAGTCAGCTCTCTGCTCCACAGGTTGTGGCTGATCCAGAGACAGAAATCTGAGCAGTAATCAGGGAGGGAACTGGTGTCTTCCCCTTCCCTTCTACCTCAGTGTGGGGTACCCCATGCAGAGCTCTTAGTGCACACTGTGAAACCCTGTGAGCCTTGGGCTTTGCCCTCATTTTAAAAGTTTGCAGCATCTTGGGCCAAAACCCACCTGGACAATTCTTTTTCTCACCTGAGGTGTTGGAGCTGGTCACCTCTGCTTTGGCTATTCTCTTGCAGGTGATCTTGGAGAAACCTCATTCCCAGTGCCAAGCAGGGCCACAGGGGAATTTCAAACAGACTAATAGGAACCCTCAGTTCCATCAGTCCCCCCAGCCCCGAATTTTATTCATTAAAATCTGCTGTGATTCTCAGCAGTCACAGAGGGCTTGTGTAGGGTCCCAGTGCCACCTGCTGGGGACTCCTGAGGCCATCACAGAGCTACTGGAGGAGCAGGGGATGGATGGATGGATGGATGGATGGATGGATGGATGGATGGATGGATGGATGGATGGAGGTCACTCTCAGCATCCCCACACTGCTGCCGGGTTTGTTTCCCTGTAACACGTGAAGTCCTTGGTGTTGTGTAGACGACTGACCGGGACACTCAGCCTTGTGACCTCAATTGCGACACCCTGGGCAGAGAGTCGGTCCCTGCTGAGCCCTTGCCTTGTGCTCTGGTGCAGGAGCTGAACAAGAAGCGGACGCAGAAGGAGATGGAGCACGCGATGCTGATCCGGCACGACGAGTCCACGCGCGAGCTGGAGTACCGGCAGCTGCACACGCTGCAGAAGCTGCGCATGGACCTGATCCGGCTGCAGCACCAGACTGAGCTCGAGAACCAGCTGGAATACAACAAGCGGCGAGAGCGGGAGCTGCACAGGAAGCATTTCATGGAGCTCCGGCAGCAACCAAAGAACCTGAAGGTGCTGGAAGCTTTCCTTCCTCCCCCTCCTGCCTCTGTCCTGCCAGGCAGGCTGGGCTGTGCTTGCTGCCTCCTCCACAAAGTGTCCCTGCTGTGGGACCACTGCTCTCCACACCCTGTGCTCTCCCTTGCATCCCTTCCCTTTGCACAAGGCTGCTCTGGATAAGGAAGTTGTGGGCTGTGACAGCACAGAGCTCATGGAGGGGTTTTTAAGTGTTGTGCTAATTGAGGCTGCTGGGTAAAAATAGTCCAGCCCTGAGCAAAGTGTTAGAGAATTTGCTTCTGATGAGCTGTGCTTTGTTAAGGCTCTCACTGGTGTCAGCCTGGAAACCTCAATATGGAGAGGGGTTGGGTGATGCTTTGACAGCCAAGAGAATGAGAGAGGACATGGGTGTACCAAGCACTGTGTGCTGCCCCAGTTTGGCTGCAGGCTGGTCACAGAGCTCTGAGCTGCTCCCTGTGGGAGAGGCCTGTGCCTCCTCCCCCAGTCATAGAATCATGGAATATCCTGAGCTGGAGGCGACCTGCAAGGATCATCAAGTCCCAACTCCTGGCCCTGCACAGACACCCCAACAATCCCACTCTGTCCTTCAGAGCATTGTCCAAACACTTCTGGAGCTCTGGCAGCCTTGGGGCCGTGCCCACTGCCCTGGGGAGCCTGGTCAGTGCCCAACCACCACATTTTCCTAAGATCCAACCTAACCCTCCCCTGACAAAGCTCCAGCTGTTCCTTTGGGCCCTGTCACCTGCCCTAAGGAGAAGGCACATTGCTGTCACTCTGGCACACCCTTGCTAGTTCCCAGACCTGCAGCTTCCTCATAGTGCACAGTTGAGGTGGGGAAGAAACAGAATGGAAAGGAGGCTGTGAAAAGGCAAACACGTTTTGGGAGGCAGGTGATGGGCTGGACAACCTGCAGGAAGCAGGGGTGGAGGATGGAAGTACTCTGGGCTGTGGAAGCCTGAGCAGATGCTGTTCCTGGCCAGGGCCTGAGCTGGTGCCCTTGGTTAGATCCCTGGTTAGAACCCTGCTCACAGGGTGCAGGTGACAGCACAGAGCACAGGGGAGCTGTGTTCTCACCAGCCCACCCATCTGGATGTACCATAACCTCTCCATCCCCAAAGCCCTTCGCACCCTTCACTTCGTTCCTTCCTTGGCAGGCCATGGAAATGCAGATCAAAAAGCAGTTCCAGGACACATGCAAAGTGCAAACTAAGCAGTACAAAGCACTGAAGAATCACCAGCTGGAAGTAACTCCAAAGAGTGAGCACAAGACAATTCTGAAGAGCCTGAAGGACGAGCAGACACGGAAGCTCGCCATCCTGGCCGAGCAGTACGAGCAGAGCATCAACGAGATGATGGCCTCGCAGGCGGTGCGTGGGTGTCCCTGGGCAGGGGGCTGGGACGGGGGGACAGTCAGGCTGTCAGGCCTCACAGCACACTGGGGTGGTCTTCTCCAGCCACTGGATGGTTGTGCTTGTAAGAGCTGTTTAAGTAATGCAGCAGGTGCCACTTACCTCTTGGAATAAGGATCCTGCAGCATATGCGTCCTTTCCCTGCTGCCCCTCGTGCTGGGATTTTGAACTGGCTCTTCCCCGAGGCTCTGCCTCTGTGAGCAGGGAGGCTGCTCTTCATGAAGCCCTTCCTGCTTTCCCAACACCAGAGGCTCCTGGCTTTGGGAAAGAAGAGCAGTGGGTCGGTATTGTCAGAGCAGAGGAATTACCAGTGGAGGTCTGAGTGTTGTTTTCCCAATGCTCTTACAGCTACGGCTGGATGAGGCTCAGGAAGCAGAATGCCAAGCCCTGAGACTGCAACTCCAGCAGGAGATGGAGCTGCTCAACGCGTACCAGAGCAAAATTAAGATGCAGACAGAAGCACAGCACGAAAGGGAACTCCAGAAGTTGGAGCAACGGGTGTCGCTGCGCAGGGCACACCTGGAACAAAAGGTACGTTCTGGGGGAGCTGTGGAGGGTCCCTGGAGCTGGGCTGGGACAGGGGTGCTGTGCTGGGGGTGCTGACTGTGCTCGTTTCAGATCGAAGAGGAGCTCGCCGCCCTCCAGAAGGAACGCAGCGAGAGGATAAAGTTTCTGTTGGAAAAGCAGGAGCGAGAGATTGAAACGTTTGACATGGAGAGCTTGCGAATGGGCTTTGGGAATTTGGTTACATTAGAATATCCCAAGGAGGACTATAGATGAGGTTAAATTTCTTTGCCATTTAAAAAACAAACAAAAAAAAAGACAAAAAGCAAACAAAGTAAGGATAAAACTTGCAAACCCAACATTCCCCATGTTGACGGGCGTGCTCTCTCTCTTTCTGTCTCTCTTACTGACATCGTGTCGGACCAGTGCCTGTATATTCTTACTCCATCAGGGGCCCCTTTCCCCCGTCACGTCCCGGTGCAGGACAGCTCCTGGCAGTCTTTTCCATAGTATGTCACAGTATTGATGTCTCTGTGCAATGATTAAAAATGTTTCAGTGAAAACTTTGGAGACAATTTTAATGGAGAAAAAAAAAAACTCAAGTGGATGTATGTTGCTTTTGAGCAATCACTCATTTTACCACCAATGAAAGTACAAGCAAAAAAATATTAATAATTAAAAGATATCTATGATCCCAGGGGGAGAGAGACTGAATCCGCAGCCTTACCTTAACTAGCTGCTGCATAATTTTATTTTATTTTTATTTTTTTGGTATTTATTCATCAGGAATAATTAAATAATAAAAAATTTTATTAAAGATTGAAAAAAAAATTTGATACATTTTACAGAAGAAAAAAACCTAATCGTGCTGTACATATCAGTGGTGACATATTATTACTTTTTTGGGGGTGGGGAGGGGTGGGTGACGACGTGGTGATTTTTAGGAGAACCATGCCAGGGGCAGCAGGGACGAGCCCTCGCCCCTTGGCATATTCTTGATTGTATCATAATCATTTTCTGCTGTCGCAGAGAATGTGAATACACTTAAATGAGCCCACAGGATCCCAGTAGCACAAATTGGGCTTTGTCAAATCGTGTATTTTGTGTATAGAAGGAATTTAAGGAGAGCTTTTACTTATTTTCATATTGTATTTTAACTGTTTCTCTGATCAAAAATTTTTTTACTTCTTTCCCCCCTCCCTCCTGCTCCAGCCACCCCCCACTCTCCAGTTCTGTTCTGGAGCTCAACACTGTCTGTTAGATCATCCCAGCCCTTTTGAGTTTTTCTTTTATTTTGGGGGGTTTTGTTTTGGTTTTGGTTTTTTTTTGTTCCTCCCCCAAGTCCACCCCCAGCCCCATGATCTTGGTCATAAATATTGCATTATTCACACTTTCAAACTGTGTATTTTCTTACAATAAAAAGAGGAAAAAAAAAAGGCTTTACTTCTTTTGCATGCACTTTAAAAAAAAAAAAAAGACAACAACAAAAAAAAGGACAAAAAACCAACAAAACAACAAAAACATTTTTTCAGGTTCCAGGGAAGAGCATGAATAACTGTCAGAGCTTTTAATTATATTTGTAAATAAAAGTGTTCATCACAATGCCTGGCTGTGTCATTGTGGGAGGTGCGGCTCGTGGCCCAGCACAGGTGCAGGGTGGGCATGGGGAGGGGACACATTCCACAGGTGCCTCATTCCACGGGAGTCCCTCAGCCTGAGCCTGGAGGAACCTCAGGGCTCGGTTCCAAACCTGTTTTCCTGACAGTGGTGGTTTTTAGGGGAATGGATTGTGGCTCATTTATGTCCTGCTTCCAGCCTGAGCAGTCCCATGTGAGCACTGCTCCAACCTCAGTCTTGTGGGCCTTGGTCTTGAATAGTTGGGGATGTTTGCCTGAAATACCATCAATCCTGTTGAAATGTTTTAATGACTCGGCTGAAAAACTGCCCTGGGGCAGACACCACCCACCTTTTGGACTTAGGGAGTCCCTGATTTTCACAGGGCCACTGCTGGTTCCTCTTTGTCAGACCATGTCAGTGCAGACCTTTGAGACAGCAGTCAGAAAAAAGGTGGGGAGGCTCCTGGTTCCATGAGGTTCAATTGCAATGGCTTCACCTTTTGTACCCTTTTGTAGCCATCAGGCTGGACCAAAGGCTCATCCACTCCCAGGCCTCAGAGGGTGGGAAACACCTGGGACCTGCAGCTTGGCTGGGAAGTGGCTTCAGGTCAGTAAAGCTGGTGGTGGCCAAATCTGCTGCTGGGATTCAGATGAGGGGGGTGGGGCCCCTGCAGAGGGAAGGAGCCTCCACAGCACTGGGGGAATCCTTGGGAAGGGACTAAAGGCAGGTAAAGATGGAGAGACCCAACTGCTTTGAGCTGCATCCCTCCAGCATCAGTGTGTTCCTGGAGTGGGAAGTCCCTGCCACTGGGTCCAGGCTCTTCCCAGCAGGACAGGAGCCCTACACCATCAAGCTGCCCCTGTGAGTACTCCCCTCATCCCCCAAGAAGACAACCAAGCACACCACACACCTTGGTAAGTTTTTAATGCACTGTGAGCAAAAAGCACGGTAACATCAGGTCACCACAGGACTGAACAAAACAAAGTGGTCTCAGCTTTGAGTGGCAGCAGAGAACAGAAGTAGTGCTCTAGACCAGCTCCTGCCTCCCCTTACAGCTGCAACTTCACTACTGAAGTGGAGGCACTGGCCAAAAGTTGAAGGGAACAACAAAAAAAGACAGGGAGGAAGGTGAGTTTCCCTTAGACTGCCCTTTCCTCTCCTGGAAAAGGGAGTCTCCACAGCCAGCACTAGCCAAGAAGTGGTTTTGTACCCACACCCCTACCACCTAACGCCATCCCAGGACAGCAGAGACACCCTGAATTGACACTAATTCACAAAGGCTTTTGCTTCCCTTAAGCAGGTCAGTTTGGAGGGAGTGGCCCTTCCAGGGACAGCTGTCAGCAGCTCTAGCGAGGATCACCTGTACAGTGGGAGTCAGCACAGGCCTGGACACGCAGACACGGAGCAGGGACAGTGACGGGGTTACAGCTCCAGCGGCCAGAGCGGGACAGTTGGGTTCAACTCACTAATCAAACATAACTACAGCGCCGTGCCCGATCCACGGGGGCCACACAGTGCTGCTCCACATCCCCTGTCCCTACTTCCCCGACAGCTGCTCGTAGAGCTTGGGCACGTAGTCATCCCACTCTGCCTGGTAGCAGGTGCCCGCCACCGGCACCCCCAGCCCGTACTTGCTGCGGAAAGCGGCCACCTTGAACTTGCCTCGCTTGTCCCCGGAGCGGTTGGACAGGACGGGCTCGTTGCAGGAGAGCTGCTTCGGCTGCTCGTACACCAGCCACACGTAGCGGTGCAGCCCTGCGGGGAGGGACAGCGTTACCACACCGGGCACCCCGAATTCCAGGGTCCCAGGGGTGCTCTAAAGTAACCCCTGGAAGTGCCTGTGTGCTCCAGGATCAGGCTAAGGATGATGGAGCTTAAGGCAGCTTAGAGAAGATGCACCAGATATGCTCAATACATGCTCGTGCTGGCTGTGGCTACGTGCAGCCACGAGCAATCCTGCATGGATAGTTTCCACAGCCAGTGTCCTGCTGGACTCCTCCTACCCTTGTGCACCGTGTTTGATCCACACTTGGGAGCTGCTGCAGACAGGTACTGACCTGTTCCCTTGGGAGGCCCGGACCCAACGTAATCCGACAGCACAGTCCCACTGCCCACGTTGTTGCCTTTCATGTTGGTCACTAGAAAGTGATGCCATTCCCTGAAAGGAGAGGGCACAGTCCCAGGTAAGTCCCTTCATCACTCCAAGCTGCTGCTTTTCTGTAAGACTCTCAGTGAAGGGTAAGTGAACGGCTGCCGCTGCTGGTTTGCCAAACCCAAACACCAGCGGTCCCAGAGCAGGTGCTGTTCCTTTGGGATGCACAACCTGCCAAAACCAGCACCATCAGCCTGCCTTGTGGCTGTGGGCCTGGCCCCCAAAAGTGGATATTCCACATGCTTGAGGATGACTTGAGAAAGGTGAGGTGGTCCCACGTTTAAGACTCCACCACCAGCACAGACAAACCTAATTCCAACTTACACATGGGCCAAATTAGAGCAAGCAGCAGACGCTGTGCTGCTCCAGACCTCAAAACACCCCTGGCAGAAGCAGCTGCTCCCCCCATGCTGTCCTGGGCTCAAGGAGAGATGCAAGGGCACTGTTTCTATGCCAAGCCACAGCCCCACCGCTGCACCTTAGGCGGAGCACAGTCCCAACCTCCTCCTAACCCTCTGCTCAGCCCAAGAGGGATGTTCCATTTTCCCCAGGCAAGACAGGGAGCTGCCCATCCCCATACCTGAACTTTGGGTCCTTCCTGCTGGGCGCATCAGGGTCTGTGAGAACCAGAGTGTAAAGCTTCTGGGGATCACAGCCATCCCACTCGATGCTGGTGGGGCGATGTTGGACCTGCAGGGGTGACCGCATTAGCACCAGCCTCGCTGCCCGCGCCAGCCACCTGCCCTGCACACGGGGCCACCCGTGCCCAGTGCTGGCTGCGACATCCGAAGGGTCCAAGCTTCGTGCCAGCTCGCTCAGACTGTGAGAGCCGCAGGCCTCCTCCCGTGGCACAGCCACCACCGTACCAAGCTGGACAGCAAAGCTCAGCCCCTCCCTCTCCCCGCGCACCCGGTGAGGCTCCGGCAGGAGCTGCGGGACATACGGCGCAAGAGGCCCGGCCGCCTCCCGCCATTTTGCCGCGGCACCCCCCGAGCGCGGGGCCGGGCGCTGCTCACCTCAGTGGGCGTGAGCACCTTGCCCAGCTCGTCGATCTCCACAGAGCCATACTTAACCCGCAGCGGGTGCGCCGGCTTCTGCTCCACCTCGGCGAGGCTCAGCGGCCCGTCCCACTGCCCCAGGTCCACCGGCATGGCTGTGGCTCTGACTGTGGCTGTGGCTATGGCTGCGGCTGCGGCGGCTCCGCGCTGCCCGCCCCCCGCGCCCATTGGCGGAGGCGCCGCCACGCTCCGCTCCCATTGGTCAAGACGCACCGCCGGCCTCCCGCCCGCCAGCTCTATGGCGCCCCCTACCGGGGCCGCAGCCGACTGTGCCCGCCCAGGGAGGGAGCCCGAGCTCCGGTTACCTGGGGCAGCCTTGCAGGCCTGCCGCTAATTAGGTTAATTAATAATTAATGTGCCAGAGCCCAGCGGGGTAGCCCTGTGCGTCTGAGCGCTCTGCTGCACGCGAGCCATGCGTGATGGCCATGTACGTTCGCCAGGTGTAACATGGCCTGGAGAAACCTAAGAATACCTGAATACTTTGTAGGTCTTGCTAGCGGGTTACATACAGTAATGTTTTATCACCGCTCTTCCCGCTGCACTCCTTGTGGGGTGTCTCTAAACTGGGTGAATTACAAGCTCTCCAGAAGTGGGGTTCGCTTACCACTTGGGTTTGCCCTCAGGCAAAACACCATTCTGCTTGTGTTAAACACTCCCGCTGCATGGGCGGCACCTGCGGGCAGCGCCGCGGCCGCGTCGCTCTGAGGGCCCGCCCGACATGGCGGGGGGAAGGCGTGAGGGGACCCCAAGATGGCGGGGGGGGGCGCCCAAGATGGCGGCAGCCCGCGATGGCGGCCCTGAGGCGGCGGGGGCTGAGCCGCGACCCCCTCACGGGCCCCGGTGGGCGGGCGGGTCCCCCCGGCCGGGTCCGCCCGCTCTCCCTGCCCTGCCCGCTCGTCGGGGCGGGGGCCGGGGCCGGGCAGCACCGCCTCCCCGGGGCTGTAGCAGCGGCGCTCAGCCATGCAGCTCCCGGCGCGGTTCTTCCTCGCCCTTTGCGTCTGGAGGCTGGTGCCGCGCCGGGAGGCCGCAGGTAGCGCGGGCTGAGGGGAGGGGAGCAGGAGCTGTGTCCCTTGTCCTGGCCCTGTGTCTGCGCTGGCTGTTTTTGGGCACCGTGGAGGTCCCTCAGTTGTCCCTGGTGGTCCCTCAGCAGTCCCTGGAGGTCCCTTAACTGTCCCTGGTGGTCCCTCAGTTGTTCCTGGTGGTCCCTCAGCAATCCCCTCATAAGCACCTCAAAGGGTTGATAACATACCAGATATCCCGGTCTTTGCCCCTTCCCTACATCCCTAACACCATCCCTTCTCTTTTCCAGGAACAGATGAAGTGGTGTTTGGCCAGGTCGGGGGGAGCATCCTCCTTCTATGCCGCAACGTCTCCAAGGAGGCGACGGAGGTGGTCTGGTTCCAAGGGGATCCAAGGGCCGCCTTCCCACCGGACGTTCGCTTTTCCCTCGTCAATAACAGCTCCCTGAGCATCACGGAGCTCCGAGTGCAGGACCAGGGCAACTACACCTGCAAGGAAGTGCTGAACGAGACACACCATGAGCACAGGGTCCAGCTCCTGGTGGCCAGTAAGTCAGTCTTGCAGCTGAGCTTCCTCCCCTCTGTCTCGCAGGTCCCTGAATTCATCTGGCACTGGTGGAAAAATAATATTTAAAAAAAGCGCAAGGTGGCTTTATCATGCAAAAACTCTCTCATGTTCACTCACAAGCACCAAAATGTGTGTCTAAATGGCCTGCCACGGGTCAGGTGTGAGTGATGCAGGGGGTGAAATGCCAACCGTTGAGTCCTCACTGTGTCACTTCAGTTTCTTCTTCTTTGCTGGTGATAAACAAGATTTTGGGCAGATCTTCTGTTCCCTGTAGCTGTTCCCTTTGCCTTAGAATCTGGCTAACTTGAGCCTTCATAAACCTTAGGGTGGGGGCTGCTGCTCAGGGTCTTTATCCCTGGAGTGGAATACACGTTGGAAATGGATGTGCTGTGCCATTATTTTGGTGGGAGAATGGAGGGTCCCCAGTTGTTGAGTCTTACAGTGCAGCCTTCTGCTATCGATGGAAGCACCACATTCCTCAGATTTACTGCTGGCAGCAGTGTCCTGGGACCGTCCCTGTTACCAGCACAGGCTGTTTCTTCAGCCCTGTTTTGCCTTTTGGTGCTCTCTCCCATGTCCATCTCTATTTGATTCATTCATTCTCAGAAATCTTCACAGCACATGTGGAAGTTCAGGCTGGAGAATACTCAGGTGGATTAGTTTGCTCTAATTCACAGCTGGTGCAGGTCCTTCCTGCTTCTGCCAGGGAACTTTTTTCTTGTCTGGATTCCTCAGGTATTCCATGGAAACAGCCCCCTCCAGATAAGCAGTTTCTGTGGCTGGTGCTACTCTTGGTCACTTCAGGATTGAGAAGGGGGAAAGTCTGCTGCCAGTTTGCCCGTTTCACTGTCCCTCCCTGCCCTCTTGGCCCCTTCCTTTGTTGCTCTTCCCTCACACCTGCCGTGTGTGTGAGACCTGTCTGTTGTTTGCCTTCAGTGTGTTCCTTCCTGCTCCCTGTGTGTAAACATTGTACCTGTTTTGTACAGATTAAATCTCTGAACGTTTACAGGTATCAAAATTTCCTTCCTGCAGCAAGGAAAGTTCAGATGGGGTGTGAAAGGTCACACAGAGGTCTGGAGCAAAGGAATCCAACCCCACACTGCTTCAGGAAATGTTTATGTGGGCACTGGGCTTGGGAGGTGGCAGCCCCAAATCTGGAGCACTGGGGCAAAACAGGAGCAAACTTTATTTATGATATGCCAAGTGTTGGTGCTGCACTCTGAACTTCATTTATTAGCCTGGAATTAATGTGTCAACTAATTTCTAAATATAACAAAGGTGGTGTGGAACACTGGCATATCTATAAACAACTTGGCCTGGGCTAGAGTGAACTTTTTTGGACACAGACTTGTCACTGCTGTAAATTAACCTTGGGATCTATAGGGGCTTTGTTTGGAAATCACCTGCTGACAAGTCTTCAACCCATCCCATGGGTGGTACCACAAAGTTCTATTTTTGTTTAAAAATGCTCTTAACCATCCCCCCTCCCAAGCAGTGGAGTAAATATTGTAGTGACAGGACAAAGGTGCAGCCCTGCCTTGAGCTGTGGTTGTGTGTTTGTTTTGGATGGGAAGCACCTGGTGTGAAGGAGACGTGCAGTTCCACACCTCCCAGGGATTCCTTGGTGTGTCTGTGTGTGGGGTTTGACACAAGCACTGTTGGCTCTTCTGTGGGTCAAACCACAACAGACCCTTTTTGCTGGTGTTTTGTGAGGTTTTATGAGGTGGGGTGAAGGTTTTTAGTTTTGTTTTTTTTACATTTGAGGAGCAGATCTGTGTTATGTTTAGATAGAGTTATACTGGGACAGCCTGGGAGTTCAGAATGTAAAGCTGGTGGCTTCAGGGGTGTGATTTCTGGGGCCAGCACAGAAAGTGCAGCTCTGACTGGACATTCTGGAAGGTCCATGTCCACCTGGGTATCCTCAAATGCCTCTGTCTACCTGGACATCCTGGAATGGCTGTGTCCACCTCGGTGTGGGGCAGTTCCTGGTGGTTCAGGCTGACAGGTTGCTCTATTAACCACAGCCAGGATTTGGGGTCAGTCATGATCCTCCCCAGAGCTGGGACAGAGGAGTTGTTGCAGAGAACCTTCTTGCCAAAGCTGGGCTGTTTCAAAGATCACCCAAGATGTGTGTATGTAGCTCCTGGAGAGCCAAGCCCCAGGAAGGTATGTCCTTATAGCTCACATGGGGGTTTACCATGATGGGTTTTGTTGGGCTCATGTCATTTGAAAGTCACTTCAAAATAAGTCTGAGGCATCCCAGTGCAACCTCTGTGGGGCTGCAGACCTGGTGTGGGGCTTGCTTTGGTCTCATCTCTTGGTGGGGTCTTGTTCAGCACTGGATTAGAAACACACAGAGCCATGGCATGTTAAATCTGCCTGGATCAGAGTCCAGAATCCCTGTGGCTGTTAAACAAGCACGTGTGGGGATCAGTGTGTGGAAGGAGGAGATAGAACTGTGCCTGAAACGTGAGCCCTGCTCTGCCCTGCCCGAGGGGATTGCACTTGGCTCTCTGTTGGCTTCTGACCCACTCCCGTAGGCGTTCCTGGTGTTAATGCTGTGGTGGTTGGGAAGGGGACCTGCCCTACCTGTGTTCTTGGCTGAAGTTTGTCCCCTCTGCTGTGGGTGCCAGAGGTGCTGGGAAGGAGCGGAGCACACCTGGTTTGGCCTCAGTGTCACTGACCCCGAGAGCTGGAGTCACCAGGATCCCTGTGGGCAGAGCTCTTGTAGCCAGGAACAGCTGCCTCCTCCTCCAGTGATGGCCTGGTGGCTCTGAGAAGCTGGTTGGTTGTCCCTGGGCAAGAACCCTGATGTTTTCTGTGTTCCTTTGGGAGATCACAGGATTGTTAGTGTTGGAAGGGACCTCTGCAGATCACTCAGTCCAACCCCCTTGCAAAGGCAGCATCCCCTGGAGCAGGTGGCACAGGAACTCAATGATGTGGGTTTGGAATGTCTCCAGAGCAGGAGGGTCCACACCTTCCCTGGGCAGTCTATTCCAGTGCTCTGCCACCCTCAGTGGGAAGTTCTTCCTCCTGTTGAGGTGGACTGTGTTCTTGTCAGGGAGAGGCAAAACCTTGTTCTCAAGTAGTTTGATTCAGTGTCCCCTCTTGTAGCTGTGATATGAGGACCAGGGCAGTGTGGAGTTTTCTTTTTCCCACTGCATTTGTAGGTGTTTATCTCATTTCCATTGGATGAAGCCATGGCAATAATTTTTTTTTCCCTCAAGGCTTGGCTGTGGGGGCTGTGACAGCCCATTCTTTGTCATCTGTCACTCAGAGCTGTGCTCCCCTGGGACTGTGGGACACAGGTCAGGTAGCAACACTGGCAGGGAATTCAGGAAGATTTTCAAAGGGAATGATGACAAATGAACACTTGCTGGAGTTCTAGCCCTGAAATGCTGAGAGTTGTGACCTGGAAGTGTTTCTGACCATGTGTTGTTCTTGCTGACAGATCCACCACAGTCAACCACAAAGTGCTGGGCTGAGACCTCCTCATCGGGGCTGATGCTGCAGCTGTTTTGCAGCTGGCCTGGGGGGTACCCCCACCCCACCCTGCACTGGAGAGAGGAGGGGCACGATCTGGAGAACTCCAGCTGGGTCATCAGCTCCACGAGCTCCTCAGACACCCACGTGGAGACACTGAACAGCTCCCACCTCTCCCACCGCAAAGTCTTCAAGTGTGTCGGCAGCCACGTGGTCAAGCAGGAGCAGTCTGTGTGCACTGTGGAGCTAAGTGAGTTGATTTGCTGCCTCATTAACGGTTAACTTGGCTGTTAACGGTGGGGCAGGTGGGTACCCTGGTCATTCCCTGCCCTCAGGAGCACTAAGGGGGTCAGGGAAGGCAGCATGGCAGGGCTTGGCTTGTGCAGCAGTGACAGCACAAGGCACAGACATCCTGTGGCTGAGATCCATCATGGCATCGTTGCAGGTGAGCTGCATTTTGGGTCCATCTTCAGGGGACCAAAATCTTACCACAGCAAAGGTTTCACCTGTGAAAAGCTTTTGCACACACCTGTGTGAAAGTGAGAGGTGATTTTAGTGCCTTACTCAGTTTGAGATTGTTTGATAGGGCTGAGGTTACAGGAGAGGGGTCATGTCTGCCCCCAGACCCCTTCAGGCATCTTAAGGATCTGTCTAAAGTGGCTTTTGAAAACACACACTGTGTTTATACTCCAGGGGTTGTGAGGGCTTGACAAGGGCTATGCTGATCCCAAGGAAACCTCCTGGGCTGCCTTTCTCCCCTCTACCCTCTTCCCTCTGGCTACCCTCAGACCATTCTTCATTGGGCATATAAAGACAGGTGTCAGATGGGACTGAGCACCGTGGAAGCTGCTCAGCTCACTCCTCAGGAGGCTCCTGAGTGAACTGAATGCTGAACCCACAGTGCTCACCTACCAGACTCCTGCCTGGTTCCCTTCTGTTAATGATTATTAATAGTCGAATAGCTGATTGCTTGTTATGTTAATTGCCTCCATTCCCTCCTTGACTCCTGTTTTTCTCTTCTTTTTTCCCTTGGACTGTTCAGAAATCCCTTCACTGGAGTCAGAGCCCCCCAAGACCTGCTTTGTGGGTGACAATGTGACGCTGACATGCCGTGTGACCGAGAGCACGCCGGCGGCGCGGCTCACCTGGCTGCGGGACATCACCCAGCCAGAGGTGGAGATCCAGCCTGGAGGGAGGTTCCTCATTGCCCAGGAGGGCAACGTGTCCCGGCTCACCATCCAGAACTGCTCCCAGGGCACTGATGGGGGCTGCTATGTCTGCAAGGCCCAGAACCCTGTGGGGCTGAGGGAGCTCTTTGTCTGCCTGACAGTGAAGGGTGAGTGGGGCTGCCATGGCAGGGACTTGGGAGGGATTGGAGACACAGCACGTTTGCCACTAAGAACCTGCTTCTTGACTTCCACTGGGAATTCCACATCCAACTGTGTCTCCATGACAAACTATCCTCCTGTGTCTCCTCTCTGCAGAACCAGTGAACATTGTTGGGATCGTGGGTGCTGTGGTGGTCCTGTTGCTCTTGGTTATTCTCACCATCACTGGGGTCATCTTGTACTACAATCCCCTCTTGTGCCTGAGAGGTAGGGAGAGATTCCTCCTTCCTGAAGCAGCCTGGTTTATTCCTAACCTGCCTGTCCCTCCAGGTGTGCTGGAGTCAGTCAGGGTTGCATGTGTGGGCAGGTCACCTTCATGTCTGTGCCTCTGCGTGGGGACTGTCTGGTCACTGGCAGGCCCACGTGGAGGCACAGACATGGAGGCAGGATTGGCCCAGTAAAACCAGTAGCGCTGCCCAAGGGGACTGGTTTCTAACACTGTCTCTTCCCTTCTCTCCCATTCAGGTGCCACGTTCAGGTGAGTGTCAGCCCAGTCCTTCGTGGCCTCACTAGTCTGCCTGCCTGTAAGGCAGGGAGCAGGCACTCCTCAGCCCTTCATCCTGCCTCCACTTGCTCTGCTGTTCCCAGGAATCCAGACTCGGGTGATGTCTTAGTGCTGGTGGACTCAGAAGATGATGAGGAGGGGAAAGGGGACGAGGAGGCCACGAACAGCTGCACCAAGCAGGAGGCAATGGCACTGGTTGATGGGAACAGTGCCCAGGCTGCTTATGTGAACTACCTCACAGAAGGTGAGCCCTGGGGCCGAGGCTCCTGCTCCCTGCTAAGCTGAGTCTTCCTGGAGCACCTGCTGGGGAGGGAGGAATTCCTGTTGGCTGTAGCTGAGATGCTGCTGCTCTGTGCCCTGCACAGGTGACGATGGAGAGCTGCATGGAGGGGTCTCTCTACAGGACGTAAGGGGAGAAGAGACACAAGGCTCATAACTTCCATCCCTGCTGGAGGAAGCACGTGGAGCTCCAGCTGGAATCCAGCATCAAACACATCCTCATTGCATGTGACTGTCAGAGTCCTGCAATGGACCAGTTCAGTCAGAGTCTTCCCACTCCTTTCTCTACTTGTGCCCTGCACAGTTTCACTCCGTCCTTCCCCAGACACGTTTCTCCATTTCTCTCCTCTCTTCATGTTCCTCTTTGTCTCAAGTGTCCTTAAAACAAGGTGACACCCAGCACAGGCAGAGTGTGGGAACAGTAACCCATTCACCTTGGTGCCTGTGGCAGACTTGAATTGCAGTGGGGGATTCTGGCTCAGTCCCCATGAGCAGTGCTGGATGGGAAAAGTTGCCACAGGACCACCGTGGTTCTGGGATAAGAGAAGGAACAATGGGCAGGACGTAGGTGACACTGACTCTGGGGAGGCTGGATTGTTTTGTTATAAATATTTTTCCCCTATTCCTTCTGAAATGTTGCTCCGTGTCTAAATTGGGAGTTAATCCGTTCCTTGAAGTGTGACTTTGAGGGGGTTGTCTGGCTGTGATGGAAGGTATGGAGGGAACTTATACAGAGAGGGGACGAGGGAAGAAGGATCCACACAGAGAGAATCAGGGGAACTGTGCAGTAAGTGACAGGGTGAGGATGAGCAGGAGGTGGAGGGTCAGGCCCAGTCTCAGCACCCTGCAGGGTAAAGGGAGAGATGAAAAGGCACAGATGGGCAGCAGAGGAGAGCAGGAAGGGATCTGAGCATGCGTGGAGGGAGTAGGGGTATTGACACATACATGGGAATGGCCAAATGGAGCAGGGTGGGGTAGGATAGGGGAGTAGGGGACTCTACAAGACAGGACAGGAGTAAATTAAAGTGAGGAGTGGTACAAGAAGGTGTGTAGAGTGATGGAGGAGGGAGCGAGTGCATGCAGGGGGTCTGTGTGTGCAGGTTAATGGGGGGGCCATGACCATTTGGCATCCCATATGGGATCTGATGCCATATAGAATAGAAGGGAAACACTCCTGGGGCATGTGGAGGTGGCAGTGTGTGCACTGTGGGTGAATTCGGGGGTCTGACCCATCCCTGGGGTGTAAGAACAGTGTGAGCTAGAGGGGAGCTGGTGGGGCACAGCAGGGTGGGGACACCTGAGCAGTTGGTGGGGTCTGACTGTGCACAGTGGTCTCTGAAGGGCTGTGGAGCCTGAAAGGAGGGTTCTGAGCAGCTGGAATGGGGTCTGAGGGCTGAAGGGAATGGAGTGTGGGTGTGAGGATGGAGTGTGGTTAGAGGGCTGAGAGGGGGATCCACCTGCAGCTGTCCCCAAGAAGCCCTAGTGCATTCCTGGTGCTCTGCACCGTGCCCTCAGAGCAACGCTCAGAGCCATGCCAGGAAAATCCCAGGGAGCTGGAGGAGCCTCCGGCTGCCCCTGGCAACAGTGTTGTGCTGCTGCCATCTCGTCTGCCCCGGTCCCAGCTCCTCCACAGGCCCCGGGGCGAAGAGGAGCCACCGGCCAAGATGGACTCGGACCTGGAGGAGCATTTACGTGCGGCTTTTCGGGACAAGCTGCGGCTGCTGTGAGTGAGACCCCTCCATCCTGCCCGGGATGGGCAGCGCTCCCGCGGCGGGAGCTGCTGGCTGGAGCAGAGCAAGGGGTTGGCAACGGGGCCAGCACGTCCTGCATCCCCGGGGGTCTCGGTTTGTGTTCCCATCGCTGGGTGCCACTGCCGGGGTGGGTGTCACTGGGGGGATGCTGTGTCCCCCAGCTGGGGCTCCCAGGGAGGAGAGCACCCGAGCTGTGGGATTGCCAGGGTCTAACCAGAAAGCTGTGTTGTGCCGTGCCTTGTCCTTCCCCGTGCTGGCGCTGGGGGTCTCCAGGTGGGGGGAGGATGAAGTGGGAGGGATGGGCAGGAACGAGGGTGGGCGAGAACCCGAATGCAGGTAGAGACAATCCTGTGGTGTCCCGCACACACGTGGGGTGGGCCGGGCTCTCCACGCTGAGCTCTGCGGGCAGTGGTGGGCCATGGGGGTCCTGCCCATGCCACGGTGGTTGATGCCCCTGCCTGGGCTTTTTCCCCAGGCATGCTGAGCTCCATGAAGCCCGTGGCAGGACGGTGCCAGCGCGGGATGCAGCCACTCTGCTGCCCTCCACTCGCGTGCTGCTGAAGCGGCGGGAGGTGGCAGAGGTGGAGCAGGAGCTGCAGAGCCAGCGGGAGGTAAGGGCGGACCCAGCCTCTCCGTGTTTCCCCTCCCCGGGGGCTGTGGTGTACCCTAGGGACAAACAGACAGCAGGCATTTCCCCAGCTGTCCGTGGGCTGGCACCCATCCCCGTCTCTCGTGGACCAGCACAGCGCGATGCTGCTCTCAGCACCCTGTTGGTCCCGCAGGATTTTCGGCAGAGGATGGAGCGCCTGGCAGAGCGCCGGGAGCGGCTGGCCCGGAGGGAGGAGGAGCACCGGGATGCCGTCCACAAATTCAACGCCTCCCAAAAGGTGCCGAGGCGGGGGCCGGGGCCGGGCTGGCCGCGGGGACCCCGCTGAGCCCGTCCGTGCCCCGCAGGCTGCGGCGGCGAGGCGGGAGCGGGCGCTGCGACGGGCGGGCGAGGAGCGGGCGCGGGCGGAGGCTCGGAGGGCAGAGGCCGCCCGTCTGCACCGGGAGCTCGCGGGGCTCCAGCGGCACAGGGAGCGCCTGGCCCGCCGCCTGCGGAGCCTCCGCCCCTTCGGGGACTACCTGCGGGACGTGCTGGCCAGCACGGGGCAGGTGAGCGTGGGGTCCTGCGGTGCCACCCTGCGTGTCCCCAAGCTCCTTGTGAGGGGTCAGCCCTCTCCAGGGCAGCAGCAGCTCTCGCAGCCTCTCAGCCCCCCTCTCGCTGCCCAGTTCCAGGATGTGCTGGCCATGCTGATGCACTTCAGGGTGCTGACAGAGGCACAGGCAGCTCTGGCACAGGAGGCAGAAGCCGGGCAGGAACGGCTGGCCCAGGGCAGGGCACGACTTCAGCAGTACCAGGAGGAGGCCAGCACTGAGCTCCTGGGCACCAACAATGAGCTGGCCCAGCTCCACACACGTTTGAAGGCCACTCATCAAGATGTGCTCCAGTGGGTAAGAGGGGACATGGAGTGACCCAGGTGACCCCAAGGCAGCAGCACAGACCCCAGGTGTGCTGCAGAGGGGAGATGCCCAAAGTGGTGGTGGGAATCTGGGCTGAGCAGCAGCTCTGCATGGGGTGATGCACAGCCAGGACTCTTGGGGCCCCCTGTCCTGGTCTGGAGGGTGCAGGACCCAGGGCAGTGGTTGGGGGTGCCCAGGGCTTTGTCTCTGTTCCTCAGGAGTCCTGCTGGGCCCAGGCCCAGAGCACAGCCACCCAGAAGACCCTGTTGCTGGGGCAGATCAAGCTGGCCGTGCTGAACCTCTTCCAGCTCTCCACTGCACGGCTCAGGATCCCTATGGATGTGGCCATGGAGGACACCGAGGCCCAGCTGGACATGGTCAGTGCAGCCTTCTCGGCTGGGCTACAGAGGGACATTCTTGTCCATGGATGGCTGTGGTATCAGGCTGCCATCTCTGCAGTTGCTGCTCTGTATGCGGGGCCTGACTGACATCTGTGCCACCAGAACACGCCCACCACGCCACAGGGGTGCCAGGCTGTCTTGGGGCCAGGAATAGCTCCTGGACACCTGTCTGCTCCTGGGGCTATGGAGATGCTGCCAGGGCCAGAGTGGAGCCACAAGACCCCTGGGGATGGAGGTCACTTCCTGACAAGTCTGGGAACTCCACAATGAGAGGCAACATGGCCAACTGTGGCACAGGCACACTGGAGTGACTGCTCCAGGGCAGGACCAGGGCACCCCAGGCAGGGGGAGGAACAGTGAGCTGCTGTTGGTATCTCCAAAGGTGTCTCCCATCAAAATATATCCCAGCTGTGGAGATATAGCACCTGCTTGTTTTAGGACTGTGCCTGGGGGTGGCCTGAGGGGAGGAGGAATTACCACAGGCACAATGCTTGGAGCAAGGTCAGAGAGGAGTCGGGATGCAAAACCAGCCAAGTGTTTACTGTCTCCTTCCCCCACTCCCAGTCCAGGTGTGGAGGGAGTATTGGGGGCACGGCCCCCTCCCCTACATCCTCTTCCTCAGCTTGCCCTTCTTGGTGGCACCCGCCCGGCGTCCGAAGGCCATTTGCCGCAGCTCCTGCACCCGCTGCCGGTTCCTGGCCTTGAGGCGCTTCAGGCCCCCGCTCTGCAGGAACCGCTGCTTGGCCGCCTTCTTGCGCTGCTTCAGGATCTGCTGCTTGTTCCTCAGCTCTGAGCGCACCTTGCCCTGGGCTGGGGGCTGCGTGGGCCCTGTGGAGGGACACGGGCGTGCTCAGGGCTGGGGAGAGAACCAGGGGGTGGGGGATGATGTGGGGCTCCATCACTTGCCCATGGTACTCACCATGCCCACGCCTGTGCTTCCCTCTGAACTGCTGCCTGCTGTGCTGGCCTTCGTCATCCTCATCCCTCTCATCAACCTTGTACTTCTGCTTCCACTTCTCGTAGCTGGGACAGGCAGGTTAAGGAAAAGTGCAGTGACTCCTCCTCACTTGACCTGCTGTGGTATCTGACTGTGCTCCCTGCCCTAGCAGGGGATGGATTTCCAGGAGCAAGGCCCAATGCCGTGTGGCTGCCAGTAGATCCAGCCCCACTACCCCAGCCCCTGGCCCAGGCAGGATACAGGTTGTTCTTGTAGGAGCTGCTGATGTAGCGCCCGCTCTCCGTCCGCACCTTCTTCTTGTCCTCCTGGCCTGTCTGCCCCACAAACCGCTTCTTCTTGCGGTCCCTGTGAGAGAGGGGAGGGCAGTGGGACCAGCTGGTGGGATCCCCAGCCCCAATTCCTGCCCAAGCCCATGGAAAAACCCCACTCACCATTTGAGCAGCTGCTTGCTCTTGTTGAGGTTGTGGTTCTCGTCACCCATGAGATCCAGGACAGCCCCAGCCGCCTGCTGCTCAAAGGCACTGCCGTCGCCACCCACACTCAGCCTGCAAGGGAGGGTGATGAGAGTGTCCCCTGCACAGGCTGGGATGGGACAGCAGCAGGAGCCCCCCCAAACTTACCCCCGCTCGCTCTCGAAGTCCTTGGGCCGGTATGGGATGTAGAAATCCTCATCCTGCTGTGCTGACTGCTGTGACTTTTTCCTGGGACCATCTTCTCCCCCATGGCTCCGTTTTCGCTTCGGGCCCACATTGGAGAACACATCCTGGATGGAGATAGTGGAGGAGCTGAGGGAGCCACGTTCTCCTCAACATCCCTGCAAGTTTCTGCACTACCCCCAAGCCAAGGCACAATCTGGGGGCTGTGAGACTGCCAGCATAGGGCTGAAGTTGCTCAGAAGCAGCATTCATGTCCATGACCCTGTTACCTGAAGGTCTTCCTGCTCTCCCTCTCCTTCCCCATCCTGGGCCCCGGGAGGTGCCGGGCACTGCCCTCTGAGTGCTGCTGTCCGCTTCTCCTGCTGCCCACGCTGGAACTTCTCGATCAGGGCATGGTCGTGGCGCCGCTTCGACCGCATCACGGTGCTGGCCGGTGTCCGGGATGTGGCATTGATCTCAAAGATGGTCTGGCCCCAGAGTGGGAGCAGGATTCCCAGTGAGACACATGGACCTTCCCTCCCACCCAAACCCAGGCATCGCAACTCACCGCCTTGGACTTGTAGGTTTTAATGCTGTCCACAAGTTTCAGTCTCTCCAGCTCGGTGTCTTCAAAGCGAGCACCTGGGGAAGGCGGGCATGGAGAGGGGCACAGATCAGTTTCCTGGCAAGGGGAAGGGGGTCCCCTCCATCAGCACCCCCAAGGCACTCACTGAAGAGGGGGTGCATGCCCAGCTGGGACACATCCAGGTCCTTGGCCCTCTTGATGGACTCAGGCGAGGGGCCGGGCCGGGAGCGCAGGTACTGCTTGTGGGCATTGTCGGCGACACGGCGCAGGCTGCGCAGCTCCAGCGAGCCCTCGTGGTCTGTCAGCAGCAGGCACTCCTCGTCATCCACCAGGCTCTGGGGCACACGGCCCAGGACCCCACCAGCCTCTGCAGCACAGGGGACACCATGTCACATCCCCAGCACCCACCCTGGATTTATGAGAGCAGAGCTCACAGCCCCAGGGAGCTCAGCAGTGCTCAGTCAGCACCCCCAATACCCCATTCTCCGTATTGCCTCTCTGTGTGACAGCCAAACACAAGACCACAAATTCCAGTACTGGACAAGGGTAACGTGTCAGTGGCCCTGTGGCCACTGTCCCAGCTTGGCCACACAGCCCCCCTGCTGCCTGCCTCACCAGCGGGCATCTCCTGGGCTCCAGCGAGGATGAGCGGGCGTCCCAGGAAGAGGTGCAGGTCAAAGACATAGGGCATCTCATCGGGAGCCACCAGAGAGTAGGCAGTGCCACTCCGGCCAGCTCGGGCCACACGACCTGGCAAGGAGAGGAGGAGGGTGGGAAACTAGACCCTGTGCCAGCCCAGCCTGTCCCCACCAAGAGAGGGACCCACTGGCATCCCTGGGCGTTCATGCTTGTGACATTTACCAGGTGGGAATGGCTGGCAAGGGGCTGGAGGTAGCTGAGGAAGGGGCAAAGGGAAGCCCACCATGGTGCCATCCTAAAGAGAAGGTGCCAGGTCTGCCTCTAAGAGCCCCCACAATCCAGCTGGCACATCAGGGACACTCCTGACACTGCTTTGTCCCCAGCCTGTCCCCTGATGTCATGACACAGTGACCTCCTGCCCCAAAGATACCAACACCAAGCCAGGGGCACCAGTGCCAGCCCAACAAGCCACAGGGGACAAGGGACAGCCCACTCACACTCTCCTTGTCACCCTGAGGGTCCCCCAGGACCCCTGTGTGGGGCACCAGCACCCACCGACGCGATGCAGGAACAGCTTGGCCTTGGCAGGGAAGCTGAAGTTGATGACGTTGTCCAGCATGGGGATGTCCAGCCCGCGGGCGGCCACGTCAGTGACCAGCAGCACCGGGCACTTGCCCTGGGAGAACTTGGCGATGTTGATCTTGCGGGCGGTCTGGTCCAAGGAGCTGTAGATGTGGGTGCAGCGGATGCCCTGTGCTGTCAGCAGCTGGGAAGAGAGATCAGATCCCACCTGGGCATCTGCCCTCAGCCAACAGACAGGTCCTGAGACCCCAGGGTGCCTACTGAGACCCCCAAATTCTACTGTGCTCCCCGCTCCCTCCAAGGGGTAGGTGGATGCAGCACCTCCATGACCACATATGCTGGGATTTCTCCTTCACCCCAGCAAAACAGAGGGAGAGATTCCAGGAGGAATGTGCCACAGCTGCAGACCCCATGTGGGTCTGGAAAGGGGTCCTAGGCAAGCCCAGGGGTACATGCTGGGCACCTCCAAATGCTACTTACCTCCTTCAGATACTCCGTGTGGTGTTTGGTGGCCACAAAGACGACGGTCTGGTCCTGGGGCTTCACCACACTGTGGAGCAGGTGGAGCAGCACGGCCGGTTTGTCATCCCCACGCACATGGAAGAATGCCAGCTGCACCAGCAGGGAAGCACTCAGCCCTGTGTCCCCCCCTGCACCAGCACTGACACCCCTGTCCCCTCCTCAGGAGCAGGTGGCTTGCAGGGGGTGGGGGCACAAAGCCTGTCTCACCTTGAGCTGCTCACTCAGCTTGGACTCCACATCCAGGCGGATCAGCATTGGCTCGGTGAGGCCTGTGGGATGTGACACACAGGACATGGTTCACATGTGGGATGTGCTACTGGGATCAGCCCCACTGAGGGGCTTGGAGACACCCACTTGTCCCAGTATTAATCCAGCTCAGTTTTCCCAGTGCTGGGCTCAGCCCAGCTGTGGGACCATGCCATTTCCCTGTTCCCAGGCTCCCCCAGTGCCACCTGTGCCCTACACCTCACCAGCCCGGGCAAACTCGACGAGCAGCTTGGGCAGCGTGGCGGAGAAGAGGACAGTCTGGTGGCAGTCCGGGAGCCGGGCGATGATCTCCTGGAGCTGCTCAGCGAAGCCCATCTCGAAGAGTCTGCAGGGGAGGGGACATGGGATGTGGCAGGTCCCTCTCTGCCACCCCCTGGGCACCTCACCCCACTGTGGGGACACTGCCAGCCCTGGGGACCCCCTGTGCCCTGCTGACCTGTCAGCCTCGTCAAACACCATGTACTCCACGGTGTGCAGCTTCAGCTTCATCTCCACTGCCACGTGCACCAGGCGCCCAGGGGTGGCGATGATTCTGTGGGGACAGAGGTGGTGACAGGACCAGGTCAGGGGAACAGTGTCCCCACCCGATCCTGGGAGCAGATCCCAAATCCACCCCAAAAAAGTTCCACAGGAAGATACTCCAAGGGAACACCAGGACACATCCATCAGGCACACTGGCTCTAAACATCAGTGATATTCCCAGATGGCTCACAGGAGCCATTTCCCCATAGGGTCCCCTCCCTGTTGCCCACTCACATGTCTGGGTTCTCGTGCAGGGCAGCAAACTGGTCCTCCATCCTGCAAGAGAGCAGAGAGGCTGGGGTGGCACAGGCCAGCTCAGCCCCTTGCCATGTTTTGGGGAGGCTTTAGGGAAGCAGGGACTGGTGGGGACGCAGGGACAGCTTACTTGTCTCCTCCTAGGATCAAGGCTGTCCTCAAGCCGGTGAACTTGCCCAGCTTAGGGGTGAGAAATAAACGCATTTGTGGGATGTAAAACCAAACCCATTCCCCACATTGTCCCCACTTGCCCCTGTTGACCCCTGTACCTCCTTGGTGAACTTGAGGGTCTGCAGGGCCAGCTCCCGGGTGGGCGAGAGGATGAGGGCGCGTGCCCCGGCCTGGCTGGGCGCCTTGAGCCGCTCGAACATGGGGATCAGGAAACAGGCCGTCTTCCCACTGCCCGTCCGCGCCATCGCCACCACGTCCCGGCCACGCAGGATGGCAGGGATGGTCTGTGAGACACCGCGGGCACCGTCACTGCCACCGCCCCCCTGCCACTCCCCAGGGTGGGGACCCACTGCCCCCCATGCTCACCTTCCTCTGGATGGGGGTGGGCACTTTGTAGCCCTTCTTCATGATGCCCTTGAAGACGGGATAGCTGAGGCCTGCAGGGATGGGGACAAGTGAAGGGGCGCAGGCAGGAGCGGACAGTCCCCATCCCAGGGACAGTTGCCCACCCTACCCACGCACCCATGGACTGGAAGCCTCCGGATTTCTTCTTCTTCTGGTTCTGGGCCCGCACCATGGCCTGAGTGTCCAGCTCGGTGTCAGCGCCATCCTCCTCCTCGGCGGCGGTGGGGAAGGCAGGCAGGGTGGGCTCGGGGACCTGGGGACAGCGGGGACACAGCTGTGGTGATGGGTGTCACAACGGTGCCAGGGCACTGCAGCTCTGCACTGCCTCCATCGCGGGCAGGGACACCCGTGCTGGGGATACTGCCAAGGATACTGGCACTGGGGACATCGGCAGAGGGGACGTAGGTAGGTACTGGAGACACTGGTACTGGGGACATTAGCACTGGGGACACTGGCACTAGGGATACAGGTAAGTACTAGAGACACCTGCACTGCGGACACTTGTACCAGTGATCCTGGTTCTGCTGGGGACATCGGCATTAGAAACACCGGCACTGGGGACAGGGGTACCGGGAATACTGGCATTAGCGACATTGGCACCGAGGACACCGCTACTGGGGGCGCTGGCACACGGGAACTGGCGACACAGGGCCGGGGCACACGGGCACCGGGGACGCTGGTACGGAGGATGCCAGCCCCGGGCGCAGCGGGGACAGTGGCACACGGGGCTGGGCACGGCGGTACCGCAGACACCGGGCGCGCCCCGGGGCCCTCCCCGCTCCCCCCGATCCCCCCGTACCGGCGCTCCCCGGGGCTGGCGGCGGGCGCGCGGCGGCGCCATGGCGGTACCGGGCGGAACCACGTGGCGTCGGCGGAAGGGGCGGGGTCCGTCCCGCGCCCGCCCCGGGGCCGCGGCCATGCGGGCGGCAGGAGCGGGACCTGCCCCGCGACCGGCCCCGGGCGGCGGTTCCGCTCCCGCCGCTGCCCGCCCGCAGCGGGGCCCCCGGGGCCGCCGCCGGGCACGGGCCTCTTTTGTGGACGAGTCGCTGTTCGGCCGCCCCGCGGGGGCCCGCCCGCCGCCCCCCGCCTTCGCACCGCCCTGGGCGGCTCCGGCGGCTCCCGCTGCCCGGGGCTCCCGGCCGAGGAGTCAGTGCAGGTGAGCGGCGGCTCGGGGCGCTCCCTCCGGCCCCGTAGCCCCCGGCCTTCTCTCCCGGGTTTCGGGGCTCACTCTGCGCCGGGGGCTCCGACCTCTCGACCTCCTCGGCTCGGCTGCCCCGGGTGGATCCTGGGAGGGTCGGGGGGATCTCAGCCCCCCGCGGCCTCGTGCGGGTCTCTCTTCCCCACACCGGCCGGGTCCCGGTGGTGCCGCTCTAACCAACACGTCTTTCCGCTTGTCGCCCCACCAAGGTCCCGAAGCCACGCTCCGTCATTCTGCGACGAGTCCCTGTTCGGTGCCAAGCCCCAGGGTCCCGCCTGGGCAGCTCCGTGGATGAGGAAAGAAGACATAGCCAAGCTCCATACGCTGCTCTGGAGCCCCCCGCCCGCCCCCCGAAACCAGCCCGGCCTTTCCCCCCGCTCCAAAGGGACACCCCTGAGAGCCGTCCACCCCTCCGCCTCTGCCCCTGCGGCCTCAGCGGGCACAGAGCCCGGCCACAAGGGCAAGTCTGGGGGCTGCAAGTGTCCCGAGAGCAATGCTTGCTCCGAAGACTGGCGTGCTCCTGCCAGAGGACGTTCCCAGTCTGTCAGCCGGCTCAGTGCTCCCTTGGACAGGCTGCACCTGGCTTCAGACAGCCTCGGGACAGACAGGTGGAAAAACCAAAGTGCTCCGACCACACCTGCCACCTCTGAAAGGCCTCTGATGAGGGGGAGGTCCAAAAGCCTGTCCGGACCTCCTGTGCCCAGGAATGCCAAGGCAGCAGGTGGCTGCAAGCCCAGACCCCCCTGGAAATGATGCCAAATATCCCTCTGGATGTACATAACAGCCTTAGCCTGCCTGAGACCTTCCAGTGACCAAGTATGTGGCGACCCTGTGCTTTTCCATGTCTGGAAACAAAGGATTGGGCTGTTCCATGCTGGAAGACAAGTCAGGAGCCAGAGGTGATCACAGCACTGGGGACAGTGACCTCCCTGTGTAGGGCACAACCCCACAATACCAGAGCAGGATGGCCTTGGTGGGAACAGCCACTTCCCTTGATGTCCACTGGTCATCAGGTGAGGTGTGGTAACCAGTTGGGTTCCTTCTGTCTAAGTCCAGCTGGGAAGTCAGAGCAGAAGGAGACGGGAGTGCCCACAGGATATTCCAAGGCCCATCCAGGGGAAGTACCAGGCACAAGTACACTGGCAGTGTAATGTGGTGGGGACAGGCAGGGCTGAGCTCAGTGGAGCTCCCAGAAGAGGGAGCAGGGGTTGTTCCCGGGGTGGGGGTTCAGGCAAGGCCAGCCAGGGCAGTTGAGGTCTCAGGGTCTCAAAGGGGACCTTTGCTGAGCAGTTCTGGGGAGATGAGTCTGTCCTGCCTGTCACAGAGTCATAGAATCAACTGGGTTGGAAGAGACCTCTGAGATCATCAAGTCCAACCTTTGATCCAACACCACTGTGGTTACCAGATCATGGCACTAAGTGCCACATCCAGTCTCATCTTTAAAACTTCCAGGGATGGTGAATCCACCCCCTCTCTGGGCAGGCCATTCCAATGCCTGATTACTCACAGGATTGGTTGTGCTTGCAGGAAGGAATGCAGGTGATCCTTAGTCCAACCTCCTGCTCAGGGCAGGTGAGCTTTGGGCTTTATCCAGTCAGGTGGTGGAAACCCCCAAGGGTGGAGGCTGCAGAGCCTCTCTGGCTCCCCTTCCACTGTTCTACTGTCCTCAAGGCAGAAACTTTCTCTTAATATCCAGTCAGAGCCTTTGTTGTTTCAATTTGTCTCTGTTCTCATTCTGAGCACAAAGCTTGGCCCAACTCTCACAGACACCTCCTCTTTGCAGGTACTGGGAGGCTGCTCTTCACCTCCACCAAAACGTTCCCTTCTCCTGAGAACAAGCCCCGTTCCCTCTGCCCCCGTGCACAGGACGTGTGCTCCAGCCCTGATGGCCTTGGTGTCTCCCTGCTGTCCTTGCTCTGTGTCATTGACACTTTGTGGTCTCCTTGGCAAGTCTGGAGAAGGGAGGATGAGCTCAGAGATGAGGAACGGCATCACCCTGCACCCTGCTGGTGATGGGATGGCCCCAGATTGGATGGGGTTTGTAACAGAAGAGGATCAGCTGCAGAGATTTTGGCAGCTCATGATGAAGAGGAGCTGCTGAGTGGACACAGCCCTATGGCTTGTGCTGAGGGTTGTTCACAGCAATGCTGTGCTGGCACCAAATAAATGTTTGAAGACAAATCTGGGACCTCGTGTTCGGTCCGTGGGATGCTGCTGAGACATCTGGGCAGCTCCAAAGACTCTGAGTGAAGCAGCTCCTCAGTTTCCATCCCTGAGGTGGGAAAGAGCAGCTTGGTCTGTAGGGAGGCAGATAAAAGACATGGCCTGGGTGACTTGGGGTTTGCAGTCACTGCTCCCTGGGGAGGGAGCCTGTGGCGAGGAGCTGATGAGGTCAGGGAATACAGGAGAGTCCTGGCAGTTTGGTAACTGCCTCCAGCACAGAGGGAAACACTGAGATATCCGAGGACACGCTGAGCCAGGGTAAGAGCATCATTCTACCCCCAGAAGTGATTTTATTGCACCTTGAGCAGAAGCAGGATTGGGCCTTGATCCACTCCAGCAGGTGGAGCTGGAGCCAGCCAGGAGCCTGCCCAGCATGGATTGTGTGCTTATTGCTTGGCCTTCTTGCCCCCTCCTTTTTTCTTCATCTCTGGCATGAGGAATGTGTGGAACAGGCAGCACAGGTTGTGGCTGTGTCCCTCCCATCCCATTCTCCTGCTGTGTCCAGGAACAGTAGGTAAGCACAGTGTGCTTCTCCTTTAGGACAAGCCCTTTCCTGGGTGCAGACAGCACAAAGAGCCTCTGGCTCAGCCTGGCAGGGCAGCAGATGCCACTTCCTGCAAGCTGGAGGGCATTGAGTGGGTTCCTTTTGCACATCCCTATGTGGGTTCCTCTTACACATCCTTTTACCTATCCCAAATCTGGGTAGAACTGCCCTGGCTTCTGAACTGAGCCGTCCCAAGGGACCAAAGAAGGGAAATGGGCCTGAGTGGAACTTTTCAAGAGGTGCCAGGTCCAAATACCTTCATGCTCTTTTTGAGCCTCCCCCAGCAAGCCGAGGACAGGTGGGTTTGGTGGCACTCAGCAGAGGAGGAGGGTTAGGGGACACAGCATTCCTGGGGCCTGGTGCTCCAGCCAGCCTGGCAGATCAGAAGCAGGAATAGCCTGATGGTAAAACCTGAGAAGGTGAGTGGGGATCCTTGGGATTAGCTCCAAGCTCTCAATCTTTCCCTACAGTTCCCATTGTAGCAGTCCAGCAGCTCTTCACCTGGGTGAAAACTGGAGGGACATGGAACAATTAGGGCCTTCTTGGATGAGGGGCTGGGGCTGAATCTGAGCCTGCTCAGCTTAATTTGGGATGTGGGCACAGTGATGTGCAGGGTGCAGGTCTCACTGGGCTGGAAGAGAATCCAAATGTGATTTGGACACTAGGTGGAGACAAGAGGGTTGAGGATTGACAGAAAAGCAGGAACACTGTTCTCCAGCAGCAGGTGGGTGAGTCTGATCCAGTGAAGTGACTTTCTGCAAACTGGGGTAACTGTCCTGAAATCTAAACAGCAGGGAACTGGACCAGTGCAGTTTTGGGGAGCTGGAGTCCTTGAGAGATGAAGCCTCTTTAAAATGAAGAGAGATTTTGTCTAATAAAAAGTTGACAGGGATTTGTGTGGGCAGTTTGCCCTCCCTGCTGTGTTCAGGCTCCAAGGAATCAGCAGGGCAAACCAGAGCCCATCACATCAACCACATGCTGTCCTGTCCCACGCTGGCCCAGGTTGTCACTGAGGGCTTCCAGGAGGTCAGAACTGGCACTTTCTCACTATTTACACCATGAGAACAATGTTGGTGAAATATAAATGGGTTTAATTGGGTTGCTTACATTTTGTTCAGTGATTCTCACTCACATTGGTGCTTTACTGCTGCTCCATCCTCTTGTTCTGCCAGAGCTGTGCAGCCCAGCACATCAGCAGAAGCTGCTCTGTTACTGCTGGGGCTGCCCTGCCTGCTGGAAAAAAACCATTAAATCTGAATAAAATGAAGCAGGGAGAATGTTCAGTTGTTTCTCAGCTCCAGATCCATCTTGCCCAGTGCCACTGATGCTCAGCTCAGTCGAGAGTTGTTGATACAGAGGCCTGAATCAAGTTGGACTCCTACCTGCTGCTGCTTTCATTTCTCTGTCTGCTCAGCACTGACATAAATCTCACTTTCCACCTTTCATTCAACCCTGGCTCCTTGACTTGAGTGTCTCAGCAAAGTACCAGCTGCTCTGGGAGCTGCTCAGCTCCCAAAATCACCTGTGCCCAACCTTAGGTGCTACAACAACCAACTCTAAAGGATGTTTCTGTGTGTGGGCAGTGTCACCTTTGCTCTGCTTGGCCCAGACCAGCGTCCTTGTTTCTCCACACACACCTCACCTGACCTGTTTGCAGCCCCTCCAACTGGCACAGTGCTCTGAGGAGGGGATTTTGGAGCTGAGGCAGGGGATGGGGAGAAAAGGTGGTCCTGTGAGGAAGCTGCTTGTTTGGGGGTTGCAGTTGTGTTGCTGCAGGGCTGCCTTCCACTGAAATGGAGCAGCTACACCCCAAAACCAGCATGTGCAGCCTGCCAGGAGCTGGGAGGGGCCTGACCCAAACAGCAGCCTGACCTGCAGCACTACAGCAGGTTTGATCTGCTGCAGGACCTTTCTGAGAGCCAGTGCTGCTCCTCAGGGCTCTGATACAGGTGTGTTGGGTTGTGCCAACACCTGTTTTGGGACAGCCTGTGGCTCCTGTTTCTGATGATACATCACTTCCCACGTGGTCTGGGATATTGAACTTTTAGCCAGCTCTTGGAAGCTGTTGTTGAGATCTCACATCACATTGGCCTGGTAAGTCCAGCCCTGGAGGGTGAAGGAAATGCCACTGAGAAGGAGAGGGTACATTGAGGCAAGGATATTGGTAATTAAAGACTGGACAGCTCTGCTCTGGTAGCAAGGGGGATGCTCCAGCTGCACAGAGGCTTTTCCTACCCATTCCTAACACTGACATGAGTCCTGCTGGTGCCAAGATCCTTTGGAGCCGCTGGGCAGAGCCTGGTGGCTTTACCAGGCTGGACTGGGAGCAGAGGGACTGTCGTGGGGGCTGCCCGTGGGAGAAACGCTCAGCCTGGGAACAGTTTACTCATTCCAGGTGGGAATACTCACCTCATCAGGCATGGATGGAATCGCGGGGTCTTGGGGCGTGTGCTCAGCGTGGGGCACTCACAGGAACTGCTGCACCCGCAGCCTCTGCGGACTGGGCTGGGGTGCCCTCGGGGCTGGACTGATCCCTTCAGTCAGCGGGGCCTGGGAACAGGAATCTGGGAACAGGAACGCCTCTTCCAGAAGCGGGGACTGTCCCGGGGGTGGTGTCCGGGCCCAGCCCAGGAGCAGGGGCTGTCCCAGGGGTGGTGTCCGGGCCCATCCCAGGAGCAGGGACTGTCCCAGGGGTGGTGTCCCGGCCCATCCCAGGAGCGGGGACTGTCCCAGGGGTGGTGTCCCTGCCCATCCCAGGAGCGGGGGGTGTCCCAGGGGTGGTGTCCCGGTCAGAGTTCCCCTCACGTATCTCTGAGCCGTTCCCGCGTCCCGCCGTTGCCCGGCGACTGCTCCGCTTCCTCTGACTCCGGGGGCGGGGCCTCGGCACAGCCAATGGCAGCCCGCGCTCCCCTTCCCCAGAGCCCTCCCTCGGGGCTTCTGCCCAATCAGCGCTGCCCTCTGTTTTGAGCGACAGCGCCGCTGTCCAATCGTGTGGCGAAGCGCGTGAGGGGCGGAGGAGGGAGGCGGGTGCACTCGCAAGGGGCAGGGGAGGGCGCGGGGCGCGGATTGGTGGACGCGGCGGAGGACACGCCCCTTAGAGGCGGGGCCAGATCGCGACGGCCAATGGGGGCGCGGGGCGGGGCCGCGCGCGCGGGGCGCTGAGGAGCCGCGTCGCTGCGGGCGCCGGTCGGCGGGGCCGGGACGGGCCGGGGGGTCCCGGGGGGGTCTGTGGGGCCCCGGGGTGGGTCCGGGGGGTCCCGGAGAGTCCCGCAGGCACGGGGTGGGGGGTGGGGGCTGCAGCGGGGCTGGTTCACCGGGGGCGAGGGGGGCGGCCGGGCCGGGCTCGGCGCCCCGGCGCGGTGACAGCGCCGTGCCCGTGGCCCTCCCTCGGGGAAGGGGCAGCGCGGGTGGGTTGTCCCGGCGCGCTGTCCTGGGCCTGCTTGACTTTCCTTTCCCGTCACCTTTTAGAGAAACGCGTGACCTTGTGACACCGCGCAGTTAAAAATACGCTGTGGGAGCTTCATGTGTGCGGACTCCGGGCGGCCTGCGGGGCTCCCTGTCGGCCCTCCCCGCCTGCCATCGCGGCGTTCCGGCTCGTCGGGCGACAGAGCCATGTGCGACGGCGACACTTAGCGCCATGCCGGCTCCTGCTGCCGAGGGGTCAGGAGTTTGCCAAGGAGCACTTTCTCCTGCTTCCCTGCTGTCCTGCGAGCCGCGCGCCGGCCGGGATAGGCAGCCCGGACCTCACTCTCTGAGTTCAGCTTTGGCATAAACACATCGAGTCCGGTGTCCTGCGCTGCTTTTGGAGAGCAAGGAACTCGCTCCCTGTTGGAACTGTGGTTTCCGGAGATGGGTGTGACGTCCGCGTGTCCAGAAGACAGCCCCGATGGAGGACTTGCCAGGGAGAGGTTTTGACACAAGCGTTTCACGAGTGGGACTGGACAAGGCGTCATTTCACGCTCCGGGAGCAGCAGCCTCTGAAGGGACGGGATGGCTGTGAGCATGGACGATGACGTTCCCCTCATCCTCACCCTGGACGACAGTGGGAGCGCTGCCTCAGCCCCTCTGGATGACCTGGATCAGGAGGAGCTGCCTAACGAAAGTAAGATCCCTTTGTCATTCCCTGCCCACTGCGGTGTTTGTCTCTTTGTGGTGGCTGCTCTGCCCGGTGCTTGGAGAGCCTGAAACTCTCGGAGTCGTCACTCAGTGTCCCAGGGCTGCCTGAGAAAATCACATCAGCAAATTGCTTGTTGTGTTGCTTGTTTGCTCACAGCTCTGTGAGGGCTGGATGAGTCCTACCAATGCTGTTTCTAGCAGACATTTGTGTGGTTTCTCTATCACCTTAAGCCCAACTCTCGTGCACATTGTCCCTGGGCATCTCCTTCCCTTCTCACTGTCCCACTGCAGTTCCCTCCTGTGGTATTTTCCAAGCACTACAAACATCTGTCCTTTGCAACTGTTGTTTTGCCCATTTCTAGTTTACACTCTGATTCTTGCTATAAAAAAAATGATATGGATGGATAAATCCCTTTAACATTTTTATTGTGCTCTTATCAAACAACCTGGAGTACTTTTAGGCAATTATTGTTGCTTGTTTTAGCCCCAGGTGTTCAGTGGGGCAGAGCCACTCTGTGGGCACTGGGAGGGGACAAACAAAAGCCACCATGCCCCAGAAGCTTTGCTTTCTCCTCAGTGTATCTTCATTAAAGCCACCACCCTGCAGCAGGTTGGATGAGGACAGAGATGTGTTTATGTGACACCTCACTGAATGTGTCTGAGCAGTTTTGTTCAACACATCCCTGTGACTTCCAGCTGACATTGCAGGTGCACACACAGGTCTTGTGATCCTATTCCAGCCTTTGCTGCCACAAGCTGGGCATTGGTAACAAAGAATTTCCTGCCCTGGCATCCCTTTTTTCCACATTATTCCTCTGTGCCTCTGAAATTTTATTCCTCTTGTAATCAGATGGGTTCCCTTAGTTTTATCCTTCTGTGAATTCCTAAGTCAAGAGTTAGTTTTGGACAATAAAGATTCTTCCTCCCTCCTCCTCCTCTTCTCCCACCCCTGCAATATGCAGCTGACTTTCTCTAAGCTCTGCTGCATCCTTGCTCCATCCCATCTGTTTGTCTTTTAAAGTTTAGCTCTCTATTTTTAAGTTAAATCGAAGAGAGAACTCTTCCTCCATCCACTGGTGTATTTATAGGATTCCTTGTGACTAATTTTAATCACTCTTCTCTCTTTCTTCCCCTGCCTCCCATCCCTTCAAAGAAGAAGTTGGGTGAGGCTTAACATTTGCCTGAAGCCAACACTACTGTGTTAAAGCACAGGCATGAGAATGAATGTATTAATAAATGAAAATACTCCACAATCTGCTTCCCTGGAAATACAGGGAAGTTGTTTAGGGGCCAATTTTGTGCTTCTTAAAAGATTGCTTTGTGGTTTTTGAGACTTCATTTCCTGGGATTCTCCGAATGAAATGTCTCTTATTTTGCTCTGTGTTTTAATCGCTGTTGAAGTTGGATTTGCTGCAAAAATATAAAGCTTATTCTATGGAAATGACATGGAAGGAGCCTTCTGAAGTCAGGGTGGGATGAAGGATTAGAGGAGGAGGGCTGACATCAACAACTTGAAAGGCACATTTATCTCTGAGAAGCGGGAAGCTTAAATGAGTGACTGAGCACACTGACACCATCACTGGGAACAGTAAGCTTGTTTAAACCCCAGGATGTGTAGTCCAGCTTTTCCTCTTTGCCTGCATGGAAAATCTGCTGTGAAATACAGCAAAGTTGTGTCTCATGGAGGCTGTGAGGAATCAAATGTGCCCACTCTGCTCTGCAGCCCCTTTGCTGCTGAGGACTGAAATGGCATTAACAGAACTGTGTAATGTTGTGCTTTTAGTCACGGTAAAAGAGTATGTGACAAGTCCTTCTTAAGAGAGGGAGAGCCTCCCAGGGTGATGATGAGGACATGGAGACAGGGAAGGTCAGGGGGCTGTTTCCTTCTAGTTTTGTCCTCCTGTTGCATAAACTCTGGTAACAGAACACTCAGCCAGAATTTGGAGGAACAGCTCACTCATTACTGTGTCTCACCATCAACTCCAGAGGATTCAATGGCAGGTTAAACCACAAACCTTTTATTTCAGTGGGTCCCCAGAACAGGTTGGGACTGTGTGCAGTGAAGGATCCATCGTCCTCTTCCAAGTGACACCAGGGGAAAGACAAAGTGGCTGTAACTGCCCTTTGTTCAATCCCATGTTTGTGGTTGATAATAATGTCACTCTTGGTTTGTGTTCCTGCATCCACAAGCCTAAGCTTTAATCCATTTCCCAACCTCTCACAAGTGTCTCCCTAAGTGCTGTGTACCTGTGCAGTTCAGTGTAGCAGCTCTTGTGTTATTTAAGGAACTCTTGTGCTTTTAAAAGAAAAAAAAAACTATCCATGGTGTGGCTTTGTTACAATCAGGTCCTTGGATAGATGAATTTGTAGTTTTGGACTCTTGATGGTGATTGTGTAGAAGTGCAGACAAGTTGCTGGGTTGAAATGAGTAGGAACAGTGTTTTCCTAAAGCAATAGCAGATGTAAAAAGAAAGGACTGAAGTGCAGGAGTGAATTCTTTTCCAAACCTTTCAGAAGAGTCCTCTCCTGGGTAAGTGAATGTGTTGGGGTTAGAATAAAAGAAAGCTAAAGGAGAAAATTGTGTGGAAAATTACACTCTTAAACAAAATGTCCAGCTGCAAAAATTAATCTCCCAAATAATCCAGCTCTTAAGCACTTAATGGGAGAAAATACTTGCATGGGGAGGAATGTTAAACCTCTGCCTTGCTTGGCTTGTGCTGGGATATAGAACTTCCAGGGAGCTCCCATTTGCAGCCACCACAAAGGATCAGAATCCTCCAAAGCTGACAGGAATTCAGACCACATCCAGAAAAATGTGGTCCCCGTGGTGCTGGTGGTTTTCTGACTGCACTGGGTGGGACTGTGGCACTGGGTAATTTTTCTTTCAAGCTCCAGCAGCTGAAGGAGACAGGGAGAAGCTCTTTCATCACTGAGTCCACACTAATGAATGTGATGCTGCCCTTCCCTGGAATGTTTTATCTGAGGATCTCTGAGTGCTTTGCATGCTCTGATTAAACTTCCCAGCACCTGCCTGAGGTGAATGACTAATATGAAACTGAGTTTCTGTAGAAGGCAAAAAGGGAGATGCAATCCTTGCATGGCCTTTCCCAAAATGGTGTACTGAGAATGATGAGAACCTGCCAGGGTTTAGTGATTTCCCATCCCTCACCCAAACTCCTGGGAAGTGTTCAGAGTTCTCAAAATATCTCAAAGTGCAATGTCTGTTTTCTATCTACAAAGGCAGCGTGGATAGCCTTGAAACTCTGGGACAGTGTCTCTCCTTGAGCTGATGGGAACTATAAGCAATAAGTGATTGCACATTGATTTATCCTGTATTAGATCAGATACAAGATTCTCCTTTGCCTCCTGCATGGAAATTGCTGGAGGCTCAAGTGGAGTTTCAGTGTGTTCAGAGCAGAAAGTACAGCTCAAAGTGTCCTAGAGGGAACAATGGGATATTGTCTGTTTTCCCACACAAAGGATGATGGCAGGGGGAAGAAGTCATCTTTCAACTCTGGGTTTTTACAAGGAAGCAACTGCTTCTGCTGTGGAGGTACAAATTAATTATTGGGTAACAGCCAAGAGAGATGTTTTCTAGAAGGATTGTTCAAAAATGGGAAGTTATAACTTTGAATGGGATTCCAGGTGAGCCTTTGCAATCTCACTTTCTGCAGCCTGAGGAGTAAATTGTCAGGAAAACTGGAGCCAGCCTGGCCTTTTGGGTAGGAGGAGAATTGTTGACATGTGTGCTCCTGTGCCTGTCACTGCTGGGAAGGAGCAGGTAGCCCAAAGGGTGTAAAGAAAATGAGATTTCTCTGTTGGTGAGGTTGGAGGGGGTGCCCCAGGTGTGCTTGGTGAGGAATGTGGGTAAGGAAAGCCTGTTGGTTGTGCCTGTAAAACAGGTTGTGGTGTGAGCTGAACTTCCCAGAGTGCTGGAGGGAGTCCCCTGCCCTTGCCTGGTGCCTGCAGAGTTCCCTCATGGATTGTGTGAAGGGGCTTTCAGCAAAGCTGTTCTTTTTCTAATTGTCTGGTTTGAGACTCATATGATGATTCTGAACAGTCTAATTGCAGCATTAATGGGTGTTGATTACACCAAACTTGTCTTTTTTTGAGAAAATTCCCTTTATTTATCCCCAGGTAGACACACACTTTTGGGAATGGCCCAGGATTTGGGGCAGTGAATGTTGTTCTTTTGAGGCATGTGAGCCACCTGAATTTTGATGTATTTGCTAACCAACGCAGCCTGAAGTGACACAAATCTCTTCTGTGTTGGATCTGGTTCCAGACCATGTTTGTAGCAGCAATGAGAGAGTAAGTCTGTCCACGCAGACCACAGCATCGACTCATCTGGCCATGGAATCATCTCAGGGAATCACAGGATGGTTTGGGTTGGAAGGGACCTAAAGGGCATCTTGTTCCACCCTCTGCCATGGGCAGGGACACCTTTCACTATCCCAGGGTGCTCCAAGCCCTGTCCAACCTGACTTTGGACACTTCCAGGGATGGGGCAGCCACAGCTTCTCTGCCCAACCTGTGCCAGGGCCTGCCCACCCTCCCAGGGAAGAATTTCTCCCCAATATCCCATCTGACCCTGCCCTCTGAAAGTGGGAAGCCCTTCCCCTTGTCCTGTCCCTTGTACAAAGTCAGTGAGTCCCTGCTCTTCAGATACCCCCGTTGCCTTCCTGCTGCTGCTTCCCTCAGTGCCATCCATGGGCAAGAGGATTTCCAGGTGTAAAACAAGTGGACAATTCCTGATGGGCGGAGGGAGCAGGGAATAAATACTGGACCTTTGGGGAAATGCTGCAACCACACAAACTCTTAGTAGCTCTGCTTCTTGAGGAAACATTTCAACAGCTGTGGAAGCATTCTGGTTTTGCTGCCTTTGGAGGGAGAGAGGCATTTTAAATGTCAGCCATCTGGCAGATTTAATAAATCCTTCAGGATCTGTAGGTTTTGGTCCTTGTGTGGAAGTAAGGATTTTGAAGATGGCTATTTGGACTGGGGCATGGGGTAAGAAATGCTGTATTTAATTAATGTGAAGAAATAGGGGATGAGGGAACAAGCAACTGCATGCAATGGACCTGGCAGATCCCAAGATTTCCGACAGCCAGGCTCTTAAACAGCCTTTTGGATTATCTGGTGGCTTTCTTGGATGCTGTGCAGGATATTTTCTCACGTCATGGCCCCCAGTTCTACCAATTTGCCTTTAATTAGTTCCAGCAGCAGTGCCTCTACTGCTGCCTTTAGAGGTGAAGCATGGCCAGAGCACAGGACTGGGATCTCATTTTGGGAGGCAATTGGGCTCTGCTGTTGGAGCAGCTCCTCCTCATACCTGGGGTAAGTCAGTTAATGTCACTGTGGGCATCAGTCTCACCTGGAAAGTGCCAGTTACACCTGGTGTGGAAGTGGACAGACAGGTAGGCTTCATTCCTTTGTTATGAAGAGGGGCTGTTTTGCATTGCTGTGCATGATTCATTTTTCTTAATATGTACCTGCTTAAAATTTATAGAGAGAGGAATTTTCTGCAGGGCACGAGTGGTGGCTTCGTGCTGGATTGTTGTTTATGCCTGTGAAAGTCTCATTTCTCCAACCTAACAGCCTTGAATTCTGCAGCTTCTGCCAGGGCTTCTCTAATCCTTTCCTGGCCTAGATGAGTTGTAATGAATGTTTTAAGCAAGCAAAGCGAAGCAAAACTGCCTCCAAGATGAGTGAGGAGTGAAAATCTTGGAAAGGGAAATGAACACCCTAAACATAAGGAGATTATTGTTTTCTCCTTCAGTACAATTCGTTTCCCTGGGTGATGAGCTCTGTAAATACAGAGGAAGGAGGGAAATGCTGCTTTTTAGGAGATGTTGGGGATCTTTTCACTATAATGTTAGAAATAGTGAAAAATGTGTTTCTGCTCTGTATCATCCTCTGGAATCTCACTTGTCCTGAGAATTCAGGTTTTAAAGGAGGACTGTGCTTAAATACTTGCCTGAGAGGGTAGAGCTGGTACCTTTCATTCACGAGAAACAGCCGTGTATTGTCCAGAACTCAAAAGCATTTGTATGGAGACATTCTCACCGTGGCTGTGTGAACGTGCTGCCTATAGAAGAAGAACCAGGAGCACAGTAAAGTACCAGGAGGCATCACGGGCTGCAGTTATGGATGGTATTTTTTTCCAAGCTTTCCTTGTTTTCTGAGCTCTGCAGGAGAGCGGTTTGCACAATGCACACATTGTGTGTCTCACAGTAGGATGCTCTGTAAAACAGAATCTCTGCACTGTTGACTCTTTCACGCAGTGCAAAAAAAAAATTCCTAGTGATTTCATCCTGAATGCCTCATGCTGTTCAAATCTGAGCCGGTAACAGCGTCTACAAGGTAGAGAAGACTTGGGTTAGTGTTCCATTATCTGGGAGTCAGATGGTTCTTTCTCCTTTGTCGTCTCCCAGAGCACTGGGGGTGGAGATGATCTTGCCTGCACGCTCACTGTGTGTTAGGGAGGATGCTGCAGAGTGGGGCAAGGAGTCTGGGAGCTCCTCACTCCCTTCCTGGAGACAGGAGTGATGACCTTAGTGCTTTCAGGGAGGGAGCAAACCTGTGCCCTTTGTGTGTCTCTTTTCCAGCACACATCCTTTTGGGGTGAGAGCAGAACAGGCTATTCCAAGTGTTTTCTCCCTGCGCTGATTGCTTTCATTGGAAGGGATGGGATAAGGGCGCATGCCATGACATGGGAGGGCTCTGCTTTTCGAACAGGTGGTCCTGGAACTATAAAAGATGTTGAGGAGTCTGAAAGTGTTCGAGCTGCAATTTTAAATCGCCAACTTTCCAGCTCTAACTGGTCACTCCTCAGCCACCACAGCTGACTTGGGAACATTTGGCTCAGGAAGCGGAACAACAGTTGGAAACAAATAGTGATTAGTTTTTTCATGGCTTCCCAGGGAACGCATCAGTTTGTTCGTTTTCCCCCTCATTTTTGTGATTCCTGTGGATTTTTAAGGCACCGTCGGTGCAGGATGTTCGGTTTAGCCAAGCTTGCTTACTGGCAGATTAAAATGAGCAAAGGCTGAGCACGCTGAGTTCACTCATCATAACCAATATGAGGCTTCTCAGAACTTCCTTTGCCCTTGGTATCTTCACCGAGGAATCCTGCCTGCTGCCGTCAGCCCCCCTGCGTTGAAATCCCATTTTACCCATTTGAATGCTGTAAGAAGTGCTGTATAAACTAAACAGGAGCATCTGTGAAGTGGTTAGAGTTGTTGTTGATTGCCTTTTCCTTATTGCCTTCAGGGGATTTAGGCTTGAATTTGCTGGAAGTAGAATTTATGAGCCAGAACACTCCATTTCTGATCCTTAAGCTGGGAAAAATGTGGTGAATTTGATCGGTCTTTCTCTCACCTCCCACGTCTCTGGCTTTTGATCTGGGCCTCGCAGAGCTCTCCCCGTGTCTTCAGCATAATTGCTTTTTGCATGTGGAGAAGATGCCTGGTTTTCACATGGCTCCTTTCTTTGTTGAGAGCTGTAGGAGCAGCTTTAGGATTTCATCCATCTGCTCCTAGTGAGCAGTTCCACAGGAAGTTCATGCACCTGCCCCTCATCTGGGAGAGAGGGAAGCAGGAAAGGTGTGTTGGTGTTGATCCACCACAGCACTGTGAGGTTGGTGAACGATCCTGAGGATGACAAGAGGAGACTGCTGTGATTTGAATCATAGTGTGGGGGTTTGAAACATCCAGTGCTGCTTTTATAATCACGATCTGGTGGTGTCTGTTTGGAACAAAAGGCTTTTCTTTTCCTGCTCATGTGAGGGAATAAAATTTAGGATGTGTCTCTCTGCAGAGCCCTGTTAAAACCTCTAATTCTATGGGGCTGGACACCTTAGATACTCCTGTATAAGATGTGTGTGTCTCTCTTGGTACCTGGGAATGTCTGATCATCTGTATTTTATTCCAACTGTTTTTCTGAGAACACTTTCACTTATCCCTAGTGAATTTGGGAAAGTTTATGGCACAGAAGCAATGTGGGCTGTTAAGGCTTTCACTGGAATGCTCAAATATGTTCCTGCTCTTCGTTAACCAAATGAAGAAATGCCTGTAGAATTAAGACTATGTGATCAATCCTATCTGGCAGCAATGAAAACTCCCCAGGGTTAGATTGTACTGGTGAGTTGGCTGTGCCATTTTTGGGATAACCAGATTTGGGAGGAGGAGGAGGGAAGGGATGCCATCTCAGTTTGTGCTTTTGTGGCTGCTGACTGAAGGCACGGGCTCCAGAAGGAGAGGGTAAGGACAGGTTTGGCTTGTACAATATTTCCAGTCTGCCCCATTTTTTCCATGTCATGGCCACCCTGGCTGGAGGGGATCTGTGCCTGGAGAGAGGCACGAGGGCTGTGGCATAATCCATCTTGTAAATGCAGTGTTCCCACCACGTGAATCAGCAAGGCCAGCTGGTCAGTGGGTTGGGTAGTGGTGAGTCACTGCTGCTGCTCGTTGCCCATTTGGTTGTTTTCCATGGTGCTGAAGGAAACATAATCCTGCCCATATTAAGTAAATACAAGCAATTTACTAAGGAGAATTTTGGCTTTTGGGGCAGGAGGGTGAAGTGACCAAGGCAAAGCCACTTCTTTTCAGCTACAGGGCTGGTGGCAGGACCTTATCTCAGGAGGTGGCAAAGGGGAAGACTTAAAAACATTGAAAATGATTCATATTCTGTGAGACAGCACAAATGCATAGAAAACAAAAATATTAATGAAAGCTTTAAAGCCATTGGAGAGGCAGCAAAAAGTCCAAGAGGCTTGAAGGTAGCTTCAATAACTGGGTAACTGTTGGTTGAAGCTGGAGAAATTCAGACAAGGAATAAGGCACATATTTGACTGTGTGGTTAAAGTTTGGAACCACCTTGTAAGAGTCAGACAGGGTTCTGCAGTGCTGGGAGACTTTCAAAGTCAAAGCTGCCCATTTTCTAAAGATGTGGTTCTGTCTGAGGGCTGTAGGACTTGGAAGTAAGGACCAGTGGAGGGAAAACCCTCTGGCAGCTGGTTTGCAGATGTCAAACTAATGGTTTAACTCCTTCCTTCCTCTCCAGCCGTTACAGACAACTTCCAGTTCCTGCCAGCAGCAGTTTCCACCAAATGTGCAAAAGTCTTTTTTTATTAATGGAGAACAGTTCCACAGCACCAGAGCCTGGGATTTTCCCTATTCCTTTACATGTGTCTTGCCCTGAAGTTGGCAGCTTCTCTTTCCTGGCTGAGTGGAGAGGCAGAGATGTGGCAGTGTTGTATTTCAAAAGAACCTGTGTGGCTGAGTTGTGTTCTAACACCACAAAACACAATTACCTCCTTGTTACTACTGTACCACAACAAATAACTTTAATTGGTCTCAGCCTGTCATGGTAAGATATTAGGAGTTTGTTTTTTAACTTTTAAACTGCTGTAATTTTCTTCCTATTCTTTTTCTTCAGGGGGAAAAAAGGTCAGTGAGGCACATGCCCTATTTGTGCCTTTTCCATTCTAGTCCTGCTCCAGCACTGGGTGGCTGTGCAGGAGGTTTGTTGCCCAAATTAATACTGGTTTCTCCTCTAGGGGAAGCAATTCCTCCCTGCTTCCCACTCCTAACTTTGTGACTTCCCTGGAGAACTGCTGGTGGCTGGAGCTGGCACTCAGACCTGGCAGCACTCTGCTTTTGTTGAAAAGGCCAGATTGCAGCTTAATCAAACATCTTTCTGAACTGCACCAGGGAAATCCAAAGGCTCTGCTTTGGAGAATTGAAATGAGGAACGTGCTCTTAAACTGCTGACATTGTGTTGTTACCAATGCCAAAGCAGGTTTTTAATATGTTAAAAGCAAGAGGCACTGGTTTCCCTTTATGGAACAAAAAGAGGAAATTCCGTCATGTAACAGGATGTGTTAAAGAAGTGCTATAGCTGAGGGATTCTGATTTTGTCTCTTTCCCTTTCCGTTACTTCCTTAAAAATTGTGAATTAGAAATGTGTGTGTGTGTTTCATGTCTGGCCTCTCTCATGAACCAGAACCTGAGGCTGAGCTGTCTCTTATTTTTCCTTTTTCGTTGGGTTCAGCAAAAACTTTACTATTTCAGATTGTTTTTTCCATTCATTAGTTGTTTCATAGAGCCTCTCAGTGACTCAGATATTTAATTCCAGCTATAGTATAATTCTATCTCAGTGTGTGTGAAGCCTTTGTTGCTGTGATATGATCAGACTGACGAGATTATGGAGCAGATTAGATGCTAAAAAGATGGATAATACAAGGTTGTAAGTGATCCTTCTGTTGTGGCTTTGGCTTCTCCTTTTTGTGTTGTGATGGTTCATTTGTTAAGATCAGAAATAAAGGATATGAAACCGGCAGCAATTTGGCTCAATACAAGTGAGATTCTCAATTGTATTTTCCTAATGCCACCTAATGCAAGCCTTTTATGGGAGTTTTACTGATTAAAAATGCTTTGGCTTTGACTTTGCAGCTTTCTTAAGAAGCAGGAACTCCTGTGTTACACAGTCTGGTATTGAAGCAGTGCCTGGTTCCAGCTCTCCTTATGGTATTTCATGGACTTTCACGTGCAGGAGGGTTTAATCCCACAGCTGTCAAAAAGGAGCTTTGTGGAACAGGGCTCAGGCAGGAGGTGGTTTGCATGAGCTGCTGGAAGGTGATGCAGCTGGAGAGGTAATGTGGTAGGGAGTGTTATCCTTACAGGATGCAGCTCTGTGGAGTGAGGGGCAATCCTGTTTCACTGGTGACTCCTGTGGTGGTTCCTGAGCTCTGTGCTCTGGTGTATGAGTGAGGCTTTTAAGGGTCAGGGCCCGTCTGAGGGTGACAAAGTGCCCATCGGTTCATCTTCAGCCACTCAAGTCCCTCGTTAACCTAATTGTGGATTGCAAACATCCTAGAAGAGAGGGATCTGCCTCCTGCTGCTACGTATTCAGGAGTAAAAAATTGTGCTGTGATCAAACAGCTCTTGGTCAAAACTTCCCACATAATATTTCAAAAGGAAAATAAAGACAAGTCCCAGATTGACTCAGGGCTGAGATCAGAGGAGAGCAGGTGTCCTGGGGAGACAAGGCAGCAGATGAGGATCTCCAACCAACTGAGCTTGGCTGCTGAAGATGGGTAAAATTATCCTCATCCTTGTTTTCTTAGAAGTCTTTGATTTTTTTTTTTTAATTCTTCCTTACAAACGGCTCTGTTTGTCCCCAGCAGGGTGGTGCAGGAAGTGAATGTCCCAGTGAATCATCTTGGCTCATCTCCCGAGCCGTGGAGCAAATGGTTAATTGGCTCTGCCTCACTCAGAGCCAGAGCTGGCTGGAGCTGGGGCTTCTGCTGGGACAAAACCATTTCCTACCACGCTTTAGCTCTTCTGGCATCGTGTGTAGCTCATGCATGGGGGGTTTTACATGTGTGCAGTGCAGATGTTAGCAAGGATACAGTGGTGCTCTAATTAAACAATGCCAGGCTTAAGCTGTCTTCAATATAAGAAGCTCGGCAGCACGATTGATAAGAGGCAATGATATATAAAATGTGACTTACCATGCTGAGGGACATCTGCTCCTCCTTCATGAGGATTCAGCTCCCTGTAGTGTGGTGATGAGAGCATGAAGTGAGCTCGTGTTGGTGCTGTAGGAACTCGCTGCATTCTCGAATCAAGGACGGTTGACTTGAGCCACCTCGTACCACTAACAGGAAGTGGCAACATTCATTTTTTAAAAAAAAAAACTTTTCTGTGTTAAATAGGAAGCTGAAGTGACTTTATTTGTTGAGCTTCACAGCAAGCGAGTGCTGTGAGAATACAGTAAGACAAAGAGCCCCGAGGCCCTTGCATATGTTTGTGCTGTGCTGTTGTCTCCAAGGAAGAGCATGACTTGGTTACGTTGCCTTGAAACATTCCAAAGTATATTCTTTCTCTTGCAGCAGAAGGACTTGGCACTGCTCTCTGTTGGAGATGCCCTTTTTTCCTGGGCAATGAACTGATAGCAAATTGTTTAGACTTCCCCATGGCTGTTAAATTCCTTCCCACAACATCCCCTGAAACAGGAGAGGCATTAGGATATTTCGGGCTGCAAGGATCTCTCCTGCAATGCTCCCATTGGCACAGCAATGAACTGGCAATCAGGCAGCAAAGGCAGTGATTTCCCTGTCTGTCTCTCTCACCTCTGAGATGGGTGGCCCAGTGCCAGACCAGCTGTGCTTTCCAGGCAGCTTCCACCTTTGTCTCTCCTGGGTAGGTGAGCCTGGCCTTGAAGAGACAAACACACATGTGTTCATGCCTCAGCACCTGGAAAGAAGCAGTTTCTTATCAGCCACGTTGAGCAGAGAGGGAAGATAAATCCTCTGAAGGTGAAGCTGCATGGCATGTAAGCTCTTCACAGGGAAAATGGCTTTGGTGCTGGGACAACTCCAATATACTTGACTAAAATCTTGGCTTTGGGCCTAAAGGTGCCTGCACAGCTTGTCTTGGGGAAGGGTAGGCATCAACCTTGTTTCCATGTTTTTTCATGGATTTGTATCTTCTGTAGTGAGTGTTCCATGTGGTTCAGATGATGAGGGCTTTCCAAGAAAGAGGAGTTCTTCTGGATGTCTTTGACAAATGAATGCTGTCCTTCTCCTGCAGCCTTGTTCATCCTCACAGCAGCCTCAGGGAGCAGAGTCACTGAGGGAGTTGGGAACTTCAGCCAGCACAGGGATCCTGCACTGGGACAGGTCTTGTATCTAAGGTCAGGAGGTCCAGGAACCCTGAGAGCACCTTTAATCCTGCTGGGATATACCTTCTTCCATGGGCTCATGTTCAGTGCTGTGGGATGCCTGGTTATGTTTGTATGAAACCAAAAGCCTGAGCTCTGTGACTGAGTTTGGGAATTAGATAACAGATAAAGTCAAGATGGAGGGTGTAAGAAAAGCAGGTGGAGTGCCAGTGAGGAATGCAAAGCTTGAGAAGAAATGGCTCCAGCTGAATTGTGCCACAGTTATAGAATCATAAAATGGTTTGAGTTGGAAGGGACCTTAAAGATCGTCTTGTTCCACATTCCCTGCCTTGGGCAGGGACACCTTCCACAAGACCCAGGTTGTTCCAAGCCCTGTCCAACCTGGCCTTGAACACTTCCAGGGATGGGGCAGCCACAGCTTCCCTTTGGCAACCTGTGCTGGGGCCTCACCACCCTCACATGGTTGGTGATGAGGGACTGGAATGGATCACAGACTCATTTTTGCCCTTCTCCCTGCTCCAAAGGCATTGGAACCTCTCAGCAGGACCCTCGTGCTGGTATGGTCAGGTTACATGGCTCTTCCACTAAACTTGGAAAGGATTTGCTCAACTCCAAGAAGTCACATTTGCTCTTGGGTAGCCCCTGCTCCTGGAAAAGACAGAAAAAGATATTCCTCCTGTGAAAAACCATAGCTGGCAAGGTGTTCCCTAACAGGGTTCATTGCTCTGTCCAGACAAGAAATAATGAGTCTGAGGGCAGGGGGAAGTGCAAGACAGCAGTTCCTACCATATTGCAAGAAGAAAAGAAAGGGCAAAGTTGGTGCCAGAATAAATTGAATTAAGAAGGAATCTGATGGTTAACTGACAATTAGGCCCTCTCTTTGCCTGTCCTTCCCCTCCTCTGGCTGGTAGCTGATGCTCTGTGGGGTGTTGCAGCTGGCACATCACCAGCTGTCCAAGTCAGTGACTGGAGCTGCTTGGAGCACATGCCCTGGACAGCCTGACCTTTCACAACTGCAGGAGGTAATGCCTTCCTTACTTTTCTCTCTCACTGCTCTGGTGAATCCACTGGCAGGGACCTTGCAAGGCCACATGAATGAAGATGTGTCCTGTCTCTGAAGTTGTGTGTCCTTGGCATTTATGAGATTGCCTATCAAGAAAAATATTACTCACACATGGAACTTGTTCGAGCAACTCACATCTTGTGTCTTACTTTGACTCCACACATGATGTGTAAACAATATGAGTGACAGATTTAGCTCTAAGAATATTTTTTTCTGATTTAAGTCACTTGCCCTGCCTTCAAACAGATTGCAGCGTTCTGTCATCACAGGTGTACTTCTAAAATAGCATTATCTGAGCAGGATGGCAAACAGCATCCAAACCTTCCTCAGCCTTTTAGGAGAAAACTCTGGTAAGTCCAGTAAAGACTTTGGAGTCATTCGAGGAGCTAATTAGGGAATCTCAGTCTGTTTCAGTGTAAGGCCATTAAAAAGTGTGTGCTATCTGGAAGGCAGAACATCTGGCAAACAGGCTAATGAGAGCCAGACTGGGGGAGCTCCAGGCAAATGTTACAACTACCCTGTAGAGTTGGTTTATAACTCTTTGAATTTGGAGGAGGTTACTGGTTTGTTGGATAATTTTTTTAATTGTTATTTACTTAAACAAGTGCAGACACCAAAAGCCATGAAATTCCAGAGTGACTTCAGTTTGACATATAATAGCTGGCTGGGAAGGGTGATTTATTCCTGCTTCCTGTGCATATTTTCACTCCCTTATTCCCCTTTCAGCTCTGCCCTCGAGATTCCCCCATGGCCGTGAGCTCCTCCAAATGAGAAGAATTTGTTTTGCTCTCAGCCCATGGAGATTTTTTCCTTCCCCTAAGCAGGGAATTTGTTTTGCAAAGGGAGAGGTTTGGGCTCTGGAAAGTTTATGCTCCTTCTCTTTCTTTCTTGTTTTTTTGTTTTTTATTGTAATGATGACATATGGAAACTATTTACACAGGAGCATGCTCTGCTGCACTGAATGGAAATGCTGGAGTCCCGGCAGTCTCGTTCCCGATGCCTTGTGTAAGCAGCCAGCTGCTTTTGCTTTTCCTTTTTTTCCCCCCTCTTTTCTTTTTTCCCTCCCCTCCCTCTCTCTTTTTTCAGGGAATGTCTGGGATAAGTTACACAAGTGTGGATGGAAGTTTTGCCATCTGTGAACAGCTCAGTTCGTTTCCTTTGCCATGCCCCTTGTACTGTGAACTTCACAAATATCTGTTTTCTTTTTGTGCTGGAGATTCCTTGCTGTGACTACTCAGCACTTTCACTCCTTTCCCCGTTAGCTGGTCGGGTTTGCTGGTGAGCAAGTTCTGCCAAACGCCAAATTAAGAGAGCACTGCACATGAACCTTTGCTTTACCACGACGCTCGTGCCTAAAAGCATTTTGTCCCGCGGCTAAACCTTCCAAAAACTTGCACTTGGAAACACCCCAGTGCTCAGACAGCGAGAGGGAAACGTTTTCACTGAGGTCTGAGCCACCTTCCTCAGAGGGGAGGGGAGAAAACGTTCAGTTCTGCAGCGAGCAGAGGAGAATCTTTTGTGCGTAGCTTTCCCTTGAGGAAGCTGCGAATTCGAGGATCGGCTTTCGGAGCGCAGGGAGGGAGGAACTCCAGCTCTGCCTCCTCTCCCTCTCCGAGCACAGGAGGCTGCCATGCAGTGGAGAGAACTGCCTGCCATCTACTTGGAGGATTCCGGGAGCCCTGTGGAGAGATCCTCCTATCTCATTGAGCTCCATACTGATGGTAAACGCCGTCGGGGATGTTGTGCAGCACGAGCGGAGCGGAGGTTGCATTAGTCTGTGTCATTGTTATCATGGGAGCAGCTGAGGAAATTAGCTGGCTGGAGGGCTGCCAAGCAAACAGTCAGAGGCTTGCTCTTCAAATTTATTATTATTTTTATTATTATTTATTACCCAGATGATGCTGTTGCCTCAGGGATGGTCGATCAACCTTCTGGTACCTGATGGGGAAGGAGCTGATCCACAAAATGCAGCTCCCCACTGGAACACTTCACCAGAATGTTTTCTCCTGTCTGTGCCTGGAAAAAATGATGCCTGGTTTAGACAGGAGGAAAACATCTTGATTTCTAGAGTTATTTTTTTGTTTCTAGTTTGCATCTCTGAGTGCTGTTTTGTATTTGCAACCTTGGTGTCACTGGGACATCTCTTCTGTTTCAGCTGCAAGTCCTCTGTGGGGAGCACAAAGAGGGGTCCTGGTGCTGGGTTTTTGCTGTGGTGTCTTTTCCTAGAGAGGTTGATTTTTGCAGAAGAAAACTACTTCAGGGTTAAGGGTTGTTTGGGCACCTTTTGTCAGGGCACAGTGTGTTGGTGTTTAGGTTAAGGCTCCAAACCTTTGCTGATTTGGCCACAGTGTGTTTTGATGTTCTTAAATTTTGTCCATGCTGTAATGTAAAGTCCAGGTTCTGATGAAGATGTGCTCCTTCTGTCACTCTATTAAGCATTAAATGTGAAAAGGTTTTGCTCTGAGGCTGCAGTTTGAGGGAATCTGTCTCTATGAAACACATTCACAGCAAAAGCTTTGTAAATAATAACATTTAAGAAGTTTTTAGTGCTCTCAATATAACCCTTCTGATTTTTGCATATTGCTGTCATCTCTTAGCTAAAAAGCAGACAAACCAGATGACTGCCATTCCAGTTCTGGGGATAAATAAAAACTCCATCATTCAGTTTTTTTCAAGAACTGTGCTAAATCAAGGGTTGTGGGGGAGGAACCGGCCTCATTCAAACATTTGTCCAGATTTTGAGTGGTATTTTAAGGGTGTGGGGGAAGCAAGAAAGAGAAATAGGCTTCATGCTACAGGATGCTCAGCAATCTGAGTGTGCAATCTGGAAAGTCTTCACAAATCCCAGAGAAATGCTATCTTAATTTGATTTGAGGGTGGAAGAGGCAGCTGTGGCTTTGCATTGGTGAAGGGGTTCTGATTTCTTCCCACTCTGCCTTTCTGCCAGAAGCACATGGTGCCATTTCTCTCAGTGGGTGCAGAGTTTTTGGCATGGACTCTTTCTCCTCTCAAAGGGCGTTCTAGAAAGACTGAATCAGTAATTCAGTGAGGATTATTTTGTCACAGCAAATCTTCAGCAGGCTGTCATGAGAGAGGAAAAGAACCTCATGGTAATTTTTGCCCACTCTCAGATAACAACTTCTAACACAGAGAGAACAAGCTGCCACACCACAAAAAGGGGGGAATCAGCAGTTCTGTGCTGGCAAGATCACTGTTACATGTACCCACTTTGGGAACATGAGGCACTGGAGGAGGGAAGTCTCTACTGAGAGCAAGAACAACCATGTGGTGTGGGAAATGACTGAAACTCTGGAGAGCCAGCTCCACCACAGGTTTCATGCATGGCCCTCAGCAGGTCTCACTGCTCAGTGTTCTTTGTCAAACATGCAAAACAAACCCCCAAATCCCAGAAGAAGAAGCCTTTTTGTGCAATGTTTGTCTTTCATATTTTTCATGTGTCTTAATAGCATTGAGGCTGCAGAATGCAAAAAATGGCAATTATTTTGGGGTTTATATAAATGCCCAGTGTAACTCTCCCATTGGAATGGCACCATGTATGTGTGGCTCTGCTTGGGAGTTGCTTTTTGCAATTGAATTGTGTTTTTTAAAATGAAAGCTTTAGTTATAAAATCTGGTTCAAATGTTCAGTAAAGCATTGCTTTATAGTGCTGTGCTAGTGAGGAGGACACAGGTGAGAAGGAAACGTAGAAGTTTCAAAATTAATCTGTGGAATGTGAACAGAAAATTAATCTTGCTGTTTGTTTGCATCAGAGGGACGTCGGTACTTATCAGCATCTAATAGTGTTGTGAGGATGTTTTATTTAATGACTCAAGTGCTGTGAGAAATGAGGCTTTCTACTAAAAGTCCTGACAGCTTCTGTACTCACTGGTTTCCCTTGGCAGTGGTAGTCCTGTACTCCATCCTTCTGTGGTCTCCTACCATGAACTGTGCAAAGGAAATGCTCCTTCAGCAAACCTTACACTTTGTGGGCTGGACATCCTTGGAGACAGGGAGCTGTTACCTGCCTGGTTATAGTTTATGAGTTCTGATAGCATGCTTCAGGCATGACAGCACAGATCTCCTGAGCCAGGAGACCTGCTAACTACATCAAATAGGATGCTGTCTCCTTGATGATCTTCTGGGAGCTTCCCTGTGCTGAAGTGCCGAGTTTGAGTGTCTCTTAAAAGCTCCTACCTGGGAAGGATCAATTTGTCAGTGTACAAGCTGCCAGTTTCGTGGGTACTCTGCTCCTTCCTGATGTGTGTCTCTGATCCCAGTGCCTCCTGATCAATCCCAGCTGGCCTAATTGTGAATCCATGTTTCTCTCTGTGTCCTGATGCAGATGGAGGCAGCTATGACGTTGTCCATGATGCCTCCAGCCCTGCAGGGGGGGACTGCTGTGCTCAGCAAAGCTCTGCCCGGCACAACTGGGAAATGAACTACCAAGAGGCAGCCATCTACCTCCAGGTGAGCTCTGCTGCATGCTGGATTCTGGGGAAAATGCTCCTCAGGAGCTATGGTGGTGCTTGGTTAGGAGGAGCAAGGAGCTTCCATTTTGAGGTTAAAAATTTGGTGCTTTGCGGAGGATTCTGCTTGAAGAGTGGGGCAATGCTGGAGGTGCCTCCAGATAGGGTGGTCATTTGGGAGCAACAAACTAGCCATCCTCTCCCATCTCTGCCAGTGTCAAGGACTGTGGTGTTTGGGGGGTTCAGCAGGTGTTCAGTTCTGCCACCTTGTCATGGAGGTTTTTGTAGCTGGTCATGATCATCATTTCATCTCTGCAGTCACTCTGAGGTGAATGGTTGGTGCTCTCCTGGGGACATCTCGTGTTCTGGAAGTGCAGGTCCTAATCCTGCCTTGGCCACAGGTTGGGTGGATGGCCCTGGGATGTTTGTTTGGTGTCACTCAGTCCTGCAGGTCATGTAAGGCACGAGGGAAGGCAGAGGTCTAGAAAGCATGCAGGGATTAGGATCAGCCCAGGAGGGAAATTTACTGTATATAAAAAGAAAAAAAGACAAAATCCAAACCCCACCCATGATCCAGTACAGGAAACACCATCCTTCAGCCAAGGGGTATTTTTCAGGTCACTGTACAGTCTGGTGTGATGAACTGGCCACCGAAACTGAGCTTCTCCCAGAGCTGTCTAGTCTGAAATGGTTGTTGGTTCCCTTGCTGTCCATCCTTCTTCCTTCTCTTTGTTCCCTTTCACAGCTCTGCATGGCAGCTTGAGGTGCTTTGAACACAGTTTGTTTTTTTGTTTAAACCACTGCAAGGTGACAGAAACTATTTTCCCCTCGCTGTTCCGACCCCACAGGACTGAGAAATCTCACTTCACAGATATTTTAAAACCATGTAGGCTGGACCTTGGCAATACTTGAGCTTCATGGTGTGCTGGAGCAGCCCTGACAATGGAGTGGTGGCTCCAGCCCCTCCTGGGCTTTTGTTTAAACTCCTGATTATTGGAGCAGCTCAGCAAAGGGTCATTGAGCTGCTGCAGCTCTGATGGTAATGGACACAGCAGGCCTGGCCCTTCAGATGCAGATGATTCTCGCTGCTGCCTTGACCAATGGCCACAATGACACCGTCCTTGAAATGAAGTAGAATCACTTAAAGAGCCTGCAGAGTGTTCATGTGAACAGTAGCTGCAGGCGAGTGTCGTGTCTGGATAAGAGGCCTCTGCTGTCCAGCCATGTTTGGAATTGCTTGGCTACCAAGATGCAGGATTTAGACTGTTTTTCATTCTGCAAGTGTGTTTTGCCAGGCGTGAATGAGAATGCCCTGCTGATCCCAGGCTGGGCTCTTTGGGGGGGGCTGGTGTTGATGGAACTCACTGCTGGGCTCTGCCCCCGCTCACAGTCTGGCTCCCTGACCTGGCAGGGTTTGTTCTGAAACACAATATGAGCTGGAGTAAATGAGAAACGTTTGAAACCCTCTTCTGAATGAGTCTGGAGAATGCTTCACTTCTAAAGAAGAGCTTCCTGACCTCGTTATCCATTTGCAATCACAGTTATTCCACTTTGATAGTAATAGCTTGACTGTCCTTATAGTAATTGCTTACCTCGAAAGATGTTAATTTAAAAAAAAATCCTCCACTTCTTGTGCATCAGTGGGTCCCAGCTGGGGAAAAATGATCTCTTATGGCAGTTCTCAAGAGGCAGCAAGTTTTCTGTGAGTGACAAAGGCTTCCTTGCCAAAACTATTGACTCAAAAAAGAGAAGAAGCTGTTGGGTGGTTCTGCATGAAAAACCTCTAAATTCTCCCCAAACTATGTTTTGTCCTAGAGGTAAAAATAGTGACGATGCAGCTGTTTGAAAAGCAGTCGTAGGCAAAGCGTTAAGATGGAGTATCTGACCTTTTAATGTTAATTAAGTTTTCTTGTTAAGAGGGAATGACAAATCAGCGTAGAGGCTTGTTAATTTTTCATGGAGTCTGTCTTACATTCCTGAAGCAAAAAACACTTTGTGTGCTCCACTGTTTCCTCCCATACATTTTGCAAGGCCAAGATAAGGAGGAACAACTGTCAGCCAGGTGCCCTGGAGCTTATCTGGGTGTTTTTGTGTTCTGTCCTGGAGAAGTTTAATCAAATAAGTCTGTAGATACGTGGAAGTAGTTGCAAGTAAATTAAGTGCTGTGTTTATGTTGGAATGTTGACTGAAGTTTCTTTGCCTGCCTTTATAAACTCTTCCAGCTCTCTGCCTCATTGTGAAAAGGCTCAAGGGTTTCTGAAGTAGGAGTTTGTGGATATTAATAGGTTTTGTGACTGAGATATGCTTGTGAACAGAAGGGCACATTCCTCAATAGGGAGATCAATGGCAGGCTGTAAGTGGGAATAGTCTTGGGAATTGTATCCAATCCTTACAAAAATCTGTGTTCTTCATGTGTAAAACTGATATAGTACCAAGAGTCACTAATGCTGTTCTCTTCTTTATTCCTGCTGCTCTAGGAAGGAGAAAATAATGATAAGTTCTTCACTCACCCCAAAAATGCCAAAGCACTCGCTGCCTACCTCTTTGCACACAACCACCTTTTCTACCTGATGGAGCTGAGCACGGCACTGCTGCTCCTGTTGCTGTCCCTCTGTGAGGCTCCAGCAGTCCCAATGCTCCGTCTGGGCATCTTTGTAAGTACTTTGGGTCAAAATGAAGAAGTCTGCTTGCTCTGCAGTGTGGGTAAGAGGAAAAAGAAGGTCAGAGAGGAAGAAGGAGGCAGTAAGAGGAATAAACCCACCTGGCTTGTTCTGTAAGTGGGTTTGTCAGCAAATAGGCCAACCAGCAAAGCTTCCTTTTTCCATCTGATGTGCCACAATGAAAGTGACACTTTTTTCAAATTATCAATTTGTGCTGTTCTTGAATTTTGTAACAGAAGTGTGTGGTTTTTCCTTTTTTTTTGAGATAACTCAAGAATCTCTGTGCTTTGGGGTGGTTTTAAAGTCCTTGATGCCATTACCCTCCTATCACCACTGGTTCCTGAACAGCCTGGGACAGGGTGCTAAACCTCCTCTTGTCTTCTTCTCTCAGTGCTGTGAGGACTCTTTTTAATGAGTGTGCGAGTGACTTAAAGTTTTATGTCCAGCCTTCACAAAGTGCAGGTTGAGAGAAGGGTTCATACACAAACTGGTGTGTACCTTTGTGAGTCCACATCCACCTCATGAGGTTCCACTTTCAAGGACAGTGCTAAGGCCTGATGTTCTGGTGGGGGAATTTACAGCTGCTTTTGGAGCTTTTATGGCCCCTTAGGACCATGATAGGGATGTAAAACAGCCTTGATGACTGGGGTAAAAGTGTTGCTCAAAATGAGTCAGGACTGCACAACTCAGTTTGGGTTTTCAGCTCTGAGTAAAGCTGAGGTTGTAAAAAAGGTACTGTCATCTTCTTTGTGGTGCATTTTGCATCTTCCAACAAAGTAGAAGCCCTTCAACACTGCCCAAAGCAGTGTTCTATCCCAGACCTTGATCAGGACCTTCTCTGTGGTTGTTCTGTCTAGGACATCCCTAGTTCTAGGGATAGTTCTAGGAACAGAACCGGGAGTGTCTGGTTCAAGGGAAGACCCTTCTCCATGTAAGTTCCCTCTGCCCAGCAGCTCTCTCCTTCCTATGTTTCACTAAAAAAACTACAGTCTCAGTCTTTTAGAAGTGTTTCTGCTCAGGTTGCTGGTGTCTTGCCCTTGTATTTCAAATGTATGAATAAGTGTTTTTGATGTGTTTCTCAAGTCCAAAAGGGACCAGGATTTCAGGAAATTCTGGCCTTGCTAGAGGAGACTTGCACAGGCTTTAGTAAAAGCCCAAAGCAGTAAATACAGAAATGTTGAAAAACAGTGCTGTGCTAGCTTTAAAAGATTGGCCTTGGGTTCTTGTGTGCTGTGCTCAGACTGTTGTGCTTCTTGAAAAAGGAGGGGCAGAAGTGTGGCCTGTGCTGTGCTGCTGTTTATAATCAAACCTGTGTTGTGACAGGTCCATGCAACCCTAGAACTGTTTGCATTAATCGTGGTCGTCTTCGAACTTTCCATGAAGATGAGGTGGCTGGGCTTCCAAACCTTTATCAGGCACAAAAGGACTATGGTAAAGGTAAGTTGTTGGATTGTCAGTGTTTCCTCCTTCAGCATCCAAGGAACCAGATTAATATTGGCCTGCGCAGCAGCAGAGCTGATGTAGCCGTGTCCCAGCTGCCTGATGATTCATGTGAGATCTCTCAGCTCACAGGGACACCTCCCATCCTCAAAGCATCCAAATAATCAGGTGGTCAGTGAGTGGTGTGCCTTTCCCAAGTGCAGCCTGCAGCTGTGCCTCTCCTCACCCCCCTGTTTTGCAGACCTGCGTGCTGTTCGTGCAGTTCATCGAGGCCATCGTGGTGTTGGTGCGCCAGACCTCGCACGTCCGGATCACGAGGGCTCTGCGCTGCATCTTCCTCGTGGACTGTCGCTACTGTGGGGCTGTCAGAAGGTGATGCTCAGCTGCCTGGGGGTTCTGCTGTCATGCCTGGGGCTGGGCTGGAGGAAAACCTCTCAGGTCCTATTGGGGTCACCCCTATCCTGAGTAAGAGGGCAGTGTGAATGATGGTCAGAAGAGCTCAGGCACAGCAGGCGACAGAAGGCTTGATCAGAAGGCTTACAAGAGTTTATTCAAGATAGTTTCATCTAGGAGAGATTCAGCTAAGAGAGTTTCACAGACAGTTTCCTCATAGCTTATAGTAGTTCTATTCTCAGTAACATCCACACCTTTTATATACTCTCACATCCAACATTATTGGCTAGCCCATTCACCTCACATACACAGAAGCATCTCGTTGGTCACAGGACCCCACACACACTACAGGTAGCTCTCTTCTCTTTAAGGGAGAACTCTAAACTGCTTTCCTTAAGGGATGCACTTACAGCCACCCCTACAGGGTCCTGCAGGCATCCCAGGAAAACCAGTGTCTTTCATGGGCAATTCAGATCTTGGAGATATTTTAGTTGTACCTAGTGTGGATGTGCTCACAGCACACAGTGCTTGGGTGCTGTTCTCAGGTGTATAAACCACCTCAGAGAGCCCAGCACATGAGTGTGGCTGCCTTGTCTCTGCTCCTTGATTTGCCTGTGGGCTGCACAATGAGTCAGAGATAGTCTGGAGAAGGAGAGTTGACAGTGTGACATTAGTATTGTTTGCAGTACCTGGGAGCTGACTGCAAAGGACAGATGGGTAGCTTGGAAACCATCTTAATTTAGCAAGCTTTCCACTTTTAATCCTTGGAGGGAGTGGGAAGAAAGCTCTTAAGTGTGGTGTGATGGTGGTTGTTTTTTTTTCTCCCTGACAACCTGGAGGAGGAGTAAACGTGCAAGTTTTAGCTTATTACTGTTTTCTTATTTTTCAGAAATCTGCGACAGATCTTCCAGTCCCTCCCACCTTTTATTGACATTCTTCTCCTCCTGCTTTTCTTCATGGTGATTTTTGCTATTCTGGGTGAGTTGTATTTATGGAAGGTGAAGTGATGCTCTTAACCAATCATTGTCCAAAATCAAAACAAACAGCCTGGATGAATATAAAGTTGATCAGATTCAGAATCCTGCCAGGATCTTCCATTTATCCCATTTAATCTGCAGTCATCTGGAAGGCAGAATTAAAGATCAAAAAAAATCTGCAAGCTGGGTATTTCAATTTTGAGACAAAAGTCCTTTTGACCTCTTCCAAAGCAGAGTCAGTGGTGTGTGTTTCCAAGTTCTGCTTCCATCAACTGTTCCTCAGTCTTGTCAGTTTAGTTTACATCCCCAGGAATAGGTGTCTGCAGTGTACCTGCTACAGTCCAAACCACCCCCAGAAAGTTTGTTTTCTGAAAGGATCAGTGACACCTATTGGCAAACCTTTATGGAGAAGGCCTTTCAGATACTCCCATTGTGTCCATGGTGTCAGAGGACTTACTGTTAGTGTGACCTTCTCTTTGGGAACTGCTTTGCTGCTTGACATTAAACAGACTTTATTTTTGTTTATTCTTTCCCCCTTTCTCTCCTTCTCTCCCTTCTCTGCTGCTTCTCTAGGTTTTTATTTGTTTTCTCCTAACCACTCCGATCCGGTGAGTACCTTGACTCTTCAGCTCAGCTTGAGTCTCATTTGACATGCTTAGGACTCAAATATTACTGTACAGAGAGTTTATTCCATGTGGTCCCTGGGGCACCAGATGTCAGCAGGTCTGAGGCTGCTTGGCCCACCCTGCTTTACCCTCTGCTGGGAAGGCAGACTGTGCAGGGAACTGTCTCAAAGACAGGGTGTCCCAGAGGGAACATTCACAAAGAGTTGTTCCTTGTTCTTGATGTCTTAATTCAGTTAAAAGAGCCACCTGCCACTGTCCCCAGGGAGGAGGTGTCTGGGTGAAAGCTCAGCCACTTCCACTGTGATGGTCAGAGTCCAACAGCCACAAGTTCCTGCTGCTGTCCAGGCTGTGGCTTACGGGGAGTAACTACCACCAAAAAGTGTAGATAAGCTTTTGTTTTAACCCTTAGTCCTTCTCAAGGAACTTTACAAAGGACCAGTGCTGAAGCACCTTTCCCTAGGGAAGGCATCAGGGAATTGTGGAAGTTTCTGTATTCAGGCAGGTGGGTGGGTTGGTTGTTTTTTGACCAAAATGTCCCTATGAAATTTTGCTTGCATTTTGTCATGGGGTTTTTTCTTCCAGTACTTCAATACTTTAGAGAACAGCCTCGTGAATCTCTTCGTGCTTTTGACTACTTCAAAGTAAGTTCATGCTCTTCTAGCTCAATCTTTCCCTTTGTCTCAAAGGAGTCTAGCAGAGCCAAGAGTTTATCTGCAGAAATGCTCTGTCTCCAAATGTGTGACCCCTTTCCTCTGTGTCAGAGATTTCCAGTGTCAGCCTGCATGGGAAGCACTGGCATTTCATTTTGCTTTAGGACACTGTGACCTCAGCTGCAGAGTTATCTCTAAGGACTTAAACTGCTTCATCGCTGTGAGGGCACTAAGGGGGGAAACAGCTCTATTAGGCCTTGGTCCAAGAAGGGAAAGTTTCTATTTGTGCTCCTTTGTCAGCCAACAGTTGGCTGTTGAGGAGTAATTTCCTATTCCTCTGCTTCAGTTCACCTCTCTGCTAGGAAACTGGGGTAACAACAGTGCTGTCAGGGGGAGCTCTCATGATTAGGAAATTAGGAAAGGATGGAATAAATCTGAGGTTGTAACACACTGAGGCTGTATTGCTGTTGTTAAGTGTCAAAGCACAACCCTTAGCCATGTCACAAATCCCATTTGGTATTTGGGATGTGAAAGGAATTTGAAAATCAGAGTGCTTACCATATTTCTTTCTTTCATCCTGCCCCCATGTTGTTACTGCTCGTTGCTGGGCACAGAATTCTGTGTCAGGAGCAGCAACATGTTTTTCAGAAACACGCAGATCTTTGGATGTGGGTTTACACAAACACACACCTGTGTCCTGTGCCTCTTGCCTGTGTAGTGGGAAGTGTAACATGAGCAGTTTGGTGCTTAAACTTGTGTCCTTTGGGATGCAGTTTCCCTGATGTGATGATGCCATCTTATGCCCGGAATCCCTGGTCCTGTGTCTTCTTCATCGTGTATCTCTCCATTGAGCTGTACTTCATCATGAACTTGGTGAGTCCACAGGGAAGCACTTGACTTCTCTCTGCTTGATTTTGGAGCTCATTGCCCAGCAGAGTCTTCCCCTTTCCCAAAAGTGTTCTATAATAATCTCAGGCCCTTTGGCAGAATATTTCTAGAAATGGCAGCTTTGCTACAGACAGAACTCTTTTAATGTTTAACCATGAGGAGTTGAACTAAATCACAGAAAACCAAATGATCTGAGCATCTTTCAACTTCTTTCACATTAATATCGTGCTTGGAGTGACATACTCCCTTGCATGAAATTTATTGTCCTTCTCTGTCTTAATTATTTATCATAAAATGTCATTTTATTATCTGGTCTTGCCTGAAATACTTTGTAAATCAGTTTGAAGGGGATGGAATTACTCGGTGTGGCAGTACTGGAGTGCTGATCACTGCAGTGCGACAGCACGGCTGCTCAGGGGAGGATGGGAGTGCTGGAAAAGGACTTGCCAAAGGAGTTGAGGAGTTCTGTAACCAAAGATGAGGAATTTGCTGCCTGTGGTGGGCTTGGATTTCACTGCTTGTGTTCTGGATAGAGGGTTAGCTTTGGCAGTTGTTTGCCAAAGCTCCCATGGAAGGGTGAATGCAGAGAGCAACCCTGAAAACCTGCTTTCCAGGAACAGATCAGGGTGTTTTAACAAACCTGATGCTGTTTTCTGTTGGCATGTGTGTGGTTTAGCTTTAGGTCTTAAAACCCACACGCAAGTGTTGAGAGGCCAGAAACACCTGGCCCTCCTCCAAAAAGTGGATGAGTGTGTGTGCAGTGAGCCTGAGGATCACTTTGTGGAATCCCTCATGCCAGTGAGACCTCACTGGCTCCGTTCTGCCTCAGTCAGTGTAGGAAATTCCTGCTGCAGGCAATGCCTCTGGATATTCCTGCCTGTTTGGGAAGCCCTGGCTCAGGTAGCTGGGGAATATAAAGATCAAATCACAGCTTTCTCTCTTGACTTCCCTCTCAGCTTCTCGCTGTTGTGTTTGACACTTTCAATGACATTGAGAAGAGGAAATTCAAGTCCCTGCTGCTGCACAAGCGCACGGCCATCCAGCACGCCTACGGCCTGCTGGTCACCAAACAGGTACAGGGGCTCTGCCAGCTGCTCTGACATCACCAGTGGGCTGGAGTCTTTAAAGAGCATATTTATTTATGTAACTTGTAGTCATTACTCTGAATTTCAGCTCCCTGTGAGGGTTATGGTGGTGGCTTGATAAAATGAGTGAATTTTTTTCTGGAGTGAATGTGATCGTTGCTTTCTCTATGATTCAGTTTGGGTCACTTGAGGACTTGCTCACCAGTACTGAGAGTAGGGGTGGGTCATACAAGCAAAGAAACAGTTCAGTTGCTGGATCCTGCACGAGTAAATGGGGTAGAAATTCAACTACAAACACCTTTTTACAAGCACTTAAGAGAGAAGGTTGATTTCTTGTTAGCTTGTGGAGCAGCATGAGAAATAAGGCCCAAAAATAACTAACCCACTTCCAGTAGATTAGTTCATGTTTAGGGCACATGGCTGATAGTCTTAAAAAAGTGCCAATAATAAGATCTGTTAGGCTGTCTGCAGATTTCCCAAGAAGAGGGGTTGGGCTCTGCTTGGGGTGCCTGGTTGGACAATTTTCAGGCAATGGGACAACAGGGAACAGCTCTACATTTGTTGGAGGGACCAACTGCCAGGAGAGCTTTCTGATCTCTGTGCCCTGGGATAAGTTTGGTACATTAAAGTAATAGCTTAGGGTACTTTGGGGACTCAGTTGTAATGTATGAAATCCTTCTTAAAACAAATCCAGGATGAGAATTAAATGCCCTTGTCTCTGTGTGTTCCTGTCACTGCCTATGACAACATTCCTTTGTTTCCAGAGGCCGTCTGGAATTTCCTTCAGGCACTTCGAAGGGCTGTTGCGGTTCTACAAGCCTCGGATGTGTGCCAGGGAGAGATATCTCACCTTCAAAGCACTGAATCAGAGCAATACTCCTTTAGTCAGGTAGGCTGGTGTTCCTGCTGCACCCAGGGCAGGGAGGTTGCTCCACTCCCTGAAGCTGGGCTGGGCTTCAGAAAGGGTTTACAGAATCAAGGTTGTCTTGAGATGTGGAAATAGAGTTACACAATTGGAAGGATTTGTCTGGGAAGCAGGAGCTTGGAGGGCTGGGTACCCTGAGAGCTGAGGTTTTCGTTTGAAGGTGATGGAGTTCCTGCATGCCCTCTTGTGGATACAGTGCTGTTCTGGCACTCACAGGCAGGATCTGCTTCCCACTCCCCTGCCAGAACAGAGGAGCCAGAAACTGGGGAACAGCACTGGAGCCTGTGAGGAGCATTTCTTCACGCAGCGCAGCCTCGCAGCTTAACAAGTTTTTGCTTTTTTCCAGCAGCTGGCTGGCCCCCCCAGGGTTTTGTTAATTAAAATCTGGTTCTGCTGGTGCTTTCAGGGCTGCCATTCTCTGTGTTATGAGGCAGAGAATTGTCATTCTGGTGGGTGGGTGCAGCTAACACCAACCAGCAAGGAAGAAGAGGGAATTAGAGCAGGAGACCTTCTCCTCCTTTTCCTTTGTTCTGGCCAGAGAGGCTTGGAGTGAGTCTCCTATGAAACTGGTGCTGATGCTTCTCCTTGAAGTCAAGTGCCACAGGGAAGTATTGAAAATGGCACAGGGAGAGAGACTGAGTTCTTAAATTTAGGCACCTAATGACACCGATAAGAGTCTGAGAGGTTCAGCATCCTTGCTTTCAGACTCCTAAAAGCTGTTACAGGCCTGACCCTGAGCACCTAAACAAGCACTCGTGTTTTGTGAGTTTCTTTGCTTTCATGTCCCTTTTCAAACTTCATTGTTACCTTCAAATGAAAATGTGCAAGATGTTAGAAAAGGACTTTATGAGTAATTAAGGCAGTCCAAGACTTCTTCATGAGGAGCAGTGCCATCTCTATCCCTTGGAGTTGGCATCTGAGCCTCAGGTCTTTCCTTTCAGTGGTAAAATTCTGGAGTTCAGTGGAGTCAGAGTTTCTTTTAAGGGCTGAAGTGTTACAGAAAGGAGAGTCTGGCTATTGTCAGTCAGGAACCTTTGGCCAGACTGGGAAGAGGTCAGTGTTGAGATCTGTCAGTTGTGGCTGCAGTTCTAATAAGGAGTTAATAACTTCCAGGAACTCTCTGCTGGTGATGCTGCACAAGGACACTTAAGGATCTAGTCAGTCTCAAGGCTCTGATCACATTTCTTTCTGTTTTACAGTCTAAAGGATTTTTACAATTTCTATGAAGTTGTTGGCTTAAAATGGAAGGTAAGTCTTTGTTGAGTGGAGAAGAGGGGGAAGTGTGTGTGGGAGAGAGAGCAAAGGAGGCCAGTGGTTAAAACTGGGTAAGAAACAAAGGCAATTTTAAAAAAGCAGGTGATGGGAATAAGGTGGGTCTCCATCCCTGCCCTTTTTTTTGCATGGATGTAGCACTGCCTGCTGCTGATCGTGGCTGTTCTGCTTCCAGGCAAAACGAAACCGCGAGCACTGGTTCGATGACCTTCCACGGACAGCATTCCTTATTTTTAAAGGTAACAGGCTGTGTTTGTTGACAGCATGGGCTCAACTAACAGGAAGAGCATTTCTTTACAAAGACAGGACACTCTGAAGGGACTTTCTCTTGTGTCCCTGGTAAAAGCTGAGGGAGGGCCTACTAGCCAACTCTCCATGTATCCAGGGCCTCCAGGGCCAGAGCCTGCTATTCAGAGTCCCCAAGGAAGATTTCAGTCATGTCAGTATTCCCAATTGCTCCGACCCAAACTCTGGCTTCTGAAAATAAGAGGCTTTTTGGCAGAAGCTCTATAGAAAATCAGCCCCTAAAGTCATGGAGGGCTCTATTCCTTTTTCAGCACAGGGGTTTGAGGGGGATTTACAATTGCTGAATCCAGGAGAGTTTCCAGAGTTTCTCCATATCTCGGACAGCAGTGACCATGGAGTGGGATTCATGTTTTCACAAAAGCTGCCAGGCTGCCTGATTTCAAGATGTGGTTGCAACTCCTGTACAGGTCAAGCAGAGCTGCTTGGGAAGGGGAAAGAGGTTTGAAACCCCCATCAGTGTAATCTGTCTTGCCAGTGTGATTTACCTCCCATGTTCCAGGTTTCCTAACTAAGTGTAGTCATTCAGAATTAAGAATTTACCTGCAGTTCTTCTGAGGTGTTTGGGTGTTTGTGAGGAACAGCCACCACCATCTGATCCAAACACAGCTGCCATGGGAGCCCTGCACAGCTCTCCTTGTTGTTCCAAACACAGACTGTGCTTCAGCAGCTGCCTTGACCTCCATCCACACCCCAGAGCTAGTACATAGAGACAAATAAAGGCATCTTGGGGGTTAAGGATAGTGAATTCACTGCTGCTAAAATTCTAGTGGACATTTGAATTTGATCCCTAGAAGTAAAAATTAATACTCTGCTGATCTGGTCAGCTTCTGTGCTGAGGATTGGTATGAAAAATGTTCCTAGGGAGAAGATAGAGGGATCTGTGGTATGGAGGATTGTGTAAACATCTGTTTTGCCATGCTCTTCTTCATGCAGGCATCAACATCCTTGTGAAGTCCCGTGTGTTCCAGTACACTATGTGTAAGTAGAAGTAACAAGCTGTGTCTGCTCTGCTCCCTTGCTCATGTGGGTCTGGTGTGCTGTGGCTGCATGCTGTGGGTCTGAGCCATGGCTCATGCACAAAGTTTGTGGTTCTAGTGGAGAGGGAGGGAAGTGCTTACTTGTACCAACCACTGCTGCAGCCTGGGCTCTCAGCTCTCGCTCTGGAGAGGCTCCCAAGTTCACTGCACAACACACCTGTGGGTCTGGTTGCATTTAGGTAGATTGGTGATTGGCCTTCCCAAGCCTTGGGGGTTTTATCCAGCAGCTGAAGGATGCTGGATAAGGAACTGCCTTGCCAGTCAACCACACTCTGTTTGCACTCAAGGAGGTGAAAGTGTCGCTGCTGGAGGGATTGCTTGGCAACTGTGCTGCTTGTGAGAAAGAGTCTGGACTCCTCTTCTCTAGAGGAGAAAAAGTGCTTCCTCGTGGTGCTACCTGCTGTGTTCTAAATGATCTCTTCCTACTCAGTAGTTTGGGGTTTGTTTTTATGTTGGAGGAGCATTTTTTTGCAAACTGAGATGCTAAACTAAAGAGAGTGGGGTGGAATGAGGAGATCTCAGTGAAAAGAAGTCCTGCAGCTTCAGATTGAAAGCTGGGGAGCAGTGAGAGATCCAAGGGGAAAAGGCTTTATCTGGCACTGTTGGGGACCCAGCAGTTCTCAAGATCTTGTTCCAGAACTAGGAGGAAGTTGAAATACACAGATAATAACGTGGCAGAATATCAGATAATTATAAGTAAAAATGATTGAACATGATTCAGACCATTGTTTTGGTTTAGTTTTTTTCATTTTGAGGATAAAGATACTGCATCTGGTAAAGGCCTGTGAAAAGTCAGGGTGGAAGACTCTCCCAGTTTATGAATTCTGTTTGTTCACTGAATTGGAAACAATGATCCTGCCACTTGTCCTATATTGTACTTTTTTTTTAGCCTAGGAAATGGAGGTCCTCTGGCCCAGGAGTGTTTTTGCAATGGGTTTTTACTTTGTTTTCCAGATACTGTGGTGGCTGTGAATGGAATTTGGATTCTTGTTGAAACCTTTATGTTGCAAGGTAGAAAAAAACATCACATCTTGTTTCTTGACTGAGATAATGAGAGATTGAAAAAAGGGAAGGCTGGAGAAAGCTATTTTTTTTTTTTTGTCTTGCAGGAGGGAATTTCTTCTCCAAGAACGTCCCATGGAGCTACATAGTCTTCCTCACAAGTAAGCTGATGCCTCCCAACAAAGCTGTGTCATCTCATGAGGAATTGGGAGGGGAACTGAAGTTATAACTTAGCCACAGGCATAGAGCCTCCATCCAGAACAGTGCTGTGCCTGGCAGGGACCATCAGCATCCTCACAGCCCCAAGTGAGCACTGCTGCACTGTCCCACAGCTCTCCATGCCACGTCATCTGGGAGCCTCTTACCTCTGCTGCAACTCTGCAAAGCTGCTCTTGGAGCTGGTTTCAGGCAGAGAAGCCTCATCTGTCAGGCACAGCGTGCAGAGTGATGAGGTTTCCAGACTTGTGGTGGCTCTGTGGGAGGCTGCTCTGTGCTGCACCAGCTATTCCAGGAGGCATTCCCAGCTCTGATCTGATTGCAGCTGCGAGCTGGCTCTCTGCCACACACAGCAAGGCAGGCCTGCTGGAGTACAGAGTGCAGGGACGTGCTGAGGAGACTGAAAGGACTGAAAACTAGTTGACAAGCTGAATTTTTAAACTTCATCCCCTAACATAATTTTCTAACATCATCTCCATGAACATGTACCTTAGTCTTCCTTTCCAGCCCAAGTATAAGCAATTGCATCTTCATGTGCTGGTTCACTGCACTGTGATGTGAATTCACTTCCCTTCTGCTGATGGATGTCTCTTGCTCAGGGAGAAACAAAGTATAGCTCCATTGAATCAAAATAGCGTGTACAACTGCAGCAGGAGGTTCTTTGGGAGGTTGCCACCTCTTGTTTGACTTCTGGGGAGCTCTAGTGCTTCCCTAGTCTTCAAAACACCTGCTATGGAAGCTTGAAGGCAGAGTTACCCTGCAATTCCTCTTTTCACAAGGGTGTTGTCATCCAGCTCTTCTCTTTGCTTCTCACCCACCCCTGCTCCTTGGAAGGTGGAAATGAAGATTTTGGGATGACATACTTGCTGTTATGGTGTTCTTTAATCTACAGATCCTGCCAGAACAATGGGTGAAGTAAATGTCTCTTCCTTGAAAGGGTCTCTCCCAGCAGGTCAAGGCTAGGCTGTGGGATATGTTCCACAAAAATAGAAGGAAATAAACAGGCAGGACTGAATTCCCTGTACCATTCTCTGGCTTTTGCTATCGAAGCTTGTCTCAGCATTTATAGCCTGTTTTCCAGCGAAGAGTTTTGTGGACTGTTCTGGAGAGAAATCTCCGTGAATACAGGAAAATGTGTTGCTTTGGAGGGGAAATGTTTCTTTGGC
>JAWWEV010000037.1:4147865-4180296 GCA_035583235.1 Hafferia zeledoni
CTGTCTTACAGTCTATGGTGTGGAGCTGCTCCTGAAGACCACTGGGCTGGGGCCTGTGGAGTACTTGTCCTCAGGCTGGAATATGTAAGTGCACACTCATGTTTTTGGCTTAAAAAGACCAACTTCTGAGAAGAGTTTTTAAGCCTGTAAAGAAGGCCATGAGCAGGCTTTTATAATTCTTCTGCCCTTGGCCTTGTGCATCTTGTTAGGCTGGTGCAGCACCAGTAGCTCTTCTCTGCTGAAACTCTAAAGATAAATCATTGTTCTTATTTTATTTTATACTTTTCTTTCCAGCTTTGACTTCTCAGTCACCCTGTTTGCGTTTTTGGGGCTGATGGCACTGGCGTTTGATATGGAGCCATTCTACTTCATTGTGGTCCTGCGGCCCCTGCAGCTGCTGAGGTGAGCTGGGAGTGCTGAGGGGTGGGATCCACAGAGCAGGTGGGAGAAAACAGCCAGGCTTGTTTTCCATCAATCCCACTGGGGACCCAGCTCCTTACCAGGAGAGGGCAAGGATTGCTCTGTGGGTATGTGACCATGGCAAACAGGAATTGCGTGGGGTAATGAGATTAGCCAGAGTTATCAAAATGAATGATAACAAAAACTTGGGATGGGATATGAAACCCCGTGCTTTGGAGCTTAAGCTGATCTCTAATAGAGATCAAGGGATTTACCAGGGGCAGATTATCCTGTGTCTGCCTTCGTGGGGTTCTTACACCTCCTCTAAATTGTCTGATGCTGTTCAGAGAAAAGCTCTTCTGTCAGGGTGAGACGGTCTGAGCCAGTTTAATAATTTCCATTGAATTACCAGAAATTACAGTTTTCAAAGGATGCTGCTTTCTAGGGTGAAGTACAGCCCTGCTCTGACTGCATCTCACACTTTAAGCAAGACCATGGCCTGTAACCTCTCTGCAGCTCAGGGAGCTGGGGCTGATTAACCCTCTCATGTTGAGGTACATTCACCTTCACAAACGCCTCAAGAGCCTTAGGGGGAAGGGATTTGAGGCAAAATGTTTTGTTAAAAACAAGCTAATGTAATTTAGCTCTTCAGTAAGGATTTAAAAAACACTTTATGACACTCAAGAGTGAAAAAAATAATGTTTTCTCAGTTCCTCCCCTGCCAAAGCCTGTTTGGCAGCTGTGTTTCTCTGTAAAGGCTAATGGAGTTGCCAAATCTTAAATTAGCAGGCACAATGTAGTTTTCTTTCATCAATTTTTATTGGGTCATGTGGGAAACACAGAAAAGCTTGTGTCTGAGGGAAGGAGGAATGAGTCCTGACCCTGTACACAGGACTAGTTTAAGTTCTTGTGATCTTTAGGCTTTTTAAATAGCTGTTTATGCATTGTGCTGTGTAGAAAGACAGACTTTTTTCCTTGAGATCCTCAATCCTGTAAACACTTAGTTGAATGTCATAAACATTCAGATGGGACAGCAGGACATCATTAGGTGAGTGGAGACAACTTGAGCAAGAGCAGATACTGCGAGTTCGGTGTCAGGAAACCTTACTGTCATTGACCTGGGAGGAAGAGAGAGCTGGGATACCCCCTTTATCTATTTCCCCTGACACCAGGAGAGCTGCAGTAGCTCCTGACTTCTCCTTTCAGGTTGTTTAAATTGAAGAAGCGCTACAGAAATGTCCTCGACACGATGTTTGAGTTGTTCCCTCGGATGGCCAGGTACCAATTTCTTCTGTTTGGGTGATGGTGGGGAGTGCAGGTTTAGTGTCCAGGGCTGGGGGCAGGACAGGGACCTGTCAAACCTGCTGAAGGGATTTATGCTCTGACCTGCCAGTAGATTGTTACTGATTCTTCACTGTGCTGCAGTGGGATGTTAATCTTCCAATTTCTTGGAGCAGTATGTGATAAGCAACACTCCAGCACTCTGGGCCTCCTCCTGCTTTTGTGTTAAGAGCATAATTGAGAGTAAATGCTTGTTTTAATTTTTCTCCCCCATCCCACTCTTGCTGAGAGGGGAGGCCCATTTGGGAAGAACACTGGCATGGATATACTCAGCCCCAGCTGTTTCCCTGTACTTAGTAGAACCACTTGAGAGCATTATTGAAATGGTGGGGCAGAAGGAGGTTGGTGTTGGAGTGGGGCATCCTCAGCCCTGATTCCCTTGCAGGAGGTCTGAGCAGAGCATGTTGGCTGGAGAGCCCTGCTCCTGGCACAGTCCTGCATCCCAGGATGTGGAGAGGGCAGAAACAGTGTGTGGTGCTCTTTGTTAAAGAAACTGTGGAGAGACATTTGTTTAACAGAAAAGGACAGACTGGGAGGGAATCCAGGCTGCTCTTTAGAGTCTCTCTTCAGCAAGTGGCAAGCTCCTTGTCCAAGGACTTTTTCAATGAGAGCAGGCAAAGAACTGCAGAGCCACAGCAGCAGGGAGGGTGGTCTGGGCTTTTCAGTGCTGCCTCCCAGCCACTGGAAATTCCTTCCAGAGCAACCAGACTGTGTTTCCCTGCCTTAGCAACTCTTCAGTAGCATAGTACTCTTTCTGTTTTTGCCTTCAGCCTGGGTTTAACCCTTCTGATCTTCTACTATTGCTTTGCCATTGTTGGCATGGAGTTCTTTGCTGGCGTGGTCTACCCGAACTGCTGCAAGTGAGTACCTGAAATCCATCCCCCTCAGAAGTGCTGTTGGTGCTCAGCCAGCAGCAGTGAGCCCTGGCAGCATTATTTCCCAGTGGAGAAAGGGCCAGAGGATGGGACTCAGTAGGGTTTTTGTAGTTCAGACAACTTGTGGCAAAAATCCAAGAGATACTTTACTTCTCTGCCCCATCCATGGAAGTGTCCGAGGCCAGGTTGGGTGGGTCTTCTGAGCAACTTGGTCTAGTGGAAGGTGTCCCTGCCCATGGCAGGAGGTTGGAATGAGATGGTCTTTAAGGTCTCTTCCAACCCAAATTATTCTATGTTTCTATGCCAGAGTTGCTTGGCCAGATGTATTAAATATTTAGACCTCCCCTTGCACCAAGATAAATTCACTTGGTCCTGTGCCCTTTTCATCTTAAATTATGACAGACTACTTGGAAATGCCAAGCTTTAAGGCTATGAGCCAATGAATCCAACTCAGACACTCAGTTTCTCTGGTATAATATTTGCAGAATGGTTAGAAAGACTCCATGTGCTCCCTAGGTTTGTGCTGAGCTGTGAAGGAGAGGGGCCTTCTTTCAGAGGAAAAGGCTAAGAGGTAGAAACTGCCACCCTGCTCACCACCTTCTAGGGGGGTTGGCATTTATAACTCTTGAGGTTTTCCTTGCTTTTCCAGTCTCTACTGATTATTTGTCCTGGTTTCTCCAACCAGCACAAGCACAGTTGCAGATTCCTACCGCTGGGTGAATCACACAGTTGGCAACAAAACAGTTGTGGAAGAAGGGTATTACTATCTCAACAACTTTGACAACATTTTGAACAGCTTTGGTAAGGGCAGTTTTGTCTGTAGCAAAGATTATTCTGTGTTCCTGCAGAGCTGGATGGCTCTGTAATGCTGTAATGCTCATGTGAGCCTGGGACTCTCTCAGAGTCCTTCTAATGCACCTCAAACACTCAGCATCCTGCTCTCTGTCTGGAGAACTCCAGCTGACTAATTGTGCTGTGGCTGTTTTGTGAGGTAAGCAGATGTCTCTTAAAGCCAGCTGGAAGCCATCAGATCTGTTCTGGCTGGTGATCAGACCAGACTTCAGAGGTGTTTAAGGAGAGCATTAAGTCACTGCCCTTCTAAAGAACCAACAGTGATGCCAATACATTTCTTTGAATCCACTGATGAAGAATAATTTCATTGGGTTGATTACTCTCTGTGATTTTTCTTAATGTGTAAGCAGAGAAGCTTATCTCCTGGAGATTTCAGAGATCTCCATGCTCTCCAGTGCAGAGAGTCAGGCCTGTTTCTGATTATTTTAAGAAATATAGATTGAGCCAATCTGGTTCTGTGAGTCTCAATTCCTTTGTTTGAAGCAATTGCAGTGGTGAGGGTTCGTGTTGTGTCTCCAGACTGGCTGTATTGAAAGTTTGGTGTCTAAAAAATCACTCTAAAATAGGTCAGGATGGATAAAGCAACTGTCTGTGTGTTTTCTCTCTCTTCTGTACAGTCACACTGTTTGAGCTGACGGTTGTCAATGACTGGTACATCATCATGGTGAGTAAACCTGAGCTCCCCTGTGTGCACAGACAACACAGACTCTGCCAGTTGAGCTGGATCTTCCCATGCCACAACTGCTTTCTTCCCGTGGTGATTGGAATGGGCTCAATATTGTCACTTGTTGCCACTCAACTTTGGGTGGCATTTGACCTCTGGGATGCTGCTGGGCACATTTTCTTGTGAATCTTGACCAGCCTTCAGGCCAGGTTTCATTGTCTGGACAGATGAAGTCACTCTGTACTCCAGTTTGTCACCCTGCTGTCCAAGCTGTGTTCTCATGGCACAATGGCTCTCACAGCCACAAGCCTTGAATGTTCTCTGTGTTTGCATGGAGGAACCTCTCTTTTCAGCTGGAGGGGCAGCTTATCTGCAAGGACCAGTTGGGGCATTGGGCATTGCACAAGCAGTCCCTTGGGCCAACTCTGACACCACTAAAGAGAGAGTGTGTTCATGCTGCTTTATGTCTGTTGTCAAGCAGTTAACAGTGCCTGTCCCTTCTTTTGTACACTGCTGACATCTTCCCTCTCCCCTTTAGGAAGGGGTGACATCCCAAACTACTCACTGGAGCCGTCTTTACTTCATGATCTTCTATATTGTGACCATGGTGGTGATGACAATCATTGTGGCTTTTATTCTGGATGCTTTTGTCTTCCGCATGAACTACACTCGGAAGAACCAGGATTCAGAAGGTCAGGACTGAGGACTTACTGACCTACAATGCTGTGTTTTCTCTCCCTGGTGCCTTATACCTGTAGGAGAGAATGGGATTGGCCAGAAGAGACCAGATACTTTATTTTAGCCTGACTTTCCCAGCTAATTCTTTTACTTTTGTGTGATATTTCTATCTGGTCTTTCTGCTCTGGCCCTCATCTCTCCCCCAGCACTCCCCAAAATGTGTGTCTGGGTGTATGTACGTGTTTGATATATATATATACATATATAATATATATATATATTTGTGTGCACACACGTACAAACTTCAACTGCTCGAGCCATTTCAATGAAATTACTTGAAAATACAAAGTCTATATTCATTTAATGAAAGAACTCTAAGAAACATTGCAGCAATAAGGTAGCAAAGCTCAACAGGAGACCTTGGAGACCTTACAGCAAGGGAAGATGACTAATTTTTTTAAAACCATTTTCTATTCCTCACTAATGTACTCCCTGGCAGCAGAACATCTCCAAGTGGCTTTTCCAGCATTCAGGCACCAAAACACGGATCCTGGTGGTTTGCCAGCATTGTTTGCCATGACATGGAGAACAGCAGACACTGCCTACACAATTCGTTCCACATCTCCCAGTTGCACTTAGACTGGTGCTGGTTTTGGACATTCCCTTTAGGAACTGGCAGTGACTGGTCCCTCCATCCCCTCACCCCTATGAACCATCACTTTTACTCCCTGTCCTCTGTCTCCTGAGCTGGGGGTCTGAAACTGCAGGTACCTTCATAACCTGCTAATTTAGGTGCCAAACCCACTCTCATCTCTTGTAGCCCTTCTGCTATTCCTTCAGGTGATCTGCACTCAGACTTTCCTCTTAATTTTCCTTGTAGTCTAACCTTAATAATTCTTTACACTTTTCTTCAGGAAGGAGCTATAGCTACTGCACTTACACATTCAGCAGCAGAAAATCTTGATGAAAGTCCCAGCAGCCCATTTTTTTAGGTGCCAGAAGATCAAATTTGTGTAGTACATGGTAGGAGCCAGAAGTTGTTTCTTAAGGAAGCACTTGCCATTGTGATACCTCTTGCACCCAATTTGAAGGGAGCAGTGAAGGACATTGGTTAGCTCTGAACTCCCAAGATCTTTTAAGCAGATGAAGGTATAACAGCAGAAATTCCTGTGTTATTATTTGCTTTCTTAATTTACAGGCAAGCAAGAAGCTACAAGATTTTTTTTTTTAATTACTGAGGAGCCCAATGTTTTAAGAAGTTGAGAAAATAGTTTGGGCCAGAAAATTTGCTGGCCCTACACACTAGTGACCCTCTTCCCTGCCTTGTTGAGGGTCAAGGAGATACATGTTGTAGTCACAAAATCAGGTGCAGGCTGTACCTGACCTCTGGCTTGGTCCTGTGTGCTTTAAGCTTTGCCTTGCAGGGTTATCAGAGTGGCTGATAAAGCAATGTTCATCCTGGAGACTTATTCTCCCTCTTCTGTTTCTTCCTTCTCCAGAAGACAATGGCATTGTGCTGGAGAAGGAGATCTCCAAGGAGGAAGTGATTGGCATCATTGAGCTGTACAAGAGGAGTTCGGCCGCCACTGAAACAGCTCAGCTGCAGAAGATCGTTTTGCAGATGGACAAATACGGGGTAGGAGGAAACACTGCAAGTTCTCAGCTTCAGGAGAGGGAGGCATGGCAGGGCCACAAGTGCCTTTTGCTGTCTGAAGAGAGAAGATCCATGTGCCTTTGTAGTGTTGAGAGCTGAGCTACTGGAGGGACTCCACAGCATCACAAAGTTTTGCTGCTCTAGAAAACCAGCAGCTGAGTTTCCCCTGCCTTCTGAAAAACCTTGAAAAGGGCTTGTCTCTAGTCCCTGCAGACTTCCCTTAGAGCTGTCCTGGCCCAGTGCTGACTGGAAAAAAGTATGTTTATTTTTCTCTAAGGATGCCACTGCCTTGTAATTCTCCTGCTTCTCTCTGTGCCATCATACACTGAGGCTTGGACAGTCCTGGAGAATTGTGAAGCAATATGATGGCATCGATTCCAGGTCGTTCTTTTCTCCATGGCACTGCTTACATTTTCATTCTAAAGCAGGATGGGCAATTGGAAAAATGAGCTCTTATCTCAGAACTGTTGTCTCATGCGTCTGGGAAGAGCTTAAGTGGTTGTTTTCATAATAGCCATTATATTCTTATATCACCACAGCAAAGGGCAGGTGCTGCAGTCTCTCAGGTGACCTTTATTTGCTTTGGGTGGCTTGGTAGGTACAGGCTGAGCCTTTGTTGTACCTGAGCCCTTGTTCACAGACAAATTCAGAACAGGGATGGTGATACTGATCAGAAGCAGTTTTAAAGACAATAAACCAAAGCAGGAGGTTGTCCTCAGCCTTGAAGTGATAATGCCAGACCTGAGGTTTCTTTTGCTTCTCAATCCTGCTTATATAATTCATGTGGTAAGAGAGTAATTTTGATTTCAGCACTCTGTTTACACAGTTTCAGAGGTCCAGCCCCACACAGTAATTAATGTGGTCTAGGTAAGTGAGACCTGAACTTGTTCTTATGCAAGATCTTCATTGTAACTTGGGTTTGAGCCTTTTCCAGGCACTAATGCCATGTTCATCTAACTCACTTAAGCACCACTGTTAGACACATCCATCCGAGCTACGTCTCCCTCTGTAGTCTTTGGGGATCTGCTCAGTGTGATTTTTCCCAGCTGCAGTGGGTGCCTGCATTTATATCAGTGGTGTGCACCCTAAAATGCCTTTCTCCCTTGACAAGAGGAGCCCAGGATAGCCTGAGCTCATCATTGGATGAGGGTGTCCACATGAAGAATGCCTGAAGTTCCAGGACTGATCTCGTGAGCTGCTCAGTTACTGATTAATGTCTTTTTTTGGTTTTCCTCCTCCTTCAACTCTTTAGCAAATGTCAACAGTGTTTTTGGGACGAAGATCGAGGACCAAGAGTGATTTGAGTATGAAGATGTATGAGGAGGAGATACAGGTACGTGGGCCTGAGCTGGAGATATTAACAGGTTTCTGTGGGGAGCAAAACACTTCCTGGAATTACAAATCACTTTTTTAAACACTGGAGACTGCTTTCCTCTGAGAGCAGGCAGCTGATAAGGGTGGACATCCATGAAGTGGGGTTCAGATTGATCCATTCTTGCTCTCAGGCATTTTGTTAAACCACAGGGCACCCCACTGGATCCAGGTGCCCAACTGTGCAGGTGTGTCAGCAGAGTCCCTGTAACCACACTCAGGGTGTGTGCAGACACTTCAGCTTGGCTGAGCTCACCTGGGCTGCCCAGGTGTTTGCTGGGGCTGTGAGCACATGCCTGAGGCTTGGCTGCTGAGCAAAGGGTTGTTAAACCCCTGGAATGTGATTGTGTTTGTGCTTAGGCGTGTCTGTCTGACACAGAAATCAAGGGTTCTCCCAGGCAGTGTGTGGTGTGGGCAGTGCTGCCTGGTTTGCCTTCAGAATAGCAGGTTGAGCAAGGTGAGAAACACATAAATCAGCTGATTCCCTGGATTGTTTAGCACCTTCCTGCTTGTGCCCTCTGTGGTCAGGAGCTTTCTGCCATGGATTTGGTCACTGTCCTGCCAAAGGCAGTTGAAGGTCATGGGGTAATGTAATCATTAGTACTGAAAGGATTAATCTTGTAGCCATTTGAATCTGTCCTTTGTCCCTGGGGCAGGCAGCTTGGGATAAGTCTTCAGTCTCCCTAAAGAAAATCAGTGTGTTATTTTCCACGGGGCTCTATGATCTGTAGAGAAGCCTGTTCTTCTTGGTCTGTGATTCAGAGATGTAACATACTGTAACACAGGCTTGGGAGCAGCTCTGCAAATCCCAAACATCACAGAACATCGATACCAGAGCCCTAGCTGTTCAGGAGGGACATCCTGAGAGAGGGATATTTCATTGCCCAGGTTTGCTTGGGCTGTGGGTGGCAAGGTCTCAGTGCATTATTCACAACTTGGCTGCAGTTAACAGGGTTGTTCCAGGAGATCCAGGGCTTTGGAAAGAGCCCTCTGTGCCTGAACAAACGTGCCTTCAAACATGGCAGAGTCACCAAAGGCTGATCTGGCTGTGAGACCATTGTGGGGCAGAGCCTCATCCCTGTGTGTTTGTTCTGCTGTTGCAGGAATGGTATGAGGAGCACTCCAGAAAAGAGGAATCCCAAACACCATTGCAAGAACCTGCATCTGCTTCCAACAGCTCTCTGAAGCCCCTGAGCCTCCGACAACGCTCCCAGACTGTCATCTAGGCCTAGCTAATGCGAGCTGCCTTCTATGCAATAACCTAGAGTATTCCTTCACAGCATATTTTGGGTGATGTATATAGACTTGTCAGTGTACTGGTATAGGGTTCAAATCTCTTCCCCAGCAGTGGGGTGCTGACAAACCAGAGGCCCAGGGGACTCTGTGTAAGGCTGTGCACACTGATTGAGCAGGGTGAACATCTTGGACAGAACAGAGCCCTTGTCCCTCTGAGCCACTCCCCAGGCTCCAACCTGCTGTTTGTCTTACCACTAACAGACCATGGGGAAAGGGATATGTGATCCATTAACAGCAGGGAATTTACTGAATTCACCTGCTTAGTATTAAAACGTTGGCCCTTTTTGAAGATCCTTTTTGCTTCAAGGGTACCATTAACCTAGGAATTAAAGATCAGGGAGTGAGTTTTTCTTCTCCACCTTCTTCCTTATGCAAAGAAAGGGGAGGTGGTGATGTGAAATCTCAGCACTTTTGGAAGAGCAGACTGCCTTCCCCCTCCTTCTTGACACACCTAGATGCACTCCCTGTAGTACCTCCAGCTCTGATTATTGAATTTAGCTGTCCCTGAGTAGTTCTGAGGCAGAACTGAGGGCCAGCACGTCATCATGTTGTGACCATAGGTGGGACAGGGGTCTGGGGACATGAACTCTGTCTCTGCTATAGGCATTCAGTATCTGCAGTGCTGCTGGTCAGTCCTGCCTGTGGCACTGCCTGGGGCTGGGGTCTGCAAACCCCCAAGCTCCTGTTTCTGGTGCAGGGTGATGTGGCTGTTGGCCTCTGCCACTTGGCCACCTGCTCTGCCAAGGACAAACCTCTGGCTGGCTTTAGCTCAGATAAATGACTGGGAGCAAGAATGGAAGGCTTTGCAGCTCCAAGTCTGGCTTATTTCTGCCTGGCTCTAGGCTAGGGAGAGCTTCAAACAGTCCTACTGGTTAGTGCTTAGCCAGGTCTTTACTCTGTGCAGGTGAGAGAGTCCCAGCACCAGTAGTGTTGCTCCTCCCTTGCTCTCACTCCTGCAGAAATGTTTTTCTGGCTGGAAAATGTCGACTCAAGTTGGATCTTGGGAAGATCCACTTAAGAGCTTTACTGTTCCCCTGAATTTTTGACACAGGAGGAACGTGGAAGGCGAAGATTCTTCTCACCCATCTGCTTTTGTGCAGCTGGTAGGGAGGCTGCCAGACCTGGCAGCTGAGGGCTGGGAAGGAAGAGGGAAAAGGGACCCCTTCCCAGCTCTGTCATATTTTTTGTTTGATTGTGGCAGGTTGTGTTGTCACTCATGTTTCATTTGAACCTCTCTCCAAGTCCCTCTTTTCCCTGTCAGCTCAGAAGGTGCTGAGGGATAGAAGTATCTGGCAGAGGTTCCCCTCACCTCTTACTGTTTGGTCTTTCCTCAGGTTCAGACTAAGAGCAGAGCTTGCTGGGGAGGCTTTCTCTTTCTTCTGGGTACATCAGGCAGGGGGAGATCTGTGTCCCCATTCCCTTTGTCCCACATCCCTGTCTTTTCCTTGGTGGCCTCACCATGTGGCACAAGGACAGTGAGAGAGGGCTGATCCTACCCCAGGCAGCTCAGGAGCATTTCCCGGGTGGATGAGACTTTCAGAAGTAGGCAAGACAGAGCTGCTTCTGGAAAGCTCTCCCTCCATAGCAAGGTGGGAGCTATGGGATGGAAGGAGTGGGTGAGCAGCTTTCCAGGCAGCACACACACCAGTGGCTGCTCCCAACCCTTGCCAAACTCCCTGGGTGCCTCACGGCAACTCTTTGTTTCCTTTCTGGATACTTGAAGGTATGAAACTATTTCTGAGCTGAACCATGAAGGACCTTAAAGGGCTGTTTTCCAAACCATGAATTTGACCACAAATTAACAAGCAGTGCCATTGTTGCTCTTGCAGTTGCTCTGCGTGGAGTTGCAGTCTGGGAGGTTTATCCAGATTAGTCCTGGGGCTGCAGGAGATGGTGTTTATTGTGCTTTAAGTTGTGGGCAGGATGAATGAGCATTGTGAAGGTTAGGGGGGAAAAAATGTGGCTGTGTTTAATCTCCACATTCCCCTGCAGCCTATTTCTCCTGGCAGGGCTGTCAGTGAGGTTTTTCTGGGATGTTTTCTGGGTGTGAAAGGAGCTGTGGCTCTAAGCTGTACTGAGGGGGGCACTGACCTGCTTAGCATGCAATAACAGGGCTCTGTGAAGGGCTTGGGTTGGGGATCAGGGCACAGGTGCTGCCTCCACGGCTTCATGCTGAGGTGTTGATCCACCCCCACATACCCACTGGGTTAATTATTTTTGTAAACCAAGGAGGGTGGCAGGAGTTTGCTTCTTCCAGATGACTTTGGAAGGAAACAAAGTTTGAGTACGGGGCATCCCCTTCTATTTATCCTCCTCTCCCCCTCACCCCCCAACACACAGACTAATGATGGAGACAATCATTTTGTAGCGAGCACGGGAGGAAGCACTGCAGGATTTTGTATGCTGGTGTTTTGTTTATAAAAACGATTTTATGGATATGTCTGTCAGATGTTCTCTAGATTTTTTCAAGCGCACTAATAAAAAGCATCCTTGGCTTTGTAAAGGCAGTGGCTTCCCTCCTCCTTCCCTCTGCTGTTCCAGAAGTGGGGTTTGGCCAAGCTGAAGCATTTCCAGTGTTTGAAGAGGGGCACTGCCCCTGCTCCCTCTCCGGTGGCAAGTGCTTGCACTGGGAATGTTTTGCATTCATGCCCTGACAACTGCTCTGAATTCCTGTTCCAGGACATTGCAAAGCCCAGCTCCCTTCTGCCCTCCCCCTGCCATTTCCCCCACTAAACATTAAGATAATGCTTTCAGTTATGTTCCTGAACTCAACCGCAGTGCAGGGTTAAGGCCAGAAGGGCTGTTTGACGCTCTGTCTCTGTTTCGGAACGTTGACTGCGGTTTCGATTGCTTTACCCCTGCCCTGGGTGGAAGGAAGTGGGGGTTGGCTTCGGGATAATTCCGGCAGCTCCCGGAGCAGGTTCAAGGCAGAGCCAATAGCTGGAGGTACAGAGATCGTTATTTCTTGTAAAACCCCTGGTTAGAAAAAGGAGAAATGCTGCAGGGCCGGGAGGCTGCTGGCACCCCCAGAGAGAGCAGGGACTGTTGCTTGCACAACACCCCCGTGCCGTGGGGCAGTGACGTGGGTGTCGCTCTGGAACAGCACTTTGCTTTGCAGCCCGTGCTCTGTGGACCCTCCAGCTGGGAACAGAACCACGAGCCCACCCACTCCGCTCCTCCCCCGGGACTGCGGGCAGCCCCTCCCGTGTCCCTGTCCCCCGGGACTGAGCGGTGCCTCTCGCTGCCAGTGCTACCCCGTGCCTGACACAGCGATTCCCAACGGGACATGTGACTGCTCTCGGGACAGCAGCTGCTGGTGAACCCAGAGGAAACCACTTTCCCAGACCCTGGGAAAAACCACCCTGGGTGGCCTGGGGTGTCACTCCCAGCTCAGCCTCAGCTGTTCCCTCTGCCCTCCAAGGACCGTGCTGAGTAAGGACTGTGTCAAAACAGCACGGGGCAAGAGAAATTGCCTTCACAGCAAACAAAAGTCAGTGTTGGGGGGTGTGGGGTTTTTATTGCAATTTTTTTACAGTGCCTAAATCTAGTCCTGCCAGAGGCTAACACTGTGTCGAAACTCCAGATCCTTTCCTACAGCTCTGCCCACCCCAGCAGGAGAAAAGTAGGATCTGAAACTCAGGTTGAAAAACGTCACTAAAAAGAGTAGGGGAAACCAGCCTCCCTTGGTTTGGTGTTTGGTGTTTGTTTTTCCTCCAGCTTTGCTTGCACTAAACCCAGCGCTGCCCTGGAGCGTTGTCTCACCTTAACCCTGTCTGGCTCTGCCCTGGCTGCTGTTCCAGCCCCATGGTGCCAACACAGTGTCCTTTAAAAGGACAAACATGTGTTTTCTCAGTTACCCTTTGTACAGAACTGCCCCAGCCCTGTCCTGAAGCAGCTGGATGGAGGTGAGGAGGGAAAGGTGAAGTGGTTGAGAAGGTAAAGCCTCTCCTGTTGTGCCCCTGAGCTGGAGCTGCCTCTGCCTCGGGACCAGAGGCAGCCAAGACCTCGACCTTGCTCCTGCCCAGGGCTGCCTTGAGTTAAACAGATTAAACAGAGCAAGGAGAGGATGTGGCTAATGACTAACAACTCCCTTCTCAAACCACAGCCACCCTCTCCTAGGCTGAGGGCTGGGCTGGCACCTCCAGCAGCTCAGCTGGGGTCAGGGAGTCCTTGTCCCCCTGGCAGGGACAGGGGAGGGGCACTGAGGCCCCGATGCAGCAGGAAGGCAGAGCAAGGTCCAGGGCTGGATGTGATCTCCTGGGGTTAGTCAGAGGTGGAGAGATGGATCACCCTGAACTCAGTCAGCAGGGCCATGCAGAGGAACGCCAGGTAGTAGGTGATGAGGCAGATGCCATAGGCCTTGCCCAACTGGAAGCACTGAGCTGGCACCGACACGAAGGAGAAGACCAGGCTCAGCCCCAGGGCCCCCGCCAGGACCCAGACCAGGAGACTGTCGGGCTCCAGCTGCCAGAGAGATGGGGAGAGGTGTGACACCTCAGTCCTGCTGTCAGCCTCACCCATGTCACCATGTCACTGCAGCCTTACCTTCACCAGTGGCTGGTTGCTGGACATCTGCAGCAGGCAGCCCAGTCCCACACCGACCAGGATGTCTGGGGCACGTTCAGGATGGAGACACAGCACAGGAGACCTCAGGGGAGCGACAGAACCAGCCATGTCCCTCCCACCCTGGGGAATGAGCACCAGTCTTCCTCCTCCTCCTGCTTTCTGCACCCCACGTCTGTTATCTGGCCCAAAGCATTCCCTGCTTGTGGTGAATACAACCTGGAGCACTTGAGGAGGAGAGGTTTCAGCCTGGTGTGGTGGGGACCCACCAGAGGGAGGCACAGTCTCTTCCCCTCCTTCCCCTCCAGCCCCAACTCTCACCCTGCTGGGGCTGGGACCAGCCATGGGAACAGGGGTTGCTGATGGCTTCATCCCTGCAGCTCACAAATACCACACCAGTCCTCTCGCACCGTGAGGACATCAGGGAAGTTGCCAACATCACTGTGGCTCTGGGATGGATCCTGTCCAGCTCCTCTCCAGGGGTCTCACAGGGATCTCCCTCAGCTGTAGGCAGGGAAACTGAGTCAGCCCCTGGCACCCAAAGGATACTGAAGATGATGCCCCCGAAGCAGGCGGAGAAGGCCATGCGGGGATAGCCCTGCCGTGCCATGGTGAGGTCGGAGAAGGTGTCTGCAGAGAGAGAAGGGGAGACCTTGGGGCATGGCAGGGGCACCCTGGGGGGTGTGTGCGGGGCACTGGGGCACAGCAGAGCCCTCACCACCGATGCTGTTGCCCCAGGCCAGCAGTGTCAAGCCCAGCACAGTGTTGCTCAGCTGGAAGATGATGCCCAGGGTCCGCAGGATGTTCACCAGCTCTGTTGCCGCGGCGTTGATCCACATGGCACTGGCCAAAAACCCAAGGAAGGCAAATACCTGCCAGGAAAGGGTGCAAGCTGGTCCCTGGGTACATCCCACGGGACCCTGCACACTTCCAGCCAGTCATATCCCTCCTGGGGACACTGGGGAATGTGAAAGAGGTCCTGGGTCCTGCTCTGTCCCCAGGACCCTCAGCCCCAATCAGAGCAGGCTGGGCTGGTCCCTGGTGGGTGTTCAGGGCTGGGAGACATCTTACACAGTGATACTTGGGTGGGTCCTCGTTGCTTGTGGTGATGAAGATGATGATCGCCAAGACAGAACCAACCAATGTGACCAGTCCCCAGACTGGGAAGATACCCTGGATCAGGTACAGCCCATCTGCACGTGGTGGGGAGAGGGAGCATCAGAACAGCTGGGGCAGGATCTGACCAGGCTTGAGGTAGGAGGTAAAGCCTTGTTCCCTAAAGCCACCTCTACCCTCAGCCCTCACAGGGCTGCTCCCCTCAGTGCCTGTTTCCCCAGGCAGGCAGGGCTTGCTCCATTTTTCCTCCAGGACATGGATGCTATGAGCGTGCATCCAGCTGCAAACCAGGCCCCCTGGCTTGGCTCTTCACTGCCTGTCCTTCCTTCCCCAGAACAGGGAGCCAGCTCTGAAGGGTACCAATAGTCCCCAGGGCTCTGGTGGCTTTCTCAGTCCCATCCCTTCCTTGGAGCTGGGACCACCCCGGACTCTTACAGGCTCCTGACTTCAGGGTGAGGACACAGAGCAGGGGGCTGGTAATGACGTGCAGGCAGTTGAGGGGTCTCTTCCAATTCAGATCATCCTTGTCAGGGTCCACAACAGGAACAGTGAGCAGCAGCACCAGCTCCACAGGCACCTGGGATGGGGGACCCCCAAGCTGGGACACCCTGCAAGGTGCTCCATGACCCACCCCCAACCCACCACACATTCCACCATCCCCACTGCAAAGCTCAGGGGTGATACAGCCCCAAGGGCCAGCAGGGCTGGGGATGCCCCATGGCAGGGCTTCTCCTGGCTCATGTCCCCCCGACTCACCCTGAGGGCCTTGAAGAGCCGCCAGTACCAGGGCTTCCTCCTCCACCTGCGGTAGTCCAAGGGGGTGAGGGCCATGGTGAGGATGCGCAGGGAGGTCTCCTGGGAGGGCAGCAGGGGCCGATATTCCTCACCTGAGAGGGCCAGGGTGGCTGAGCAGAGTGGGGGGCTCTCTGGCCACCCCTCAGCCCTTCCAGCACAGGGCTGCAGTCCCCTGCATGCCTCCAGGAAGATCTCCCTGCCCCAGGGCAGCACCTGGCCATGGTCACCCCATGGTCTCAGTCACACATGCAGCAGCCTGGCGGTCTCTAGGACGCCCGAGGACAGAGCAGAGCCAGCCCCAAGCCCACCAGAAAGAACATACCATAGTCACTGCTGTTCGTGCCTGTGGACTCCGGCTCTTGGGCATCCGTTGGCATCTCTGTGGGGAGGAGGAGTGGAGGGGGAGAGTGGAAGGAAACCCGAACACACCCAGGATCCCATCACAGCCAGATGGCCCCTTACCTGGCTCCCAGGGCCCAGGGGGGACTGGCCCATCCCCTCGCTGCCGCCGGTGGATCCAGGTGCAGAGCACCACGGTGAAGACATAGAAGATGTACAGTCCCAGGTAACCTGGGATAGGGCAATGATGGGGGGTTATGGCACCTCCAGGCTACCACCCCCCAGCTCCAGCCCCACCCAGTGCTCACCCAGAGCCTCTCCCAGCCTGATCCTGCCAAAGTAGAGGACCACGAAGGTGAGGAAGACGGCCAACATGTAGAAGATGACATCCCTGAGGAAGGGCCTGGAGGCAGCTGTGAAGGGCTTGACCAGGGCGATACCCCCAGCCACCACCGTGGTCACAAACACACCAGCACCTGACAATGCAACAGGACCCTCTCAGCAGGTGGGATCATCCCATGACTGCAACAGGCTGTTCCCAAACACCCAGTCCCAAGCCAGCAGCTCCCAGTGAGGAGCTGGCAGTGGGGGTTTCCTTACCAAAGATGGCCCCAATGGCCAGCCCTGCTGTCCGGGGGTCAGAAAAGGCCACCACGGCACTGAAGACATCTGGTGCCCCATTTCCAAAGGCCAGGAAGGTGACGCCATGGAGAGGGGACATCAAGGAAAAGGCCTGGTGGTCTGTTCCCCATGGGGACACGAGTGCCAGTGCATTCCTGTGCAGTGCCAGCACACAACCACTTCTCCCAGTGCCACCCCAGGCTCACACTCTGAATTGATTTCCCCTGGCATGGTGCCAAGGGGACACAAAGTGACCCTGGCACAGCCACCCCCCCTGCAATTTGCCAAGGATACTGCCACGTTGTGGGACAGCTTCAGGTTGGTAGAGATGGCTGACAAGTTGGGGCAGAAGCTGGAAGGGCAGAGAAGGTGGAAAGGGGTGATGGGGCTGCTCGGGGACCAAAGGGCTCCCGCTCACCCTGGGGACTGTCCCCTCCTCTGCGGGACCACTCACAACTTCTCTGCCGTCACACCGAGGATGATGAACAGGTACAGCAGCCAGAGAGCCTGCAGGGTCAGGGGTGCCACAGAGAGGGGTCAGTGGGGTCCCCATCCCAAGCCCCCACAGTAGAGCATCCCCCAGCACTGCCCTGCTCCCATCCTTACATAGAGGGTGACAGCGAGGGGCAGCAGCTGGGGGGGGAAGATGCAGAAGACCCCATTGAGGTAGTCGAGGAAGCCGCCATCCATCCGGCAGTCGGGAGTGCTCCGGATGAAGCTGCACCACTCGGAGCTGTTGTGTTTCCGAACCTCCCAGCACTGTGGGGCAGAGCAGGGGGTGCTCAGCTGGGCACCCTGAGGCCCAATCCCAGCCCGAGCACCCACTGCTCTCCCTGAGGGCTCCCAGGTGGGCATCCTGAGGGGACACTGCCCACTCCAAGCACCCACCAACACCACAAGGGCACTGCCCCTCTGTGGGGCTGCTTTCAGCAGGTCGCTCTCATCCCTGCCTTAGTTTCCCCATCTGTGCTACATGTGCGTGGGTCAAGGGCTGTGCCAGGGCCAGCAGGAGTGGGAGCCCTTGTCCTCCCACAGCCCCCACCCAAACCCAGCCATGGGAAGGCACCGGCCTGGCAAGCCACGAAGTTTTCAAAGGAGAAAACCAGCAGCGGAGGAAATCTGGTGAGATCCCAACTGCGATGGCAGGGACAGGGGAATCAGGGATGGGACTGGACCCCACCACCCCAGCAGCACCCACATCCCTCCCGCTGTCCCCCCAAGCCCACCGCAGCCCCCAGACTCACATTCAGGCCCTGTCCGTGGCTCAGAGCATCCCCCCCGGGAGGGACCGTGTGCCCCACGTCCAGCAGCAGCGGGGTCCCGGCTGGCAGTGCCCCGGCCAGGCTGAGCACTCCGGCCAGCCCCGTGGCCCCCTGCCCCATGGCCCCCTGCCCCATGGCAGGGGGGCAGCTCCGGGGGGCACTTACTGCCGACAGCGGCCCCCGAGGGGAGGGCTCGGGGGCTGCCCCCAGACCCCCATCTCGCGCTCCCCGGGCGAGGAAAGGAGGGGTTAAAAATTAACAATAAAAAAATAAATTATTATTTATAATAAAAAAATAATAAAAAGGATAAAAGGCAGAGCCCCCCGCGGGCAGGCTGAGGCCCCGCCGCCGCGCCACGTCCCCCTGAGCCGGCGGGGCTCAGCCCCGGGGCCGCCCCGAGCGCGGCGGGAGCTGGGTGGGCACCCACACTCCACGCAGGACCAGGGGACCTGGGGGTACCCCCCAAGGCAGGTGGGGGGGAAGGGGAGACCGCGATGGGGATGGGGACGGAGACCCCAAGGAGTGGGGGGATCCCGGGCGGGGATGCGGGGATGGATGCGGGAGTACCCGGGGACCCCACCCGCGGCGCGGACCCACCGTGTCGGCGCGGCCGCGGGGCCGTGGGCGGGCAGCTGACCCCCCCCCGCATCCCCCGCCTTAAAGCGGCCGCCACCCTCCGTCCTTAAAGCGACAATGGCACTTTCTCACGCGAGTGGCGCGGTGGCAGCGAAGGCGGGACACACGCGGGTTGTTGTCCCGTTCTGTCCCTCTCAGGCCGGGACACCCACTCTGGGTGCTGCGCCCACCTACAGGTCATTTGGGGTGACCCTCTGAGAGCGGGTGAGCCCATCGCAGGCATGGCCGGGGATGGCGGGTCGTGGCGGGGCAGCTGCCAGTCCCGGGCACCGGAGCTGCACAGCCCCCCTTGCCGGGGCCCGAGATCCCACAGAGAGGCCGGGGGTGCTGCTGGTGTCCCCCGCTCCAGGACACCCCAGCCTCAACCGTGCCCTGTGCAAGCCCCCGTGCCGTGTTTTTGGGGGGAGGATGTGCAGCTTAACCACCGTGGCTGGAGCCCCAAGATCCTGATGGGATTCAAGGATCTATTTCCCATACTGGCCAGTTTGTCCCCAGTGCCGCATCTGCCCTTCTCCCTGAGGAGAGGGGAAAGGCAGGAAAATAAAAAATATAGGCAGTGCCCAGCTCAGAGCGTCTCCCCGGGGGTCCCAGGTCCCTGTTGGCACCCAAAGACCGATGGCACCCTCTGGGTGGAAGCCTTGGTCCTGCCAGGAGCTGGGCCGGAGCATTGACCCCAGACCCCACTGGAACAGCCATTGCTTTCTCAACCTGTTTTTCTGGGTTTAGGCCAAATTTAGGTGCTTGCCCCATGTCCCTTGTTTTCTGCAGCCACGAGTGGCCAGGTGCGGGTGCCCGGGGTGGTCTCACACAGCACTGACCACAGGAGAAGGGACATGCGGGCACTATTGGGAAATTAACCGCGGCAACTGGGAGCTGGTGGGACGTGCTGGGCCACCATTTGCCCACACGAGCGGTGCTTTGAGGTGCTGCCCTGTACAGGACAGCCCCGGGCGCGTGGCATCTTTTCCTGCTCCACTGGGGCACTTTCCAGGGGCACTGTGTGCAGCCCACCGTCACTCTGCCACGCGGGTGGGGGGATCCGAGCCCTCTGCCCCTGCCCCACCCGAGACACCCGCCGCAGGGGGACTTTGCCCGCCGGAGGAGGAGGAGGAGGAGCGGGAGGCAGTAAACAGGCGTCACCCGGGATTGCACAAGGCGGGGCTGCGGCGGGAATGGGGCCCAGGGCTGGGAACGAGCACCTCGTGCGTCCCCCGCTGCCCCGAACCCCCGTGGGACCCAGACCCCGCCTCCAGCCCCGCTTCAGGAGCCGCTCCCCGCGGGCTGCACCGGCTGGGGGTGAACCCCAGGGGGACACGTGCGGTCCCCAGTGGTGGAACATGGCTGTGGCTGGGAGGGGCGACCTGCACACACCTCCCGTGGGCGTGGGGCTGAAATGGGGAGCTGAAATGGGGGTGTGGATAGGAGCGTAGAGTCGTGGCGGAGTAGGATGGTGGGGGACAAGGGGCGCTGGGGTATGCCGGGCGTCCCCAGGCCCGCCGAGCAGGAGGGCGAGGGAGAAGCCGCGCCCCGAGACTCGCCCCCAAACCCGCCCCTACTCGACGTTCATAGCACGGTGGTCTCGCTGGGGGCGTGGTCACCGCTAAGCTCCGCCTCCCACCGAGCCCGTTCACCCCGCCCGAGGCCGCCACCGCATTCAAGCCCCGCCCCATCACGCAGTAAAAGGGGGCGTGGCCATATTGACACCCCGCCCCAACACAACCCCGCCCATTCGTTGTGTGCAGTGGTGGGCGTGGCCACTCCACACCCCGCCCCGTTATACCTCTGGGCGTGGCCGTTCTCAAGCTCCGCCCATCCCGCGCCATTCATGCCCAGCCCCGCCCTCGCCCCGCCCCTCCGGAGTCCCCGCCATGGCGGCCCCGCGGGCGCTGCTGGCGGCGGTCCTGCTGTCACTGCTCCTCTCGCCGCTCCTCTCCGCCGGCCCGGCCGGGGCAGCCCCCGCCCCGGCGCCCCGCAATGTGTCCGTGCTGCTGGAGCCCGGCTCTGGGCGGCTGCGCGTCCTGCCCGGCCGCCTCCCCAACGCCGTGGCCTGGGCCAGCCTCGATGACCGCATCCCGCACGTCGGGTAGGGACGGGTCGGGCTGAGCCGGGTGGAACGGGACGGGGATCGCAAGGAGCCGAGCGGGGATGGGGTTTGGGGCTGCCGCAGGGGAGTTTGGTCCCACTTGTGACCCACCCTTGACCCCTCCGTGACCGTGTTCCCCCAGCTGGGCCTTCCTGGAGGTGGCCACCAACGCCTCGTACAATGACAGCCTGCAGGCCTACGCTGCCGGACTCGCCGAGGCTGCTGTTACTGAGCAGGTAAGGGGTGACCCCTCCAGAAACGGGGTCCTGGAGGACACGGCCCATTCCCTTCCCTCTTTCCTTGGCTGTGTCCTGCTGGTGACACCGTGCTGTGCCCCCCAGCTGATGTACATGCACTGGATGAACACCATGGTGGGCTACTGCGGCCCCTTCAAGTACGAGAGCGAGTATTGCCAGAAGCTCCGAGACTACCTGGAGGCCAACCTGGCCTGGATGGAGGAGCAGATGAGGAAGGGGCAGGACCCCGAGTACTGGCACCAGGTGAGGATGGAGTTTCCCCGCCCAGGGGAACCCCACTGCATCCCCCTGGGAAAGCTGGGGGTTTAATTCAGAGGAGGGAATAGAGCCGTGAGATGTCCTGGCTGGGCTCCAGGCAGGATGACAGGGATGTGACCATGAGGATCCTCCTCCCTGGGGCAAGAAGTGACTTGTGACTTTCTCCTTGCCAGAGCCTCACATGCTTCTTTTGGGATGCCCAGGGGATGACTTGGCCACCCTTGGCTGTGGGTGCTGAGTCATGACCTTGCTGACAGTGACACTTCCCCCTGTGCCTTTTCCTGTGTCTGTAGCAGCACTGAGCTCCACTGGATCTGCTGCATCCCCTGGGGAAATGGGGGAGCCCATCCTCCAAAATCTCTCACCCCTCCTCCTCGTGGGAGCCGGGTGCCAGCTCTGTCCCCTGTCCCCAGGTGCGCCTGGCCCTGCTGCAGCTGAAGGGGCTGGAGGACAGCTACAACAGGCGCCTGGACTTCCCCCGGGGCAGGTTCACCCTGGCGCCCTTTGGCTTCCTGTAAGCTGCTTTTTGGAGGTGGTGAAGATTGGGGTGTGGTTGTCCCAGGGTTTGGGGCGTCCTGTGGGGACAATTCCTGCATGTCCAGGGACAGCCAGTTCTGCTCCCAGCTGACCTCCTCCATGTTCTGTGGGTGCTTGTCTTCTGCTGTGAGGGCAGGAGGGAGGCAGGGCAGTTTCTCTTCCTTTCCTCCCCATGGGCGGGGTGGTGGGTCCCCCCAAAGCTCCTGCCTCAGTTTCCCCATTGCTGTGCTTACCCTTCCCTCCCTGATCTGGCTGTCAGGGTGCTCCTGGCACAAGCACTTGTACTGGGGTGGGATGAAGAAACACTGAATGGACAGACAGACAGAGTTCTGAGCCAGCTCAGTTCCTGTGGTGGGGTTTCCCCCACCTGATACCTCATATATCTTGCTTCCCCTCAGGCTCCTGCAGTTGGGGGGTGACCTGGAGGACCTGGAGTCTGCTCTGAACCGCTCCTCCCTGCAGCGTGTCCTGGGCTCAGGCTCCTGCTCTGCCCTGGTGAAGCTGCTGCCGGGCAATCGAGATCTCCTGGTGGCCCACGACACCTGGACCTCCTACCAGTCCATGCTGCGCCTCATCAAGAAGTACACGCTGCCCTTCCGCACCTCGGCCGGCGGTGCGTGGGCTGGGCTGGGGGGGCTGCACCTCACAGCCCCCTTCTGATGCTCCCCTGCCTCTGCATCCTCCCTGCAGGCAAGTCTCAGATCCCTGGCAACATCCAGGTGTTTTCCTCCTACCCTGGCACCATCTTCTCCGGAGATGATTTCTACATCCTCAGCAGTGGGTTGGTGAGTGGGTGTGGCCCTCAGGGACCCCTTCCCGGCCCCACTGCCCCTTTCATCACTCATCTCCCTGCAGGTAGCACTGGAAACCACCATTGGGAACAACAACCCGGCACGGTGGAAGTACCTGGACCCGCGGGGCAGCGTCCTGGAGTGGCTGAGGAACATCGTGGCCAACCGGCTGGCCCGCAGCGGGTCTGAGTGGGCCACTGTCTTCCAGCGGTTCAACAGTGGCACGTGAGTGAAGCAGGATGGGGCACAGGAATTTGCCCAGGGTAGGGTGGAATGGGGTGGAATGTCCCTGGGAAGAGGCTGGCTGCCAGAGGAATGCATTCCCTGTTCTCCATGCCAGGTACAACAATCAGTGGATGGTGGTGGACTACAACGCCTTTGTGCCAGGCAGAGCGAGCCCATCGCCGGGCATGCTGACTGTGCTGGAGCAGATCCCGTGAGTGACCCGGTTCCTCCCTGAGCACCAACTCCTGCACTGAGCTGAGCCACAGCAGAAGCATCTCCTCTCCCATCCCAATAGGTTTGGGAAAGTCTTGAGGGTCATGCCTACCTCAGCCCAATAGGTGGGCAATGGACAATGGACATGTGGGTGTGTCTGTGGCTAAAGGCTCTGTGGATGCTTGTGCAGAGATGATGGGTGCCCAGTGCCCCTGTCTGGGACAGGAACACAGCAGGGACTCTCAGCATGTGTCACAGCTCATCGCAATGCATCTCCTCTTATCTCCACTGGATATTTCCCCTGTGCTGTGACCGATGCTCTTCCTCCCTGCACAGGGGCCTGGTGGTGGAGGCTGATCTGACAAAGCTGCTGTACCAGCAGGGCTACTGGGCCAGCTACAACGTGCCGTGAGTGCTGTCCACCCCATCCCACCCACGGCCTGCCCTGTAAAGGGGGACAGCAGTGCTGGCCTTGCCCCCTGCCCACCGTTGAGTGCTGACTCACTGGGTCCCTCTCACCCCAGGTACTTTGAGGATATCTTCAATGCCAGTGGGAACCTGGACCTGGTGAGGAAATACGGTGACTGGTTCACCTACGACAAGAACCCGCGTGCCCAGATCTTCCGCCGGAACCAGACGCTGGTTCACGACCTGGACTCCATGATCCGCCTGATGAGGTCTGTGCTGGGGACCCCCAGACCTGGGTGTTCCACACCCCCCCAGGGGTTTGTGACCCTCGGAGGTGATTTTTTTTTTAATTCATGTAAATGTATATCTTCACTGTGACTCTTTCCTGGCCCCTTGGCAGGTTCAACAACTACCTGCAGGACCCTCTGTCACGGTGCAGGGACTGTGACCCACCCCAGAATGCTGAGAACGCCATTTCTGCACGTTCTGACCTCAACCCTTCCAATGGCACCTACCCCTTCCCTGCCCTGCGCCAGCGCTGCCACGGCGGCACCGACATGAAGGTGGGGAGCCAGGCAGCCCCGTTAGGGAAGGGGTCTCCTCTTTGGGAGTGCACCCCCTGACAGCTCCCCCGGTCTGTGGTGCTCATTCCCCTGTGCTGATTCACACCCTGTTTTGTCTCCCTGTCTCCAGGTCACCTCCTCAGGAATGGTCCCCTCCTTCGGGCTGGTGGCTGCCAGTGGCCCCACCTGGGATGACGTGCCCCCATTCCGCTGGAGCACATCCCCCTGCAGCTCCCAGCTCCACATGGGCCACCCGGACCTCTGGATGTTCCCCCCAGTCAAGGTCCACTGGGACTGAGCAGGCACCCCTGGGCTGATCCTGTCCACTCCTCCATCCGTGGAAGGCTGGTCTGTGGGGGGACCCCTTTGTGGGGGCAGCTGGGTAGGGGTTTGCAGTTCTGTAATACACCAGCCCCTCTGGCTCTTTCAGCCTCTCAGGTCCTGGTTGTGCTGCACAGGGGGCTGAACCCCACATGCCCTTTAACTGCCAGTCCCAGGACCTGTCCCTGGGTGCTGACACCTGATCTGGGGGTCTCTTCTCAGAAAAAAGGAGGTCCTGAGATCCTGGGGCTCAGCTCGCCCATGGGGCAGAGAGAGGAGGGGAGTGAGCTGGTTTGGCTGTGACAAATAAAGTGCTCTGTGGTGGTGGCTGTGCTTTGCTCTCTGCTGGGATTCTCTGGTGGCTGGATTGAGGTTTGGGCTCACACAGTGGTCTTGCCCCCCACATTAACAGGGTGATTTTGCTTCTCTGCTGTTGGAAGGGTGTGTGGCCAGCCAGGCCTGGGCTCTTTTGGGGTGCAGGCTGTGGAGGGTTCTCTGCTGCTGTGTCAGGCTGGATGCCCAGTGTGGGACAGAGCTGCTGAAATGAGGAAGCCTCAGTGCTCATTCCCCAGGAGTGAGAGAGCATCCTCCTCCCTTTTGTCTTCCTCTCCTCTGGCACCTGTGTGCCCCCATCCCCAAAACCCGCGGTGCAAAATCCTCTTAGGCAGCTCCCTTGATGTGCCTCGTTAGGAGTAAGGAGGTCATTACTGAGGGATTAATGAGCTGTGGCTTGGCAGTCCTTTCAATGTGCCAGGTTCCCACCAGGGCTGGGGGCCCCTGGGGCTCCCCTGGGGTGTGCAGGGGGCTGGGATGCAGCAGGTCTGGAGTGTTGGGGTACAGACACCCCAAAAGCTGGGATGGGTGGACTGGATGAGGTGGGGTGTCCATACCTCACTGTGCTGGGATGGGTTGCAGGTAAGGTGGGGGTGGCAGAGCCTGTGTCCCCTGGTGTCCCTGTGGTGTGTGGGCTCCTGTGGCAGAGGGTGCTGCTTGGGGGACCCCTGTGCCTCAGTTTTGCCAGGTGGGAGATCTCCATCACCCACTGAGGGAGCAGCAAGGAGGGACAAACACACTGATGCCCAGGATGGGGCATGCTGGAAATGCAGCACTGGTTGGGTTACTGCTTCCCTTTATTTTTTTTTTCCTTGAAACAGAACGTTGTTAAATATCACCCCAGCTGTCCCAGCTGTGGCCAAGGGAAGTGACTGGGTCACAGTCTGGCACTGCCTTCCTTGGGGCAGGCATAGAGCCAAAGGTGGCAAAGGGAGGACAGCACCCCAGGGCTGAGCTCAAATGTGGTGCCCTCACCCAAGGGGTGCCCAGCCCTCCTCTCTGTAAGCTGTTGGGGTCTCCTTGCAGCCCTTCCCCTGTCTGGGCCACCAAGGGCCCACCCCTGTCCCATCCCCAGGGAAGTGACTTTGGCTTCTCTGCCCACTGTGAGGTTGGGTGGTCACTCCCCTGGGGAGCTGGAGCTGTGCCCCCCTGATGCCCCCATTCAAGAAATCCTCCTCATCCCCCACAGTTCCAGTCTCCCATGTCCCAAAAGCAGCGTTGGTCAGTGCAGAGCCTCCTGCTCTGTGCAGGCTGTGCTGTGCCTCTGTGCTGCCCCTGCCTCTGCTGTTCACTCTGAAGCCTAATGCTGGTGTGGGAAGCAGGGGGTTATTTTGTTGCCACCAAAGGGCATCTTCATGAGGAGCAGGATTGCCCTGGAGTTCTATCAGGATCAGGGCTGCCCTGGAGCTCTCACCCTGCTCAGTGCCTGTCAGCAATGTCAGGGAGCCTTTGCAGCACTGTTTGGGTCAGGATGTCACTGAAAATCAGGACTAAATCTCTCTTAACACTCTTTGTAGTCTTAGAAAGCTTTATTTGCACTTTATTTTCAGTGCCAGGTGTGTGAGGGATATCTCTTCATATCACACTCACCATGACTTTGAACTAGTGGTTTATTTACCCTATAAGGATATTCAGCCTGTTTTTTATATAAAGGCTAGACTATGTTAATTATTTCCCTGAGTTTATTAGCATATTAATAATTTCCTTATATAGAATTGTTCACCATCAATTACATAACTGAGAGTCCTGGTCCTGTTTGATATGGAGATGTTCGTCTCCAGCCACACCAAGACCTCTGGTTCCAGCCTGATATAGACTTGATAAGTAATCCCATGCACCCAGATATCCAATGCATTAACAATATAAATTTTTAGCTTCTCCTTTGGAATCAAATGGACCAAAGTCATGTATTGTGGGGTCTGTTTTATTGTTGTCTGCCTGGCAGCAGGACAGAGCTGGAGAGCGTGGTGAAGTTCTTGGTGTACCCCATTTGGTTGTGTTGTGCACGTGCCAGTTGCTGTGCAGTGTCTCCCTGCTGGGATTCTCATGCAACCTCTGCTTTCAGACTGCTCCAGCTTGGCCCTCTCCAAGGGGTGATCATGGGGCACCTTTGTAGGAGGCTCCCCCCCATCCAGCCCCCTCCTGCCCCTCCACTGTGTGCCCAGCATGGCCAGCTGAAGCTGGAGGTCTCATCTCAGTGGGTTCACCCAGTTGGAGGGTCTGTGGCTCCTGGGAATGTCCTGCTTGGAGAGGATTCTGGGGCTGCTGTGGGGTGGGGAGGCTTGGCAGGATAGGCATAGTGGTGTGATGGCTCATTTGGCAATAAGTGGATGTCTTATCTGGGGATTTGGGGTGTGCAGGCTGCCCTGGGTCAAATAAGCAAAGTCCTAAAATCTACTGGGACGTGTTTCTGGCTGGACACAAGAACAGCCAGTGCAAACCCTTAAGGACCCTCAAAATAATTTGGGAGCTGATTTCCCTCTTTGCCCATCTCCTGGGTGCCCACACCCCATCTCCCGAGCACGCGAAGGCCGCTGGGATCTGGCTGGCAAGACCGCACGTGCCTGTCCTGGCCAGGACAGCCGGCAGCGTGCCCGGCCATGGCCGGGCGCCTTCGGCATCGATCCAGCGCCGCGGCTGTAAAACTCACACAGTGCTGAGCAAACACATGGGCCGGGGCAATGTCTGCCCCCCGCCCCTTGCGCTGCTGCGCGGCGGAGCACAGGGACCGGCACGGCCCCTCCGACGTCACCTCTCCCTCTTCTGTCCCCCAGACTCGGCGGAGGGTGAGCAGCTGGGGACACGCAGAGAGGCCCCATCGGACACCAGGTAACCCCCACCCCAGGGTGACCCTGCCTGGGTTACGGGACAGGGCGTTCAAGTGGCGTCTGGGGACACCGGGAAAATAAGATCCAGGAGGATGGAAAAGGGGATGGCACAGCCTGTACCGGGGCTCTTAACGGGAAAGCCCATCGGTGCCTCCTCGTCCTGCAGATGGCAGGAAACACTGGGGACAGCCCTGTCCCTCCCAAGGGGCTCCTGTGCCCCGCACCAAGCTCAGGGTGGACATCAAGGCTGCGGGGGCGACTTGTGGGAACGATACAGTGATTCCACGACTTCTCCCTGGCAGAGCATCCATCACGAGGACCATGGCAGCGCAGCCGGGTGGGCGCCAGAAGCCCTTCCACGTCGTCTCACCCGTCTTGGAGAGCCTGCCCCTCTCCAAGGCAGCTGGCACCAAGGTTTTCATGAAGCTGGAGAACGTCCAGCCCACTGGCTCCTTCAAGATCCGGGGCATCGGGCACCTCTGCCAGGAGGTGAGTGTGGGCGTGGCGTGGGCAGGGAAATTGCTCCTGCCCTCATGGGGGACACGGTGTGGGGACAAAGCCAACCCCTTCCCTCTTTCTCTCCTGCCTTTCAGGCTGCCAAGAGGGGCTGCCGCCAATTTATCTGCTCCTCAGGTAACTTCATCCCGAGCTGGGGGCTGCCCCTGAGGAATCTGGGAGGGTACAGGGGGTCAAGCCCTGCCTGATTCACTCCTTTCCACAGGGGGGAACGCGGGTGTGGCAGCAGCCTATGCAGCCAACAAGCTGGGGCTGCCCATCACCGTGGTGATCCCCAGCACCAGCGGCTCCATCCCCAAGCGCAAGCTGGAGGAGCTGGGGGCGACGGTGGAGGTCTATGGCAAGGTACCCCTAAAAAAGTGGGGTGTGGGGGGACCAGAGGGAGCTGAGCCTGACCTCAGCCTGCTCAGTGATGCTGGGAATGTGCTTGGCAAAACCCCACCCCAAACTGTTTTCCTTCTGCATCATCTGCACCCTGACATTGCAGTAAAGTCAGCCCTGGGACCCCCACCTGTTCTGGTGTCCCCCAGCCCTGTGGTGACACAGGACCCATGCCTGGGGTGTGAGGGCTTTATGGAGCCTTTCTGAGCCCTCATTACCCGTCTCTCACCCAGGCATTTGATGATGCCAACAGGAGAGCCCAGGAGCTGCTGAAGACAGAGGGCTGTGTCAGCATCCACCCCTTCGATGACCCCTTGGTGTGGTGAGTGCTTCCAGGGCTCAGCTCCAACCCCCAGTCCCCATCTCTGGGATCTGGGCTGGCTTGGGGTGCCCCCAGGCTGTATCCTCCTGCCCTCATTGCCCTGCAGGCAGGGTCACACAAGCCTGGTCTGGGAGCTGAAGGACTCTCTGGAGACCAAACCAGATGCCATTGTGCTCTCGGTGGGTGGAGGGGGGCTGCTGTCAGGTGTCGTGGAGGGCCTGCACCAGGTGGGCTGGCAGGACATCCCCATCATTGCTGCTGAGACCCAGGGAGCTCACAGCTTCCAGGAGGCACTGAAAGCTGGCCAGCTCGTCACCCTGCCTGAAATCACCAGGTGAGCAGCCATGTGTGCAGTGAGCAGGCAGGCCTCAGCCCAGCTCATTGAGGGGTCCTGAGACCACCCTCACTGCCCTGTCCCTTCATGTCCCAGTGTGGCCAAGTGCCTGGGAGCCAAGACAGTGGCAGCACGGGCTCTGGAGTGTGCCCAGCAGTGCCAGATCATCTCTCAGGTGGTGGAGGATACAGAGGCTGTGGGGGCTGTGGAGCAGTTCCTGGGTGAGTGTGGACAACTGGACATCACTGGGGACACCATCAGATGGTGGGAGGTGATGAAGGTTGTGGAGGCACCCTGGCTTCACGGGTGGTCCCTCCACATGGTCAGGACATCCCCCTGGTCTTGTCCCCCCAGATGACGAGCGGATGCTGGTGGATCCGGCGTGTGGGGCCGCCCTGGCCACGCTCTACACGGGGCGGCTGCAGCGGCTGCAGCGCGAGGGGCGGCTGAGGACCCCGCTGAGCTCCGTGGTGGTCGTGGTCTGTGGGGGCAGCAACATCAGCACAGCAGAACTGCGGGCCCTGAAGGGCCAGCTGGGGATGGAGTGACACCAACCCCGAGGCAGGGAATGCGACAGAGCCTGGCTGGCACCCTCTGCTTGCTTTCCTTCCAAAATAACCAAAATAAAGCCTGGTGGACGCAGGGCTCGACTTCTCCCACAACCTTTTCCAGCACACAGTGTGGATGCAGGGATGGGCAAACTGAGGCATGCAGGGCAGGCAAGTCTGGGGCTCACACTGCAGGCAGGGATGGAGCCAGGGTCCTGCCTCTGCTGAGGAAAGGACTGGGGTCCACACGTCCCACTCCTCCCCTGTGACATACCAGGTACCCTCCCACACAGCTCCCAACCCTCCATCCTCCTCCCCTCCCTCCCTTGCTCCTCTCCATGCTGTTTGGGCTGCAGCTCCCCACCTCAATTAGCAAGTGCTCCCTCTCTGACTAATTACTTTGCTACTGTCTTTATGCATTATTATTCTCATGATTATCAATTATTACAATCCTTTCCTATTCCTGCCATGCTGGCTGCGGTCAGACAAGAACAATGTGCATGGACCTGCTTGTTACAGTGATTTATGGGCGGAGATCCCTGGCTGGGTTTAACACCCACAGGCTCCAAGGTGTCAGATATATGTTGGGGTGTATGTGCTTCATCCTGGACCACGTAAAATCCCCTTTTTCCCCCATCCCACTTTTTTTCCCATCTCCCCTTTTCCCCCAGTTTTTTCTGCTCTCCCTTATTCCCACTCTTTAGTGCTGTGTTTGCTTTTAGCCTTTTGTTATGGCACCTCCTGAGTTTTTTTCTGCCCTTCCAGCATTTCCCCTTCTTTCCTCCCACCCCTACCCACTGAGTCTGTGCCCTGCGTGTCACCCTGGGATGCTGGGCAGAGAGACAAGCCTTTTTCCTGCCCCAAACTCCTTCTCACATTCCTCTTCCTCTCTTTTGGAGCAGAGGTGGCTTAGCCCCAGGTCCAGCTCACCTCCCACATGACAGACATCCCCTCACAAAGCCCTTTCCCCTGACCTGGCTGCCAGGCCCCCAGAAACACCCTCCTTGCCTTTGGCCCCCTCTCCCCACATCATACCTCCCACCAGCCAGGCCACCTCCCCAGGTGCTTCTTGGAGACCAAACTCCCATAAATCCAAACTCTGCTGCTCCATCGTGAGCAATATCTTATGTAAAAAGGTGTTTCCAGGGAGCACCGAAGGCTGCAGAATCCTATTACCAGGCACACTATTAATTATAAGGAGTCAGCCCAGCCTACTCCAGCTATTTTTTATCCCAGGTCCGAAACCTGAATATTTTCCACCTTCTGCAGACCTTCCCTTTCTAAAAAAAAAACCAAACCAACAAACCGAAACCCAAAAAGGCAAAAAGGTCAGGAAAAAAGATAAAAGCATTGATGTTTGACCAGTAGCTTTTAAAAAGAAAAGGAATCCCAGGTCTGATGCTGCTCTGGGGTTCAGGCCAGCCAGGAGCTCATGATGATGTTTTCCCCAGCACAGTCCCATAGAAGTGTCATTGCCAGTGGTGACATGCAGATGAGTGTGGGGTTTGGGGTGACTCCCCTGAGCACCCAATAGGGAGATTTTCACTCTCCTTGCCTTGATGAGAGGGCACTTGGGCTTTGGGTGCCAGCTGGGGGGATTGGGCTTTGAATGCCCCTGGCTGGGATGTGCAGGTGCAGGTTACTTGGAGGACACCCTGGTGGGGATGGCATGGCCCCAGCTTGTGGTGGAGGGTCACCCGTGGTCACCCTGCAGCTGGAGGCAGACATGAATCCCCAGTGCTGGTACCTTCCTGGGACTGCTGGGGGTATGGGGACCCTGACCCCAGCTCCAGTGTGGACTCTCTCTGCAGTGGGGATCCCTGTACCCCAACCCTGGCTGCAGTGGGGACCCCAACCCCAGCTTTGGTTCCTACACCCAGCTCTGAGCTGTGGAACACAACCAGCAAAGCTCCTCTGTGCCAGGGGATCATCCCTGCTCTTGGTTGCTGCTCCTGGTGAGCCCCATCTTCCTGCAGCAAGTCCCTGGCCCTCTGCACTGTCTGGGAGGTGGAAGCTTGGAGCCTCATCCTAAATCCCTCCTGCAGCCTGTCTTGTGCTGAGCCCCAAAGATGGGGTGGCCCAGCGGACTGAAAACAGCCCTCAGCTCTGTGCCTTGAAAATAATAATAGGTAGTAGTAGTATTTAAGACAAAAATATAATAATAATATTAATACTATAATGTTAAATTATAATATTAAGAATGAAAATATTTTAAAAATAATAATAGTTTAAATGAAAATATAATAATATCAATATTGTAATTTTATAATATAATATAATATAATTGTAATTCTATAATTACAATATGATTTAAGAATGAAAATATTTTAATAATAAAAATAATAGTAGTAGTAGTAGTAGCTGGTGTTCACCCAGTGAAGGACCTTGTGTTCCATTTTATACTCTCACGATGGTGCTGGGAAGGAGCTATTTACCAACCCATGGCCCTGTCCTTACAGACACGTCCCGTCACCAAACGCCGACCACGCCCAAGCCCCGCCCATAACACGGATAGGGCAGGGCCTCGCCCACGCCCCGCCCCCAACACAACCCCGCCCATTCATGACGGCTTGTGCGGGGGGCGTGGTCACATCCAGACCCCGCCCACCAACTCTCATTCATATATTTCGGCCAGCTTGGGGCGTGGTCACGCTCAGGCCCCGCCCCCGAACCCGCTCAGTTCACACCCAGACGGCGCTGCCGGAGCCGCGGCCTCTCCCCGGCCCCGGCACGGTGTGTGTTCCGTGGGGGGATGTCTTTGCGGGGGATCCCTATAATACACTGCCCTCCGACCCCCTCCCCAGCTTTTTCTGCCCCTCAAGTCCCGCGTGTGCTGCGCAGGGGGCTGAGCCCCACCGTGCCCTTCCTCTGCTGATGCCAGGACTTGCCCTGGGTGCCGACACCTGCTCTGGCTCTTCTCACCAGAAGAGGAGGTCCTGAGATCCTGGGGCTCAGCTCGCCCATGGGGCAGAGGGGAGGGGAGTGAGCTGGTTTGGCTGTGACAAATAAAGTGCTCTGTGGTGGTGGCTGTGCTTTGCTCTCTGCTGGGAT
>JAWWEV010000037.1:4180396-4197674 GCA_035583235.1 Hafferia zeledoni
CCCCAAAACCCGCGGTGCAAAATCCTCTTAGGCAGCTCCCTTGATGTGCCTCGTTAGGAGTAAGGAGGTCATTACTGGGGGATTAATGAGCTGCGGCTTGGCAGTCCTTTCAATGTGCCAGGTTCCCACCGGGGCTGGGGGTCCCTGGGGCTCCCCTGGGGTGTGCAGGGGGCTGGGATGCAGCAGGTCTGGAGTGTTGGGGTGCAGACACACCCCAAAAGCTGGGATGGGTGGACTGGATGAGGTGGGGTGTCCATACCTCACTGACTGGGTCCTTGGGGCAGCCACTCTCCAAGGGGCGATTATAGGGCACGTTTGTAGGCATGTCACCCCTACCCACACTCTTCCTGACCCTCCCCAGGGAGGGGAGCATAGCCAGCTGGGGGGCCTCATCTCAGGGAGCTCACCCAGTTGCAGGGGCTGAGCCCCCCTGACATGTACTGCTCAAGAAGGATTCTGTGGCTGCCATGGAGTGGGGGGCTTGGCAGGGTGGGCACAGTGGTGTGATGGCTCATTTGGAGGCAATGAGTGCTGTCTTGTCTGGGGATTTGGGGTTTGCAGGCTGCCCTGGCTACACTGGGTATCTGGGACAAATGAACAAAATCCTAAAATCTGTTGGGACCTGAGAACAGCAAATGCAAACCCTTAAGGACCCTCAAAATAATCCTCTTTCCCCATCTCCTGGGTGCTCACATCCCGTCTCCTGGCCATTCAAAGCCTGCTGGGATATGGCTGCTGGGGCCATGTGTGTCTGCCTGTGGCTGGGTTAGGGAACAGGATGTGCAGGGGCACCAAGGGACATCAGGGGCATGTGGACCAGGAGGATGATGGGGCATGTGGGAGGTCTGTCCTGGGGCCTCACATCCCACTCTTCCCCTGGGACATACCAGGTACCCTCCTGCACTCCCTCCAGCCCTCCATCCTCCTCCCCTCTCTCCCTTGCTCCCCCCCACACTGTTTAGGCTGCAGCTCCCCACCTCAATTAGCAAGCACTCCCTCTCTGACTAATTGCTTTGCTACTGTCTTTATGCATTATTATTCTAGTGACTATTAATTATTACAATCCTCTCCCTTTCGTGCTGTGCTCGCTGTGGTCAGACAAGAGTGACGTGCACGGACCTGCTTGTTACAGTGATTTATGGGCGGAGATCCCCAGCCAGGTTTAACGATGCTGGTGCCTTCCTGGGAGCGCTGGGATTATGGGGACCCCAAGCCCCAGGTTTGGTTCCTGCACCCAGCTCTGAGCTGCAGGGCCCATCCAGGAAAGCTCCTCTGTACTGGGAATCATTCCTGCTCCTGGTGGCTACTCCTGGTGAGCCCCATCCTCCTGCAGCAAGTCCCTGGCCCTCTGCACTGCCTGGGAGATGGAAGCTTGGATCATCATCCAAAATCCCTCCTGAGTCCTAGAAATGGGGCACCCCAGCAGATTGAAAACAGCCCTCAGGTTTATGCCTTGAATTTTTGATAATAATAATGATCATAATAGTAGTAGTTATAGGAGTCGGTGTTCACCCAGTGAATGACCTTGTCTTCCATTTTATATTCCTCAAAATGATACTGGGATGAGTTCACTTACCTACACCTTGTCCTTCCCTTATTAAAACCCCCTGTTACCTTCTAGCACCGACAGCCTGGAAGGGCTGGAGCAGAGGGGAGCAGCCAACTGTGCTGCTGCCTCAGTTTCCCCACCTGTGGAAAGGGAAGGAGGTGCTTTTCTTGGTGGGTAATGGGAGATCAGTGTCTTTGTGATGGCCCCAACTCCTGGCTGAGGGGTCCCTCGAGACTCGGCCTGGCTTGTTGGCCACTCTGTTATTAATGCCAGTAATGGTATAGAAAGGATAAATTCCACCACTTGGCTGAACAGAGAAAATATGCAGAGAAGTGGCTGGCTTTCCATAAATCATCAGTGCTCTGTGCTACAACCGAGCCAGGACTTAAAATTCAGGTCAGGAGAGAGGGACTCTCGTAAGCCAGCAAGGGAAGGTAATTTATTCTGTTTATGTCGTTTTACTGCAAGACAAGGGGGGGTGAAAACCTCTGCCATGATTTTGCATTTTAAATATTAGTTCAGAGCTGCAGCCTGCCTTGGACTTCTTATTTTTGTATCTCAGAAAGCAAGGGACAGGAGTCATGAGAGAGGAGAGGGGGTGAACTGGGGATGCTGGGGGAGGAGACCCCCCCCTGCTGCCCTCGGTACCTCCTAGGACAGAAGGGGCAAAAGCTGCCGATGGCATTGATGGACCCCCACTTTGGGATGTCCCCCCTCGGTGTCCCCCTCCAGCAGCGCTACTGACCCCATGGCTCCTCCATGAGAATGCTTTGCCAGCAGGACTGTGGGTGTCCCTGGGCTGCCTGGATGGGTCTTGGGGGATTCAAACATGTGCCCACCAGGAGAGAGAAACTGTGCATTGGGCTGTCTGTTAGGGAAGGTGTTGAGCTGGGTAATGTGCCTCCTTCCAGTGCCAGAGAGCCAGGGGGAGTGAGGGTATGGGGGGGACTGGAGTACTAGATGGGTAATGCAGCAGCATCACCTTGTACAGGGGTCACAGCACCTGTTACACCCAGGGGAGTGTTGGGGGGCTGCTCCTCCAGACCCCACGCGGGGCTGGGGGACAATGGGGGACAAGGACAGCCCGACCAGCATTGCTCATGGTGTGGTCTTACAAATAAAAAAAAAGTAAAATAAAATGAAAGGGACAGGTGACCGAACAGTAGGTAACTAAAAGGTTTTTTATTCACATTGAACAACAAGAGCCATTCACACTAACAGCCTCTGCAAGAGGCAGCGGGGACAGGAAACCCACAACGCTTTCAGAAAACAACTTTTTTTTTCTTTCCTTTTCCATTCTCCTTCCATTTTCCAACCCCCCTCTATCCTCTTACCCCCCTCCCTGGTGCCACCCCCTCCCTGCCTTCAAAATAGAAAAATTTGGAGCCTCCGATGACTAAAGTACAATAAATAATCAGTAAACACAAAAACATACTTTATTTGTTTCTCCTTTATACAAAATAAAGAAACTAGAAGCAAAAACTATAATACATCCTTAAATTGTCGGAGCCTCTGGGAGTCATTGGGGTGGGACTCAGCACTGAGGCTCAGGTGTAATTTCTGCTGCTGTGGTTGGGTTGGTTTCGTTCTGGGGTTTATTGGTTTTGTTGTTGTTGTGTTTTTCCTGTTTCTGCCTCTTTCTGGTGTCTTTCCCACCACGTGGGAACCCAATCTCAGCCAGTCACTGGGGCAGCCCTGGCCCTGCCCCCGCCCAAACCCCCTCTTCTCCCCATCACCCAAAACCGGGTCCAAACCCACCTTTTCCTTGGGGATAAAATGGGAACAATAAAAATAAGGGCAGGGAGAGAGGCAGGGGGGAAGTTATTCCTGCTGTTCCCCATTCCCCCCCTCCCCTAATGTGGCAGGGGATAATTAAAAAGGATGCTAATTAGCAGGGGGGAGCCCTGCCCCAGCCCCTCCTCCCCTGGGCGGTGGGACCTGTGTCCAGGCGAGTTCAGCTTTGGTCCAAGAGGTGGTCCCTACACCGGCGGGGGTCTTCAGGGCTGGGCACCATTCATTGCCCCCCCCAGAGTGTTGGGGGATGGTGCCGGGAGGGGGGAGGTAGCGGGGTAGCCCCAAGGTCCCGGGGGGTGCAGTGATGGGGAGGGTGGGGGAGATGCAGGGATGTGTTTTGGCACCGGAGGGGGGCTCTTCATCCGACGACGGTGGTGACGTGAAGCGCCCTGGTCCGGGGCGAGGGGGGGGACACGCGTGGGCCGGGGGGCCGAGGGGGTGTTTTCCCCTTGCGCACACACACACGCGTGCCCACGCCGGGCCTACCACACCGCGGCCTCGCTGAGCTCCGGGTTGGGGTGCGAGAGAGCCCCGCTGTAGCCGCTATTGCTGGACATGGAGAAGGGAGGGCTGGGCCCCCCGCTGAAGACCTCCCCCGGCATGGGGTGCAGCGAGCCGGTCATCCCCGGCTCGGGGCTGGGGGTGTCGGGGTGTGAGATCATATCCGTGTACCTTTGGTTTTCTGAGGAGTGGTGTCCGCTTAGGGGGGGCTCCAAGGGTCCCAGGGGTGTGGAGCCAGGTCCTGAGTTCTGAAGGTAGCTGGAGTCGGCTGGGGACTGGGCTTGGGAGGGCGGCCCGTGGGGAAAAAAGTCATAATTGCCTCCCGGTCCGTAGTAGTCACCTTGGTAATCTGTGGGAATGAGAGGAAAAAAGGATGGATCTGGTCCCCTGGGGCCAAAAGCCTTGCAAAATGCAGCTGCTCCCCAGCCCAGCCCTGTCCAAAACGCTCTGCTGGCTCTCAGGATGCGGGGCCCAAAGAGCCAGGTGGGAATTTGAGCCTAATCGGAGAGAAATAAACCTGTCCTAGGGGCTGCAGTGCCCATCACTCTCTCTCTACCCAGTCTGGAGGGAGGGCAAGGAATTCGGGGCTGGGGCAGCTGAGGGAGTGAAAAAGGGCTCCATTTATTGCTCAATTAATGGAGAAAAAGAATATATATGTGTGTGTGTGTATATATATATATATATATATAAAGGAAACGAGAAAACGTATATATAAAGAAAATGGGGGGAAATAAATATATAATGGGGAAAATATATAATGGGGAAAATATGTAATGAGAAAAATATATAACATAATGGGAAAAATATATACACAACGGGGAAAATATATATAATAGGGAAAATATATACAGAACCCGGGGAAATATATACATGTGTAATGGCGAAATGATATGTAAGTTAAAGCAGCCTGGAAGGGATCTAGAGACTAACTTCAGGGCAGGAAGGGGTGCCTGGGAAGCCCCTGGTCAGATGGGAGGCTTTGAAAATGCAGCTTTTGTGGGGGGCTCTGCGGGGAGTGGGGGCAGAGGGAGACGCGGGGCCGCCCCGCTGCGACCATCCCGTCCCGTCGGGGCGGCGCGGGGGCGGCAGTGACCTTCCATATGCTGCGGGCCCGGGAGGTAATTGGAACAAATGCGGCCTGAAAGGGGGACAAAAGCCCCGCAGCTGGGGCTTTGTTAGCGGGAGAGGGGCCCCGCAAAGCCGGCGGGGCGTGGGGGGTGCGTGGACTTGGCTGCGTGTGCAAGGGTGTGGGCACGCGTGTGTGCACCAGGGTAGTAACAGTGGAAAGGCCGTGGAGAAGCGCGATCTGGAAGAACAAAGGGGAAGTGGGACACAGGGCGAGGTCCCCGCGGTCGGTCCCTCACCTCCGTAGTACGTGTAGGGGGTCGAGCCGAGCATCTCGGACTCGTCGAGGCGGCCGCCGAGGGGCCGCATCCTGCGGGGGCTGCGGAAGAAGGCGTGTCGGCGGGCGCCCAGCGCGCTCAGCTGCTTCATCCGCCGCTCCTTCGACCGACGGTTCTGGAACCAGACCTGTGGCCGGGCTGGTGTCAGTGCCCACCGGGGGTGGGGAAGCAGGGATCCCTCTGGGGCAGGGACATCCCACCCCCCGCAGTCTGGTCAGGGAAAATGTTGGAAATCTGGCACCCAACCTGGGTTTTCCAATCTGGGTATTTTTTAATTACACTGATGCTCCACCCCCCTTCCTGCTGCTTATACCCCAAAAAGTGCATGAGGACCCCGCACTCCCCAAATAACAAGGGTTATTAGATTCCTGCCCCTCTCGCCCCCAGCTGCACTCCCACATGCACATCCTCAGCCCCTCTGTCCCTGCACAGGAGAGGGCAGCCAGGAAACACAGGAGGGAAGAAGGAGGAAAAGTGGGAAGGAGAAAGGGGATAGGACTGTGGATCGTGGCAGAGCAGGCGGAAGGTGGAAAGAGGGGAGATGAGCACCTGCAGCAGCAGGCAGAGAGTCAGAACAGCCGGCGGTGAGGATGGAAATGAAAGGGAAAGGGGAGACGCGGCCGCCTCTCCACGGACATCGCCTAATCCGAACCGCACGCCTCAGCAGCCTGGTGGGGTGTCTGGATTATTCTCCCGCTCCCTCAGGGATGGGGCAGCTCGGGGGAACGAGCACATCACACTCCTGCGGGACTTCTCTCTGCCAGGAGCCGGGAATCTCAGCTCTTCTACCGGCAAAGCCGGAGAGCCCTCCCCTATTAATGCCTTTATTAAAGCCCATTAATCCCTACATTTCCGCAGGGATTTTCTTCACAGGGGCAGTGCGGTAAGAAAGTGCCGGCTGCCTGCAGAGAGCAATAGATGCTCCTTGCTTCCACAAGGCTGGAGCATCCATCTCCTGGCACGCTGGAGATCCTGCTCGGCCCCACGGGAAGCCAGGCAGGCTCACGTTTTGGGAATGGTTTCCATCCCTTCGCATGGGGTGGGTGTGTTAAAGCACAGGGTGGGGGATCCCCGCTCACCCACGGGAGCATGGGGTGGGAGCAGGGCTGGGTCTGGGGTGATGCTGCCAAGGGACAGATGGGTTTCGCCTGTCCCCATTCCTTGAGGGAACAATCTCGGTGTCTCAACTCCTTCCCCAGCCTTGGGGGACACTCTCACAGACTTGAACTATCTGGACTTCTACCAGGACCCCTTCTCCTCCCTCCCGGCGAGCTGGGGCTGTCCTACCTGGATGACTCTCATGTTGAGGCCGGTCTCCTGGGCCAGCTGCTCTCGGATGTGGCGGGTGGGTTTGGGGGTGGCAGCGAACGCAGCTTTGAGCGTCTCCAGCTGCTTGGCTTTAATGGTGGTGCGGGGCCCCCTCCGCTTGGTGCCCGAATTCTGCTCCTCGTTCTCGTTGTTGGTGGTCTCCTTGTCCGAGGAGGTCGAGTTGTCCGTCTCCTTGGTGTCGTCCTGCATGGGGTCCTGGAGATCCGGGGACAAACTCCTGTCTGTACATGAGGACACTGTAAAGGAGACCCAGAGAGGAAAGGAGGGGGGCGGATGACTTAGGGGAGAGATTGACCCCCCTCTCCTTGCCCTCCCCGGCCCATTCAGCTCAGCTGCTTTCCAAGAGAGGGGTTGAGGGGTGCTGGAGAGCTTTAAGGGGTGCAGACGGCCTCTGCCCCCCGATACCCCTGAAGCATCATCTCCTCAACATCACACAGAGCTCCAGGCAAGCGCTGCCCGATCCAGCCCTGTGCACCGTGTCATGCCAGCCGGGGGGAGCTGGGGAGGGGGCGATCTCCCAGGCCCACCGCAGCTCCCCATGCTCTCCCTTTCCCTCCCCTGCGTCTTTCACACTGGGAAAGCGGGATGAACAGCTGGGAAAAATGCAGCTGGTCCCTGTCGGGGTTTGGGGGGTTCCCAGTCACTGCCTTGAGCCTGGCTCAACCCCCGCCCCCAGCCACCGATCCCCCCCCCGGGGTCCCTGCAGCCAGCACCCCCCCAAGGCCAAGCTCTACTCGCCTCGCTCACAGCAGCGGCCCCACTGACTGGCGTGGCAGGATCCGGCCCCGGGTGCTGGACGGAGAGAGAGCCCACGGAGGGGGGTGAGCAGGGGCGCCCGGCATGGCTGGGACAGCAGGAGGGGGCCTGGCCCTGCTCTCCTGACGCAGAGACAGCTTCCAAGGAAGTCAAATGGGAGCTTTGCCTCTGGGTGAAAGGAGGCGAAGGATCAGGCCCACGGCGCGGGGGGACCGGGCACATTCACAGCGGGGCCTCCGGGGCGTGAGGTCTCCCAAGCCAGCCCGGGGGATGGTCCTGATTTCCCACCGTCCCTCATCCCCGCTGCCTTAGGGGCCGTGGGCGGGGCAGGAGCCAAAAGGCACCGGGGGGGAGCTCATCCCACGCGTGTCCGCATCCCGCATGGCGGTGTCACAGAGGCTTCCGCCCGTTTTGAAAGGTTTCACCCCAAATCCCTCCCTCCCCTGGCGGATCAACTGGCTGTGGGATGCAGCCCCTCATTGCACAAATCCAAACCTCCTTCCCGGCCGGGAGGTGCCTCCACCGGGAGGTACCGGCAGCTCGAGCCTTCTGCCCGACGCGCTCGGCACTGCCCGCTCCTGCCGGCCCCGGGGGCAGAGATTACCGGGGGAGACAGGCTGGCCTCGGGCTGCAGCCCCTCACCCCACAAATCCAAACCTCCTTCCCTGCCAGGAGGTGCCTCCACCGGGAGGTCCCGGCAGCAGAGGGGCGGTGCGGTGCGGCGGGCTGAGCCGCTCGTACCTGAGTTGAGGCTGCCTTCCTTCAAACTGGGAGAGTTCAAATAATCCTCTTTGCAAACAAATTTGTTTTCGTCGATGATATAGAGTTCCTCGCCCGTGGAGAGTTGCTTGTTGCAGACCATGCAGGTGAAACAGTTCAGGTGAAAGACTTTATTCCGGGCTTTCCGGACGAGGTCACTGGGGGAGATCCCTTGGGAGCAGCCGGCGCATTTGGTACCAAACCTCCTGGGAAGGGAGAAAAAAGCGAGAGCTGGAGCGCCGGCGACCATGGGCTGCGGCGGTGGGGGGTGTGTGAGCTACACCGAATCCCCCTCCTCAAATCCCATGGGCCGCGGGAGCCCGATCCTCCAGACCTCTCCCTGGAAGATTTGGGGAAGCAGTCGATTCTCACCCTTGAGGCGAGGATGAGGAGAGCCTTCATCCACGCACAGCCCCGGCGCTGAACTGAGGGAAGAGCGCGGGTTTGGGGTGTCCCCACCCGCGGGGGACACACATGAGGATCCTCTGCGGATTTGGCCCCAGAAGGGTCGGAGGGGAGGGGAGGGTGGCAAGGGGTCCCTTCCGCGCTCCGTGGAGGGGGAATTTCGTTTCAGCCGGTGTCACCCAGGAGGGGAACGGGGGACTGAAAGTCCCGGGGAGAAAATCACAGCCAAGGAGATGGATAGAGGGAGAGGAGGGTGCGGGGGGCTGCGCGCACCCAGAACAACGGGCGGCGGAGCGAGAGGGCTGCGCTCCTCAAGGCAGCCCTGGGTCCCCAGAGCCGCGTCCAGTCCCCAGCCCGTCCCCCCTCTCCCAAGAGGGAATTATTCTTCCAGGTCGGGAATAGCGCTTTGAAAATCTCCGATTTTCCTTTCCAGAGCGGGTTTCGGTTTGGTGTTTTTAGTATATTTGTTGTTGTTTTGTTTGTTGGGTTGGGTGTTTTTTTTTTTTTTTATTTTGTGGGTTGGTTTTTTTTTTTTTTTACATAATGAACTGTATTTTAAAAAAAAAAAAGCCAAAATATTTCCAGGGAATCCGAATCAGATGGGAACGATCTTTCAAGGTAAAAAAAAAAAAAAGAAAAAAGAAAATAAAAAGAAACTAAACTCAAACAGATAAAAAAGCCACGAAACCTCAAAACCAAAAGAAAACTCAACCCCCCACAAAAACACAAACAAAACGCGTCAAAACGACAACAGGAAAAAAAGAACACAAAGGAAAACAACAAAAAAAATCCAACAAAAATCCCCCAAAAGCAAACAAAAAAGAGAACAACAACACCCCCCCTCCCAACTCCAAATCAAACAAAAAAACCCACAGAGACAAAAAATCTTCCTCCAGAACCGGGAGCGGGGATTGTCTCTACCGGGTCCTCGAGGTCCCCGGGGGGCTGCCAGGACCCGGGGTCCCCCCTTTTTCCTCTCCGGCCACGGCACAACTTCTGCCTCCCTCGCTGCTCCCCGTGACGTTGATGTAGTGAGAGCATTAGGAGTCATAAGTCATTGCCCCCTCTTCCCATCCCGGCCTCTAATTTCCTCAGCGGCACCTTATCGCGGTCATTAGGGGCGTTTAAGGTGCCGGCCCCCTCGGGGGGACGGTGGGGGAGGTTTTGGTCACCGTCTTCACCGGGGCCTGTGGTCCCGGGAGGGGGGCGAGGAGTGCCAGACCGGGCCTCGAGAGCGGCGGACACACGGGGCGGCCGCCGCGGTGCCCACCGGGGCCTGGTGAGACGGGGTGGGCAGCGGCACCGCTGGAGCGGGGCCCGGGGCTCGTGGAGGAAGGTCATGGGGAGATTGCGGAGGGGTCACAGCCTCGCTGCCCCCTCCTCAGGCTGCAGCAGCTGCCGTAGCGCAGCCTCTGGGTCCGCTCCGGGGCATCTCCGGGCCGGGGGATGCTCCCCCATGGAGCCGTGGGGCAGGCTCGGTGTGGAGCCCCGGCAGGAGGGATGGGAGGTGAACTCGCCGAGCATCCTCAAAGCTCCGGGGGAGACCCCAGCGAGGCAGCAGAGGCCGGGCGCGTTGTGAATCTCCGCACCCACCGCTGCCAGTTGGCGGGGTCGGAGTGGGGGCTGAAGACTCACCTGAAAAAGTCATTTTTGCAGTAGAGTTTCCCTTCTCTGGAGAAGCATTTCTCGGTCAGGTTGCACTTGCACTCGCAGCACTGGACGCATTTGATGTGCCATGCTCTGTCCAAGACGTTCAGTAGGAACCGGTCCAAAATCGGCCTCTCGCAGCCCGCACAATGCACCATCATAACCTCCGCCGGGGGATGGAGACGCGCAAAAGGAGAAGCCAACCCCGCGCCGGCACACGGCGGAGGCAAAACAAAATAAAAAAAGCAAAAAAAAAAAAAAAAAAAAAAAAAAAACAAAAAAAAAAAAAAGGCAAAAAAAAGCTCAAGGGAATAATATAAACTAAAATAAAACACTAAGAAAATTGTAGTAAAAAATAATAAAATAAACAAATGTAATAAAAAGAAATAAAATGAAAAAAGTAAAATAAAAATGAATAAAATAAAAATAAAGCAAGATAAAATTAAAAAAAATGAAATAAAATAAAACTTACAAAAATATAGAAGAGGGAATAACAAAAAATTCAGGGGAGGGGAGCGGGGCGGCTGTCAAGTTCTTCCCCCTCTTCTCTTCGCAGCCTCGACGACGGGAGGGAAAAAACGATGTCCCCCCCCAAAATAATCCAAACCACCCCCGAGAAATAATAATAACAATAATACTAAAAGCCCCCCCAAATCCCCCTCCGGTGCCTGCGGAGCGGCCCGGGAGCCGCCGGAGCGGCGGCCGCGCTGCTGGCGGGCTCTGCGGCAGCGGGCGCGGCGGGAGGGGTGCATGAACCCCCCCCTGCAGCCGGCAGCCCCGGTGCCTCGCTGTGCTCCGCCGCCGCCGCGCCGCCACTCTCATGCTGTCCCCATCGCCAGCTTTGTCCCCCGCCTTAGTAATTCGCGCATCCTTATTCAGATTTGGTGACGTCGGGGGCCGCGTCACCCGGGATGCGGCCAATGGGAGGGCGGTAGCCATGGCAACCTCTTAATTTATAGCATATCTAAATTGGCTCCAGCCTTGTGCTTGGCACAGAGGGAAAAAAACAACGCGCCTCTATTGTTGAGGGTGGCTTGTACCTGGGCCGCGAAGTGAGTACGCACCTGGCTGGGGGCCGGGGGGGGGGGGGGGGCCCCGCCAAAAAACCGCTGTCCCACCATTTTTCCTTTTATTTTTACTTCAGTTTGTGTTTATTTCCTTTAAAGGAATGCTCGGGGAGGAGTTGAGCGGTCCCGAGTTGCTCTGGAGGACCAGCATCACCTGGTTTTGGGGTTTATACTGGTTTTGCACAAGGGGGAAAGATGCTTTTGTCTGGGAGAGCAACAAGTGGGGGAAAGAAGAGGGGAGGTAGATCTGGGCGGGGGAGGGGTTGGTGGGGACGGGGAGGGGGTCGGGGGCTCCTTCCCGCAGCGTAGCGGGATGAAAAGTTCCCTCGGAGGTATGCGGGCCCCCCGCCCGCTCCCCGCCTTTGTCCCATGGTCTCACCGCCCCCCCCCCGCCCCTTCCCCGCTCCGCAGGGGGGGAGCCGGAGCAGGGGCAGCCCCGGGGGGGGCGGCCCGGGGGGCGGCGGGCGCTATCCCCTCCCTCCCACACTGTGTTTTCTCTTTAATTCCAGGTGCGGCGGAGCTGTGACCTGCGGGAGGGACGGGGGGCAGGACCGGACCCGGCCAGGGGGGTAGGGGAGGTTATGGGGGGAGATCCAGCCTGGAGTCGGGGGGCTGCTGTCCCAGCCAGGTGCTCCCAGTTGGATCGGTGTTGGGGGCGGCCTCGCCGCCTCTCTCTCTGTTTCGTGGGGATTTAGGAAGGGGACAGGGTGGCCCTGGGGTCAGGCCGTGAGGGAAAGAGGAGGAAGGCGGCGGGGCAGGTAAAGGCCGGACCTCCATTCCCCTTCCCTGTCTTTTTCTCCAGCTAAAATCTAAATTTTTGTGTATATAAAATATATAGATGTAATTTTTTTCCTCGCTCCGGCCCGGACCATTCTGCGATTGCGGAGCGTCCTGGAGCTGGGAAACGCTGCCGGTAGCGCCAAGAAAATCCACCCCAAATTCCCAACAAACCAGCAATGGCACAAGGGCATCAGCGGGAAGTGGAGGACGTTTTGTGTGTGCCCGTAGGTAGGGATGTTTGTGGAAAGAGAGAGAACTGAAATAAGAAAATACAGAAAGAGCTTCGAGGGAAAAAGAAAAAACGAAAAGAGAGGAAAAAGGGAAATAAAGGGAAAAAACACAGAATGAAAAAGAGAGAATGTTTGCGGGAAAAAATACAGAGAAGAGGAAAGGTGATAAAAGACAATGGGAGAGTGAAGAAAAGAAATCAGCGTAAACGAAAAAGAAAAGGAAATAAATAAGAAGAAACAGGAGGGAAGACAACAGAAAAGGAAGGAAAATAAAAGAAAAAAGGAAAAGAAGAAGGAACAAATGAACGAAAGAAAAAATAAATAGAAATAAATAAAGCAAGAAATAAAACCGCGGGAAATGAAGAAAAAAGACGAAAAGCGGAAAAATAAATCGAGAAAAGCAATAAAAAGAAGAAAGAACGGCGAGAATGGACAAGAATGAAACCAAAAAGAAAATGTGAGGGAAAAGCGCCAGACCGAGCGAGAAAGGAAGAGGAGGGGAAAAAAAATACAACAAAGACAGAAGGAAAAAATCCAGGGAAGAGAGAAGAAAGGAAAGTAAAGCTGCAGGAAGTTTAAAAAGGGATAAATGGGCAAGAAAGGTGAAGGCACGGGAAGGAGGAGGACAAGGCACCGGACCCGCGACCGATCGCGGCCGCGCTCCCGCCGGGCACTGCCCAAGTTTGCGGGACTCACTGGCTCTTCTGGGGGATTTGGGAGCCGCGGGACTGTGCGGGGATGTGCGGCGACCTCTCCTGCCGTAGCCTCCACAGATTTCGGGAGGAGTTCCGAGCGCAGCGCGAGAGCGTGGACAGGACACGGAGAGCACCGGGAGCACCGGGCAGGCCCCGCTCCGGCCCCGCACGGCCAGGAAAACCCACGCGCCTTAAATACACGGGGATGAGTGTGTGGAGATCCGCGGCGGCAGGCGGGGCTGTGCAGAGGAACGGGCCCGCATGCAGGAGCAGCTCCACACGCACACGCGTGGCCGTGAGCCCGAGGCAGAGCCCCGCTCACAGGCACCGCTGGCTGCTCATCCCACGCAGGAACGCGGGCGCGGGGGGCGACTCGGGCTGCCCCACTGAATGCGGGAGTGTGTGTCTCCTACGGATAATCATATGGATAATCTGGTTCGTACGGATAATCCATAAAGGGTGCGTGAGGCGACAGCGGCATCTTCGCATGGGCCCACGCACACCCGCTCCTCTCCCGAGGCCTTACGAGCCCCCGTGTCCCGCTCCCACGGCCTTGCACACACCCGTGGCCTCGGTCCTGGCCGCCCGATGCTTCCCCAGCCCGCCCCGCCACAGAGCCGGGACCCCCAGCTGGGGACCCCTACTCGGGCCCGGCCGCGGCGCAGGGGGGGCCTCGCTCGGTTCCCTTTTTCGTTTGAAAGTCAAAGGATAAATAAATCCAAGGGGAGGGAAGGAGAGAAAAAACCCACCCCAAGCAACATCCCCCCCAGCCACATTCCCCCATGGTAACAGATGGTAATTCAGGCCCCGTAATACCGCCTATATGTAACTAATAAACCTTTTGTGTTTTAACAGGGTAATGCGTGGAGAAGCAGCGTCGCTTATACAAGATGTTGATGGAATTTACTATATTATTAAAGGGGAAAAAAAATCCCCTTTCAAGAATAAAGTGTATCAACTTACAACACAACAGACGGTAGAGGGATAAGTGAAACAGACAAAAGACAAACAAGATAATAATCTGTTTCCAATCAGTTAAGCCCTGTAGAATTTGTAATACGCCGTTTGCATATTCCCCCTGTGTTTTGTAATTAATTATCTATCTGTTCGGATGCTCCGCCGCCGACTTTGTAGATATTTCCAACTATTTTTGGGGTTGTAGGCGGCGATAACTCCGGAATCGGAGCGCGGAGCGGGGCTCGGCTCGGCTGTTCTGCCCGGCCCGAGGTTGCCGAGCCCGAGCGCGGTGGGAGGCGGCGGCTCCGCATCTCTCCGCGCTCCTCCGCGGGGCCGCTGCCGGCGGGCGAGGCTGCTCCCCCCGCGCTCCCTTCCCTTCCCTTCCCCCGGTAAGAGGGGGGACGGGGCAGGTTTTAACATTAAACAAACCCAGCAAGCATCTCCTCGCCGGGCCATAGGCGTTTCTGAGTGACTGCGTTACAAATTGTAAATTTAAATAGCTCACAGGATTCATTACCTCCCGCGTCTGATTTCACCCAGCCGTGAAAAATTGTCCTGGTGTACCACTGAGAAAGGGTTTGCTGCAAAGAGCCACAGTCTAATCACCAGCTTTCTCTCGCCAACAAAAGTGTAATTATTTTGTTTTGGGTGTAAATATAACCCACGGTACAAAAAAAAAAAAAAAAAAACGAAAGGGAAAAAAAAAAAGAAAAAGATAAACCTCCAGCAGCGTCTGAATGCATTACAGGGATGTTTAAAAAGATCCGTCCTAAATTAATACCAAGGTTAAAAGGGGAAGGCAGCTGGGACATGGAAATTTCCGTCTTATTGGGGCGGGGGGACACGAGGTGAGTGTGAGTGTGTGTGTGAGTGTGCGTGTTCACACCGCTGGCAAACAATGCGGCACCCCCGCCCCGCACACAAAGCCCTCCGCAGCCCCCACGGTGCCAGCCGGGCCCCCCCGACCCATCGCTCCTTCTCCCCCTCCTCCCCATCCCTCACCAGGGGGCCGAGGAAGGTGCTGGGGAGAGGGGATGCTCCAGCTCTTTGCTCCCCACGGTGTTTATGGAGTCACCGGGGGGTGTGAAAGAGAAAACAAACAAATCAACCCCCTCAACTCCACCACAGTCTAAATGCAAACGAACAGCCAGGGGATTTTAAATTTGGGTTTCCCCACGTTTTCTTATTTTTAACGATTTTTTTCTTTCCTTCCCTCCGAGCTCCGGCGTGGGGTTTCGGTGGAAGAAAAGGCACAAAACGGACGGCGATGCCGGCGGCAGAGAGGAGCGCCGGGAGAGGCGGAACGGCCGTAGGACCGGGCTGGGTTAAGCCGGTTTAACGGGAAAAAAGCAAAATAAATCAAACCACAAATAAAATTTTTTTAAAAAAGGAAAAAAAATCCCAAACAAAGGTGAAGACACATAAAAAAATCTCGGGCGAGGGCATCGGAGCGCGTACCGCCGGCGGCCGAGGAGCTCGGAAACCCGTCGGTGTGAACTCGGTGCGGAGCGTCCCCGGAGCGCCCCGACATCCCCCGGGGCCCCGGGCCGGGGCTGTCTCTCTCGGGTCTGGGGGCGCTCAGCGCCGACCGAGGTGCCGCTTATCCCCTCTCTCCTCGACTTTTCCCCAGTGCCCTCCCCCCCCGCCACGGCCGGTTTTATCAGTCCTTTTTTTTTTTTTTCCCCGCGGGTAGCGGTAATTGGCGAAGCTTTAATTGCCCCCCCCAGCCCCTCCTGGCTCCAGCACGATCCTGGGACCGCATTCCCACCTCCCCGACGGCTCCCCGGGGCTAACCTGCCCTCGGCTCGGGGTACCGCTCTATGCGGAGCCAGCCCGGAGCCTCTGTGGCTGCCGCTCCCCACGATGCCGAGTCGCGGGTGGGCAAAGCCTGGCTGTGAGCAGCGTGTGTTGCGATAACAGAAGCGGAGACAGGCAAACCCAGACCTTCGGAAACTTAGTGACTTGAGGGGCATGCGGCAAAGAACTCGCTCCAAATTTCCTCGGGTGATCCCCGGCCTGCTACAACCTCCCGTCGATGCGACCGCCCCCCCGGAGGGGCTGCTCGAGCCGTTCCCACCCGCTCCCCCCGCCGCCTCCCCGCTAATGAGCGTGTGTGTTGACACGGCGAGGCGATGCCCCCGTTTGCTTTTGTTTGGGAGGTGTGAAAGAGGGAATCTGCATGAGAAAAGCCGGCGGCAACCGCGGAGCTCCGCATAGCGGCGGCGGGACGGAGCGAGCCGGTGCGTGGGGAGTCCGCCCTGGCGGGGCAGAAGCCCTGGGAGCGGGGGGGTCGGGAGGCACATGGAGGGGCAAGGCTGAAGGTGGGGGCTGTGGTGCTCTTTGTAACGCAGGGAGGGGAAGGGAGTTTGCCCCGGTGCTCCCGTCGGGGGTTGGGGCTGAGCAGGGCGCTGGTGGGGGTCTTACCCCGGGTACCCCCCGCGTACGGGATCTCCACAGCTGGCGGGGCATGGGGTGACCCCCTCAGACTGTGCCCCCCTGGGTCTTTTCCCCTCCTTTGGATTTGCTTGGGAAATAGAGACGGGGGAGCGCCCGGCCCGTACCTGCGGGCGGGATGAGCGGGGCGGGTCACAGCGCTCCCACTCCCCGTTAACGGGCACCGTGGGGCGACTCGGGGGGGACACGCGAGGGGGCTGAGTGCGCCGAACAGCCACGCGTGCCAAGGGGTGGGACAAAGGCGGGGGGGACATCTTCGCGGGAAGAGGGGAGCGGTTTGCCGGGAAGAGTGGCGGGGCAAAGCGGAGCAGGGACGCTGCTCCCTCCTATTCACGTCCCGAGTGGGCTCCGAGTCCCGCGCCAGGACCAATCTGACACCGATGCCTTCGGCAGGGCCAAACCCCGGGATGAAGGAACGCTGAGTGGATCCCGACCTCGAGCAAGGCCGGGTCCCGCCGGGCCCCCGAGCCCTGCCTGGCCCTGGCACCGCCGTGTGTCCCGCCGTGTTCCCTTGTCCCGCCCCGCCGTGGCGGTGGAGCTCTCCAGGGTGCTGAACCTGCCCCGGTCCCGTCCCGCGCCCCCTCCTCGCCCTGCGGGCACCGGGAACGGCTGGCCCTTCCACCCTCCCCTGCTTTTCTATTGCCTGCGTTATCTCTCCCTCGATCTTCCCCTCTCTGCTCTTCTTAATTTTTGTGGACAGTTTTGTCCTTTTTATTCCTTCTTGTGTTCTCTTTTTTTCTTCTTCACATTTTTCCTGTTTTTCTTTATTTCTCTACTTTTCCGTTATTTCCCCCCCGTTTGTCTCCTTTCTTTCTTTTCCTCCCCCTAGTTTTCCTTCTTCTTCTTTTTTTTTTTTTACTTTTTTTGTCCTCTTGCGCCCACCGCTCCCCACACCGTTTTTCTCATTTAGATTTTTTTCTGGTTTTCTCCTTTTTTGTTTTCTTTCCCCCCC
>JAWWEV010000037.1:4197774-4225851 GCA_035583235.1 Hafferia zeledoni
AATGCAACTCTGCCCTCTTTTTTTTTTTTTTTTTGTTTTTTTTCCCCCCTGCTTTCCCATTTCTCTCCTCCCACAGAAACCTGCGCTGGCCGCAAAGACTGGAAATTTTGCAAACACCACAACATAATTACGAGATGCCCATCGAACCCCCCGCCCTCCCAGTGCCCCCCAGTGCTTCCAGCCAAGGGGATCGGGGCTGCCCTGCCCAGGGCACCGCCAGCCCCGGCCCTGCTGCGGCGGGAGGAACAAGCGGGATCTCAGCGCCGTTTTTTTTAAACTCTTACAGCGGCTGCGATTAAAACCGAACCCCGGAATGCCGGTGCTTGCCCACCCCGAGCAGCGACAGAGCAGGGATGGGTCAGCCCCACAGCTCAGCCTCACGCTGCGGGGGGACTCCGGCGGCTGAGAAAACGAAGTGGCTAAGTCTGAGTGTCACGGAGAGGAGATGCTCGGACACTCGCACAAACGTTCCTGTCTTTGCACACACCCACACTCTCCCCATATTGTTCCACCGGGGGTCCCCACCAGGGCTGACCTGGCTCTCCGAGCCCTGACACCCCGGTGAAGGGCTTGGGGTCTCCCCCTGCCTGCCTGCACAGCTCTTTGTCTGCCTCATCCTCTCCTGCACACACGTATCTCCCTTCCCTGCCTTCACCACCGAACCTGCACATTCCCTGTGTTCCTTCATGCGTGTCCACGTGTGTGCACAGACCCAGCTCACACACACACTCCCTGCACGCCCCAAATCCTCACCCCCCACACCTCCAGGGCTGCAAAGCACACCCCTGTGACACATCTCATGCACACACAAAACCAGCCCTCGCACATGCACGTTCCCCCTGCAACACCCATCTGAGTGGCCCTGCCTTCTCTGACGTACCCAGGCTCTCTGGGAGCTGACACCATCCCGCAGCCCCAGCTTCTTATACAGGGGGATGAGGTTTTTCTCTCTGTGCAGGCCAGAGCAGAGAGCCCTTCCTGGGGTTGCCTTGGGGCCAGGAATGGGACTCAGAGTTTGGCCTAGACTGCTCCAACACCCATTTCACAGCCTGAGTGAGATGCTGGGACAGAGGCACCTCAGGCTGAGTAGGGATGTGATAAAACCCATATTGCCTCAGGGAATGACAGGACTGCATGGGACCTCTCTGATCTCATCAGCTGCCTAATGTGCACAGAGTGCTTGGACTGTCACTGTCACCTGGGCACACAGCCACCTTCCTTTCTCTCCCCTGCATTCCCCTCTCCTCCATTCCCACTTCCTTCTGTTGTCCTCACTAATCCTCACTAGAAATGCACACTTGCCTCTCTTAACCATGAGCAGGACCACAACTGCAGCCCCACCTGCTCCATTAAAGGGGATACCCATCGGTATCAGGTTATCTTGGGCTTTCCAGAGTGTCCAGAAGGCAGAAGAGAAGAGCCAGCAGCAGAGTACAGGGGAAGGGGGGTGGTGAGGCATGGATGGTTTAAAGGGGAGCAGAGTCCCTGGAGACTTGGGAAGCTGTTGGTTTCTTTTCATTCTTTCTTTTTCTGTGATCCCTTTAATTTTTTTTTGGTTTCCTTTTGGAGCAGATAAAAATCAGTGTGGGGGAACACAGGTTTAGCTTTTCCATTGGAAGTGACTCCTCACAGAGGGAGGTGAGAATGGCCAAGGACCAGCCTGGAAGGGCCCCTCACCTCAGCCAGTGTGTGGGATGAAGCCCTGCAGGACTGAGGTGTTCCCAAGGAATTGTCCATCCACCCAGGCCTTGCTCTAGATGAGTCCTGACACAGGGATGCCCTTAACCCTTGCAGTGCCTGGGTGGTGACAAAGTCCCTGTGTCCTGAGGGCTGGGACTGACTGGGTGACTACCTATGGGAATAATGAGCATTCAGGCAGTTGAGGACTTGCTGCATGGTGTGCTACTGTACTGTATTCCTGTAAAGATGTTTTGGGCAGTTCCCCCTGTGGGCTCATGTAAACCTTGTGACAAAGGAATTTGGTCATGGAATTTCCATGAGGTTGATGCAGGCTTGCTTGTTGTGGAAAAAAAAAAAAAAAGGAATGTGTATGTGTATACATAAATGTGAAGTTATAGCATACATGTGCACTCATCTCCACACCTTCACAAATTATACAGGTCAAATCTGGGGTGCAAACCTTCCCCTGACACCCCTCACTGCTCACACAGCCACTTGCACACCCACCCACAGACACACACATGGCTTGTGGGTGCAGAGGGAGCAGGGCTGGATGTGTGTCCTGGGTTCTACAATCCCAACCTAAGGCAGTAATTAAAGAGGCTGTTTTCCCTTTGCAGAATCTGAACCTGATTCTGCACTTGAAAGCCATGGGGATTAAATCCAGCAGGGGCAGGCTCAGGTCTTTGGCTCACAAATGCTTTGTGCAACTTCTCCGGACTTCAGTGGGCACAGAGCTGGGAGCAGCCCCAGGCTCTGGCTGCTGATTTCTTTGCACTGGTGCATGAGAGGAAATTAGTGGGAAAAGCAGAAGGATGCACCTCTGAACTCCTTGGGCACTCCTCTTAAAGCATCTTTCTTTTTCCCCCCTCACATCCACATCTGTAACTGTGTAGAAACCAGGTTTTGGCTGGCTACAAACTGTGGACACCAGTCCTGTGGCTACCCTGATACAATCTATTATTTATTTGTTTATTTTCCCTCCAGAAACATAAGGGGCAAACACAATAATTTCAAAGAAACGAAAGCTTCCCACTGGAGAAGCCAACAGGGACCTGCCACCAAGTCCTGGTACGGTGTGTCACTGACACTGATTCCATCTGACACCTGGGGGCCTGCAAAGCCATCACATTGTGTGCTGCAAATGTATATTAACATTAGTATGCATTGGCACAATATGGATCCATTATTCCAAATGCTTATGAGAACTGGGTGCTGCACAGGAGCAGCTGCTGCTTTTTAAGCCTCAGAGCATCAGTAGATTCATAGATTTTAGGGCCAGAAGGGACCCCAATGAGCGTGTAGTCTGACCTCCCATGGAGTGTGAGCCATAGAGACTTGCCCTGCAGTTTCTGCATCCTGCCCCATGACTTGTGGGCAAGCAGGAGCCTCCCCTGTGAGTGGCTGCCAGCTGAGGGACTGCTCGTGATGAAAGAGTTGATGTCTCCCTCTGTAAAATTGTTCCCTTGTTTTATCACTCTTCTCGTTAATCCTAAAAGGGCAAATTTTAATTTCAAAGCTCAGACTGTGTAGATCCAGCTTTTCACCTCTTGGATTCCCTCATCTCCCAGTTCTGTGTCAGAAAAAATTGTTCTCCCCTTTTGTGGAACTAACAGCTACGCTGGAGAAAAGAGAAATACCCCCAGTGTTCTGGAATGTCATCTGGAAAAGGGTTGGTATTATGGGTGGAAACAGTATCTGGCAAATGTTAAGATTTTGTGTGATTCCCTCTCTGTGAGCACTGAAGTTTTAGTCTTTGTTTTTTTTTAAAAAAAGTAAATCTGTATAAATGCATTTTGAAGAAAGGGGTGATGCTGTAGGACTGGGTTTATAGTGCTCCTCTTGCTCCCAGAAAATGAAAGAAAAGAGAGAATGAAAATCCTCTCAGTCAATGAAATAAAAAGAGCTGAAAGTCCTATATTATTGTCACAACAATTCTTCACATAAGCACATCGTGGGCAGCAGCTGAAGATGGGTAATTATTACTCAACCCCCTTCTGATCCCAAAATCTCTCCCAAAAACTCACTGAGAAGTGAACCAGGATCAGATACTGGGTTTGTTTTCCTACAGGGGTTTGTCCCTTTGGTCCCCTTCCACTTGCACCTCATTTTGGGGGCAGCTGCTCTGTCCCCCATTGCCTTCCTATCCTGATGCCATCGGATTAGACCTTAATTTGGGTGCCAGCCTGTCTGCACCAGCTCCCCTCAAAACACAGGGGTTCCCCAGTCTTTCTGGAAATCATCTGATGTGAGGTTGTATCCAACCTCATGCTCAAATTGTAAAGCAGAAACCACCTGAAAGGGGATGTTTTCCAGGAATATTATTCTGTGTTTGCTTCTGAGCATGTGGGAAAGGCAGGATTAGGGAATGGGATGGGTTGAAAGGCATTATCCAATATGAAAAAAGGAATAATTTGATGATCTTCAGTTTGTCCCATGAGAAGTTCTTGAGGTGATGCAATTCTATGAGCCAAAGTCACCTGAGAGCCACAGAAGAAGAATAAACCTCATCTCTGGGGTGTCAGAAATCCAGAAAGGGGAATGTTACAGTGGGGGATGTATTTTATGGGGATGGGGCAACTTCCCTGGGGTTAAATAGAACTTGGGGAGCACCTCAGGGACTGGGATAGGGAGCAGGCATGGGAAGATGAGGAGTGGCCTGGTGGCTACAAGCCAAGGGGCCTTTTCTGAGCCCTTGTTTGGGGTGATTCCCAGTCCCTCCCCATTCAGGGCTGCTTCAGGATGCCCTTCTGCATTCCCAAGGGAATGTCTTGCCTGACCTCAGGCATTTTTTTCTCTCTATTCTGAGATTGTGTGACGTCTTTGGCAGCATTTCCTACATGAAACAGTTGGTGAGGTTCCAACATGGAACTAAACCCTCTTTTGTGTCTTCAGGTCAGGGTGGTAGAAGCAAGATTTAAAACAAACTGCACTTACTGCAATGAGTTATCTCTGGAACTCCTCACTGCAGGAGCTGAATATAGGAGAGAAATACCTGAAGGATGTTAAGAATGTTGAACCCACAGCTGGCTCTGCTGATTCCTACTATCTATGCCTCCTGGGAGCAGCAGAGCAGCAGTTTGAGGGAGATCCTCTCCTCAGTTGGGATGTGGCCACTCCTCTGTTGATGAGAGATGTTTGTTGTTCTCCAGCTCAGTGTTTTCTCATGATCTGAGAAAGTAAGGAACAATTGTGTTCCTGGAAAGGACATCTCCAGCACATCTCCTCCTACCCCACCTTGCATGAATAGCTTCTTTCTTGGCTGCTAAGCTGAATCCTGGTTTGCCTTTTCTCTTCCATTGCTCGGTTAATGTCACAGCAGACACATCCTTCACCTCTCATATTCTCTGACAATGAGGAGAGGAAATGAAAAAAGATTATTTAGTATCATTTTTCCCCCCTTCTACTAGATGTTTCATGTAGGAAACACTTTCAAAAAAAGGGATGAATCACACAACCAGAGAAATTAGAGATAGAAAAGACCTTTTAGGTCAGCCAGTCCATTTCCCTGCAAATGCAGAAAAGCTTCTGAGTATAGTCAGATTTTTCAAGGACTTTGCCCAGTCTTAACCAACTTCAGCAAGAAAGCTTTAACTTCAGTCCCTTCCAAGACAGCTGTGGCAGGAGAGGGAGGGCCTTCAGCTGAGTGTAATTTGAACTCTTCTAAACTTTCTTTCAAGGGAGATGTGGACTCTGCCGAGGTTTCCTGAGGAGGTGTTGCAGAGCTAAGCACATGAAGCAGCTGGGAGGTCTTTGGTAGCTCAGCTGGCTGGGAAATCAGCCCCTTCCCCACTCCAGTGGCAAAGTCATGGGTGATTGCAGGGGCAGGTCCCAGAGCTGTGGGAGTGAGGGGCTGTGGTGGTGGTGGGCAGCACGTCTGCTGTGTCCAGCATAGGTTGGAGGCCACGGGCCAAAGCTGGGTGGCTTTAGGGCCACAACAGAATCATAGAATGGGTCAGGTTGGAAAGGGACCACAGTGGCTAATCTGGTCCAACCTCCCTGCCCAAACAGGGCCATCCCAGACCACAGGGCATAGATTGCATCCAAATAGTTCTGGAATATCTTCAGTGAGGGAGACTCCACACCCTCTCTGGACATTCTGTCCAGTGCTTGGTCACTGCACAGAAAAGTTCTGCCTCATGTTCTGGTGGAACTTCCTGGGCATCAGTTTCTGCCTGTTGCCTCTTGTCCTATTGCTTGGCACTGCCAAGAAGAGCCTGGCTCCATCCTCTTGGCACCCTCCTTTCAGATACTTAAATGTTCCTTAGTTTTCCCTTGCCTTTTTGTCTGTCTGGGCTCTCCACTCCTCAGGGCTCTGTGCATGGGGCTGGCTCAATTCATGCTATGAATGCCAAAGAAACTATTCCCACCCTAGGCTCTGAATTCAGCATCCCAGGCCACCTTCTGAGCCATGGAAAACCTCCCTGGAGGTCAAACTACAATTAACTAACAATACAACCAGAATTAAAAAGAAAAAGATATGCTCAGACATTTCATTTCCAAGTGGAGTCACTTCACACACAGCCTGGGGGCTGAGTGCTCCCAGCCAGCTCCTTATGCTTCCAACCCCCACCCATGTGTGAACCACGGGGGGACACCTGTACCCCATCCAGGTCCCTCAGGAAACTGTTTCCCTGTTCCTAGGGAAGGAAAAAGGGAACAGGAAAAATAAGAAAAGGAAAGGGACATAAAGTCATAACGAAGTTAATGTACAAAGGAAGCTCTGGACCTGTCTGAATACAGACTTTTGGCCAGGTGAACTTTCCCTCAGTGATTCTGCAAATCCTTATACTTTGTTTTCTTTTGGATAGTTTGCAAAAGACATCATGTTGCTGAGCATGGGATGCAGGCAAGAAGGGCCTTTCTAATTAACCCAGGAGGCAGAGCATCCCTCTCACCTGCTCTGACCCTGCACCGTGAGGGAAGGAGCAGGATTTCCAGAGCTCCCCTAGAAACGGTACCTTAATCCCCCTCCCCAAAATCCCTGACCCCTGATCCGCACAGAGACAACCATTTTAAAGAGACAGTGTCATGATGTGACACCTCCTTCTCATAAGTGGTCACCTGCCAGCTTCGACTGAAGGCGTAATTACCATCCTTGAGGCCTGATCCATCTTATTCCCCTTGAAGTCGATGAGGAAACCTCCCCGACTCTGCTGGAAGTGGTATTCAGATTCCTTCCCCCCCCTCTTTTCCCAGGATTTATCTCCTTGCGAGGCTGGAGGATCTCCCCAGCACTGAGGCTGGAGTGGCCGGGGATGGAAGGGTCTGGAGGGAGGCAGTGCCTCCGGGAGGGAGTGGGTGAGAGGGGGAGAGAAAGAAGAGCAAACACAGGTCCATTAATCCGCAGTTAGTCTGCCTTTTTTGTTAGGAAGATGAACTTGATGAGTTAATTAAGCCACAGCCTGTAAAACCAGTTTATTTGCATAGCAAACTCCTGGGCCAGTGTGCTGTGAGCGGGCATAGACGTGCAGACAATTCCGGGGAAATTACAGCCTCATTAATATGCTAATCTGGTTGCAGGCCTGGAACGAGTTTTGGGTTTGCGGTGCTTGGGGGGGGGTGTCGGGGGGGGTGTTGCTTAGCAACCCTTTCCTCCAGGTAACCCTTCTCTTCCTTGCCCTTGATATCCCCCAAGGATTGCCAGGGGAGGGGGGCTCGGCGGTCACGCAACAGTGAGCAAAATGAAAGGCAAACGCGGGGGGCTGGAGGGCGGGGGGCGCAGCGCTCCCCTCGCTCAGCATCCCGGCTCACACCCCAAAGAGCGGCGGGCGGCTCCCCCCTCCCCAAAGCGGCCTCCGAGGCGCTGGTTGCGGATGCGCAGCCGTGGCGGGCGAGCGCGGAGCGTGTAACGCGTGTGCGCGCACATCGGTGGGCTCCGTGCCGGGGTAAGCGGCGCTCGCAGCCCCCCGGCGCACAATCTCCTGGCCACAACTGCGTGTTTCCTTCCACGGGCTGCTCCCTGGTGAGCGTCCCAGAGAGTCACAGCGGTCACCCCTTGTCTGCTGATACCCAGCTCTGGGCATGCAGCTCCACACTGAGCACCCCTCTCCATCAGCAGCGCTTCCCCAGCCTGCCCTTCTCGTGCCCCCTGCCAGGCCCACAGTTGCCCTGTCTCCCGGACAGTCCTTCCTGAATGGCACAAGCCCAGTGCTCCTTCCCTATCCCAGCTTCCTGCAGCACTGATCAGGATGGGAGCATAAGGAATCTGAGGAGCAGATGGAGCATCTCTGCCCCCACCAACCCCTGAAGTCCTGGCCAATTCCATCAGGATCAGGATGGGAACTAAAACCCTGACCCAGGCTGGTTACACAGTCAAGACCTTTCTCCTGCAACTCATCATGACACCCACCCCATCACGGGCTACCAGAGGAAGGGATGTGCCCTGTCTGTCCCACAGTGCTGGTGTCCACCAGCCTTGGATCACAGAGAAAAATGACAGTAGAACTTCTGCTGGAATACTGGGCCTTTCCCAGCTGGAGGACTTGCTTGCTGAATGTGGCAGTCTCAGGCACCTCAGTAGCATGTGGGTCAAGCAGACAAGTCTGTAACAGCAGATGAAGTCTCAGCAAGCCCCACATCCTCCATCCCAGGGGATCACACTCATGTTCATCCTGAACCCTTTTCTCCCAGCAATTGCTACCACCTGCCAGGTCTCTGTGACAGGTGAACAATGGGAGTTACCACACTGTGGTGTGTGCTCTCCCAGCACAGGGTTCAAATCCTTTCCTGGGTCATTAGACTTACCCTTTCACACCTGATATGGTCCTTGTTTAAAATTCCTGTCTTGTTAGATTAGAAAATTTTCTGTATCCCTTCTAGACTCCTTCCCTGCAAGTCCACATGGGGTGAGCTGTGGCTTCCTTGTGGACCTGACTGGATGCCAAAGCAGCATGACTTTCTCCCAGAACCCTGCTGTCCATGTTTTTGCAATCCAGAGGTGATGTGCAGAGCTATGCCAGCTCCAGGGAATATTTTCACCCAGCTATCCCAGTAGCTCAACATCTGCAGGTGCTTTCCTCTAGGAGCTGCAATCCTGCAGCCTGACAGATGCCAAAGCCCTGTAAGCTGGACCCAGCACCTGCAAAACAAGGCCAGACCAGGAGCTTTGAGGCTGATGAAGATGTCTGGGTCATGTTCATGCAGTGTTCTGCTCTGCCTTTTCAACATTCCCTCAGTGAGAGGAGACTCAATAGATGTTTAAAACTCTGGAGGTGTATGCTCAGCTCCTTTACTCCACCACTAAACTTCTCAGTCCAGGTGAATCTACACCTGATGTCTAGACAACTTTGAGGCTGGAGGCCTTTGCTGACTAAACTTGGCTCTTGTTCAATGGAAACCAAGGGTTTGTCCTGGGATGGAGGAGGGTTTCCTCTCTCTCCCTAGCTTTGCTCTGTGATGCTGCCTCCACTCATTCCCCAACCCAAATATTTGAAGTACAAACAAGTATGCCAGGCAATAAGTTTTTGTGTCAGACATTTCCCTGCCAAGGAGCACTTCCAGCTTCTCACGAGGAGGTAAATTCCCAGGATCACTGCTGGAGACACCAACATGTGGAAGGGAGCTACGCAGGGAGTCCCAGTCTCCAGGGTTATCCATCCGTTAACCTTCATGAGCTCAAATATTTATTATTCATATTACCCTGAAATGTGCTAAAAAGATGAAAAAAGGAATTAATGTGCCAGATCTTGCATCCACCTTTTAGCTTATTACAGTGCTAAAGCAGTATTAACATTTACAGTGTATGAGCTCTGCTTTGCTTGTGCCTGAGGCCAAGGGGTTTAAGCCAGTGCCGAAGTTAATAGCAAGCTCTGGTTAGAAAAAGCCCATTATGTCATAAAGTTGGAATTTCACTTGGGCAGTGGCCACTGGCTCTTTCCAATTGGGATGCAGTGCCATCCTCTCAGTCCCTTTCTGCTCTGCTCCCTGCTCCAGCTCGCTCTCCCTCTCACAAACAAAACAGAATGGGGGAAAATTGTGTTTTGCTTTTCAATACTAGTGAATTGAAGGACGTCACATGTGCCAGAAGACAATTGGTTCAGACTCTGTCCAAGAAGCCTCATCCCCAGAAGATAATTGGTTCAGGCTCTGTCCAAGAAGCCCCGTCCCCTCCTGGGGTGATGTTAGGAGGTGCCATGTGGTTGGAGGTGTTCCTGGGCCTCGTTCCATCTGTCGAACTGGAGGTGCCGGGTTCCTGGACATCTCCTCCTTTACAGCTTGAACATATTGATACACCCAACATCCATGTGCTCTTCTTGAGGTTGACTTTATGAGCAACTTCTGCCTCCCCTTAGGAAGGATCTGCTTGTAAGGGTGTGAGGAGCAGCTCTGCTTTGAGGAGGCTCTGGGCATTCCTTGAAACCTGACAGCCCTGTCACAAGGCAGGGTCTGTTGGGATGGCTGTTACATGGTGGTGGTGATTGGGCTGATGTGTTAGATACTCCTCCACCCTCTCCCCATGCACCTTGTACCCCTGCAGAGCCCTGAGTCTTGTGGCCATTTCATGCCTTCCAAGGAGAGAGGGTTCCTCAGCCAGTCCTGTGGCTGCCAGAACTCTCTTGGCTCTGCCACTTCCAGGAGCTGCCATGGACAAATAGCTTCAGTCTAGCCAGAAGTTTCAAAGCCTGCTTGAGTTCCAGGATTTTTATTCCCACCGAATCACACTCCTGGATTTCATTGAATTGCCAGGAAAGCACTTGGCCCAAGGGGTAAGAATTTTTCTGCTTTGGTGCATCCACACCATGAGGATGGGATGGGGGTTGCTCTACCCTGGTGATGGGACATTCTCGGTTTGGGAGAGTGTTACAAGGAGCCAGGAAGAGCCCTTTGCTAACCTGAATGTGAATTTGGCACAATTCAATTTGTCATTGCTGTATTGGAAACTCAGGTGATTTTCTTCTGAGCACGGTGTGTTGAGATTATTGCTATTTTTGTAAATCAACACTCCTCCTATGTTTCTGTGCATGGGATAGCTGCGTCAGTGATTCAGCTGAGGAAGAGTTTATATAGAGAAGAGAGTCTCACCCTTTAGGAAGTCAGATATTACTTCCAGCTCTCCTTGTCCTTGATGCATGTGGCCCAGCAGCCAAAAGCTGGGCTTACTGAGTGTCCAGCAGGATGACTGACAATTTCACAGCATTATGTGCTGAAGAACTGGTTTTCTGGAGGGTTTTCCATCAACATTTTTTAGCAGACAGCTGGCTCTGAACACGAACAGATGTGGAGATGTGGGAAGGCTTGGAGTGCCTGGTGACACTGGGAGGGTGAGTCATGCTGGCACATCAGAGCTCACTCTTCACCTGAGCACCTTCTCCAGCTCCACCAAGCCTGGTGCTTGTTGTCCTCAGTAGTTCCTCCTCTGGTGATGACAGTCCTTTGGAGCACTCTCTAGTGCTGGTATCCATCAGAGGACCTTGGTGACCACTGGAGACCTGAGGTACAATGCTTAAAGCAACCGTGCAATGTGCCAGCACCACACTGAGCCCACTCAGTGGGATACAGGAATCACACAGAGCCCTGAGATGTGGTTAGGAATGTTCCCTTTCCAAGTGAAGCTTGTTGGGCTCTTTCTTCTCTGCCTGTTTTCTAGCAGAGCTACCCAGACTATCAAAACAGAGCTGAGTCCTATTTGAAATTCAGAGGGCACCATCAGTCCATGTCATTGGCAGGGAATAAATAAATACCTCTTTTGAACGCGTCAGGAGTGATGTGTTGCTGGGCTCATTCAAGGTCACATCTGTAAACATGTGATGGAGGCAGGGAGCAAATCCAAACTGGATTCAGTCTCAGCCGTCGCTTTCCTGCAGGACAAAAATCCCCCCTCCCCACAGGAGCCCCCAGCAAACATGGGGGGAGATGGTGGTGCTGGGTGTGTGTCTCTGCTCATGTCCTTGGTGGGAGTGGCTGAATGGGACTGGGAGTGAGTGGGAAGGGCCACTGTGTCACTGGGCAGGGAGGATGAGTTTCTGGGGGTGTCTGATGCTGTGGCATGGTGTGTGACATCCAGCAAGAGAGGTTTTCCATAAGTGTGGTCTGGAGGCCACCTCAGCACTTCTGGTACCTGATAGGATTCAATGTGACTAAAGGATTTTTGTTTATCTACGTCTGGAACAAAACTTCCCTGGGCAAGGAGCTCTGATCCTGACATGGCAGGTAAAGCACAGGCAATTCTGTGAACGGTCCAACCAGTTGTTCATGCACAGTTCACCTACTCCAGGTACTGCACAGACCCTGGTCCATCCCCTTTCCCAAGTGGCTGTAAAACTATTCCAAGGCCATGCTAATTTCCACACTCCCTTTTACCATTGTGTCTGCTTAACCTATGGAAGAAGCAGAAGTCAACAAACCCCCACCTACCCTCTGCCAAGAGCCCCTTCCTCCCACACCAAGGCTCGGACCCCATGTCCGAGGCTGCTCAGCTCTGTCTCAGTGCCGCTCCTCACCCTTTGACAAATCCTGGCATTTGCAAAGTTATTATACCTCATTATGAATTGGATTTTAATCTAGTGTAAATAGTCCTACCATTATAGTGTCATAAGAAGCAATTAGCCCCCCTGCTTGCTTCTATGCATGAGGGGAAAGCTTTAATATCACGGAGCTGTGAGGGCTTGATGGGGCTTCAGCCTACACACGTATGTACAGGCAGAGGCTTTGCTCTCCTGGCATTAGTCTGTCCAGTGTGTGCTCAAGATGCTCCCTCTGCATCCTCAGGAGGTCTCCAAAGTGAACATCTCCTGAGCTCTGTGGTTGATTTTGGCTTGGGATCTCTGCCTCTCCTTGGGTGCACTCTGCAGCACGGCTGGAAATCTTCTTCCAGAGGATGGATGTGGTTCAAGCAGATGATAAATCGTGGTTTCCTCGCCTTGCCCTTAACCCAGTCACAAAGGGGATTATCATCCGCAGGGCGAGAGGCGTCTGGAGTCCAGTCCCTGCCTTGCCTCGGGGTGATTATTTCCAATCTCAGCGAAGCTCTTTCCTCCTTTGCCTCGTGGAGGAAATTCATTATCTGGAGCTGGAGCACTCGCACGGTTATAAACGAATCCCACCTTCTCCGTGGCTGTGTCACCTGGAGCCGGGCTGGGGGAGCTGGTGAGAGCCTGGGCACTCAGACATCAGGGCTGTCCCCACTGGGTAATGTTGCATGATTAATAACAACCCCAGGTTAATGGGGTTTTAATGTTCCTCCAGCAGCGGAGGGAGGGGGTGATATCCTCAGCTCTGAGCTGGAGTGGAGCAGAGCAGGGGCTTTGATCTTTGTTTTAAGGAGAGATTGAGGTGTCTTTGTGCTTGGTGCTGGTTGTGTGTCCATGAACACCATGGCAAGCATGGTTTGAAAGGCACAGGCAGTGCTAGATGTGCTCTAGGGTTGGGAACTGTACTTGAGTGTTTGTGGTGTGGGTGTGTGATGGACACAAGTGTTAAATACTGTTCCCAGTGATCTTATGGGGATCCCAGTGTACAGTGGGGGGTTGCACAGAGCATGGCACAGCAGCAAGGTCCATCCTTATGCCATTTCCAGAAAAAAGGAGCTCTCTGCACTGCAGATTTAGGAGGGAAAAGGCTTTTTTAATTTTCCCGAGGATGGGGAGGGACTCACTTTGTTCATGAAGGGGCCTGTGATCCATCTCTCCCTGCCCCTGGGGTCTTGGTCACAGACTGTGTTGTGGTCCTTGCTCCTATAAACAGTCCTGCAGGAATTTACTTGAAGGAGATGGACACAGAAAAATACAAAGTCCCCTTTCCCATCCTTTCTTTGCCACAAGAAAGAAAAGCTGGCTGCCTGTTAATTACATGAACCTTCTCATGGGCAATTGAGCTGGCTGTGTGTGTGTGTATTCATGCTGTCTGCAGGTTCTTGCCTGATTCGTGCTCACAGGTAACTGAAGTGAAGCCAAATTTTGCAACAAAGCAGGGCACTGCTGGCCATGTCCAGCTACATCCTGGCCCTGTCTATACAGCAAGGCAGCACCTCTTTTTCCCAGGGCAGAAACAGTGTCACCTCTATCCCAAACTCAGTTTTTTATCCTATGGTGACTTGTCCCCGTGGTCAAGGTGTTACAGAGCCCCAGAGGTGTGGGCTTCCCTCTGCCTGTTACTTCTCCCTAAAGTTTGTCAGGGAAAGACCTTCAGGCTGAGCTTGGGCACAAGGACATGGTCCTTCTCCAGTGAGGATGTGGCCCCTTCCCCTACTGTAGGTGGAGGAGGCTGGTGCTTTGGGAAGGGGATAGATTCTAATGTCAAGGAGGGTTGGGGAGACTGTACTTGGTGTGGGGGTCCTGCTGCTGCTCCACATGTCCTGGATCTACAAGTGGAACCCAACTGTGCTGGCTGGGGACTGTTCTCTGGTGACAATGCCCATCCTGGGACTTGGTCCCCATTGTTGCCTGTCCTATGTGTGCAGAGGAGGTGCTGGAAGCCCAGGGAGATGCCGGTTCCTGGCTCTGTGGAATGCTCCTCAAGGACCTTTCACTCTCACTGGAGTTTACTGGGAATGTTGGCCAGCAGGACTCCCAAAGCCCTCCTGCACAGGGCACAGGTAAGAGTGCTGGCACTTCTGTGTGTCTATCCTGACACCATTTTGGTCCAGGCCAACCAGTACCTTCCCAGTCAGTGCGTGGGAACACATGAGGGTCAGCCCAGGACACATGAGGGGGTGTGCCATAGACTGACAGGACTCTGCAGCTCATCTTCAACTTCTTCAATGCTGAGTTTCCAGGCCTTCTTTTCCAGCACACTCATTGCTATTCATCGGTGCATCTGAATATTTTAATCCTTGGGGAGGGGGGACTGGAGAACAGCATTCCTCCCCCTCTCTCAGCCACTTTCTCTTGCTTATCTGCTGAAACCAGGGCCAAACTGTTCCCGGCCTCAGTGGGTGAGACAAATTGTAGAAGAAGCTTAAAGCCAGACCAGCATCTCCCACCTTGTGCTTGGAGAGGGCTGGGGAAGACGAGGAGGGAGGGGATGAGGGAAGCAGCTTGTAATTACAGACTAAGAGGCAGTGATAAAATGATAATGGAAGAGTTCTGACCCGGCTGAGCCAGTTCTGCAAAGCTGTGAAATAAATTTAGCAAAAGAGCGAGGGCACGGGGTCTCCCAGCCTGGGTTACAGCTGAAATACTGGTTTCACAAACAAGACAGAAATTGGATTGCAAACATCTAATTAACCTCTTTGCTTATTTTTTGGTGGAAAAGGTGACAAATTCCAGCTAAAGCTGACACTGTGGCTGGGTATCCCTTTGCAGGAGAGAATCTGGAGGAGAGGAGAGGAAAGTGATTTGGCAATTTCACCTGCTGGCTCCCTCCTTGTTGTCCAGGAACCATGGAGAGGAAAATTTCAAGCTCTTCTGGCCCCTCTGCCTTGTGGTAGAAGCTGTGTATGATGTCTTGTTAACCTCATCTTGGGAGAAAAAGGTGCTGATCAAGCTTCTCCTCATGTTTCTTTGTTCTTCATCTTGCTTGGAGTTCCCCACTTCCAGGGGGACAGGGATGGGAATCTCCCACAGCCTGAGCTGGCTTCTCTTGGCTGCTGCTTTGCCCTGTGCCAGGGCTATTGCTTTTTTTGGATTTGACCCAGACTCTTTGGAGAGCAGAGTAAGAGCTGGAAAACACCCCTCTGCTCCCTTCCCTAGGCTCCAAGTGTTGCTGCTTATTTTTCTGGAGGGCAACCATTTCATGTGGATTCCAGAAGCGATGCAGCTCTGCCACCCCCCTCCCTCACTGCCTCCTGCCTCCCCCTCACCCCAACCTCTTCTCTTTTTCACCCCACCTTCCCCCAGGGGCATCCAGCCAGTGAAAATGGTCCCTTGGCAGCAATGATGAAGATGGATGTCTGATTGATTCTCTCTCCTCTGTGCAACCCCCTCTCCAGCCCCCTCCTCTTTCCCTCTCCCCCCCTTTCCATGCCCTTCTGGCAGAAAATTAAAAGGCTATTTGTTAAAGGGCGAAAGCCCTCAGGTGCAGCCCCCGGCTGGACAATTTGTCTCCATGAAAAGGATGCTATTATGAGAGCGGCTGGATCCAGGAGGAGGGGGAGAATTTGCCAGGAAGAGAAGGGAGAGGTGGGGAGGGGGAAGGAGGCATCTCCCGGGGACAATGAGGTTGGGCTGAGGGGGACGGGAGATTGTCGGGGCTTGCCGGCTGGGCTGCCGTTCAACGGGCAGCGCGGAGGGGAGGGAGAGCCATGTGCTGGAGGGAGGGAAGCCAATCCTCTTGCTATGGGCCCTGCCGCGGAGCAGAAGTGCCGACCTGCCAAATCCTCTCTGCCGGAGGCTCCGCAACTCACCCGCTTCAAAGGGAACAGACGCTCGGGTCGGCCAGGCGCCCCATGGAGCGGTGGGACCCCGGCCCCTGCCTGTCCTCGGGCAGGAGGGCAGAGCCCTGCTGCTGCCTGATAGCCCTGGCTGCTGCCGGGCTCCCCTGCAGGGCCTCAGGGCTGGCCGTGCTCTCTTTTGCCCCAGAGAAGAGGAAGAGGAGGAAATAACGCACTGATGTGCCTTTTGTCTATTGAATCCATCAGCCAAGTGTCTGCTCACACAGCCATCCCATGGTACCCTTCCCTGCCTGCCATCCCTCCCTCCATCCCTGTGTGTCTCTGCTTGCCATTCCTCCCACTCAGCTCTCCATCCTTCTGTTTACTTTCTCTCTTCTTTGAATATCCATTTGTCCCTACACTCATCTGTTTGTCTCTCTTATTTTAGGGTTTAATATGAAGACCCAGTTCTGTGGTCCCTGAGGATCTGCAGTAGTAACCTGGAGGAAGGTCCTCACAGGAGCTCCTGGAGCCTCCAGTGCTTTCCCTCTTGGAAATACTGCAAAAACTCTTCCAGAGTTAGGCTTGGTAAATAAAAAACCACTGCTGTGAGGAGTGAGATCTCCTTACTCAGGTTTGGTTTTAGCTCTGAACTGGAAAAGTCTGATGTTCAAACTCTTCCAGTACAGAACTAAAATCAAATCCCCTGGGAGGGACCAGGGCAGGACTGAGATCATTCCTTGTCTATTGATCCCTCAGAACAGATAACAGCTCTGTGCAAGGTGACAGCAGTGGAAATGTGCCTGGGCAGAGGGTCCTGTGGAAGCTGGGGAGATGCCTTGGTTGTTCTCTGTGCCCAGCAGGACACAGTCACCACAAGGGTGAGGCTCCTGTGTTGTGTCCAGGGAGGTTCTACTTTGATGCCTCAAAAATGAGGGAAGCAAATGGTCACTTCACCTGGGAGCAAGCAGGAAAACACTCAGAAATAGCAAGAAGCAGCCTTGTCTGGGATAAAAGTGGCTCTGCTGGAGCAGTTTTTCCATGGGGGATGCTGCTTTCCAGCCTCTGGATGGGAAGGGGATGTTGCAGCTGGTGAGTTGATGGCACTCATCACATTGTAAGACTGGTCTGGAAACAAGAAGTAGGTTTGGGTGGGTTTAGGCTTGCTACACATAAGGGAAAGGGAAAATCTGTGGAGGGTTGGGTGAGCGGGAGATGTCACAGCCCTGAGATAAACCAGTCAGCTCTACATTGGGTGGTTTGCTCTGGAGGGAAGGTGTGTCTGCAGAGACTCTTCTTGAAGGTCAGTCTATGGGACAAGAGCCTCTGGCTGTGGCCATGTGACAGGACAGAGCTCTGAGCATCTCTCTGGGTGATGTTCTGAGAGCATCATCTCCTTGCATCTCACTGAGGGCTGCCACCACTTTTATCTTATTGACAAGATGCTAAAACAAGAGTGTAAGTAACCATTAACAATGCCAGGATCCAGCAGATTCCCAAGGATGGGATTACTCTTAGATCTTTCCCCCAACTTCTTCTGGAAACTCATTTCTCCCTTCATCCAGTAAGGAGAGAGTTAAAAATCAGACTGGGACAGGTGCTGTGTCCCAGTGCTGAGTTTTCCTTCTCTCTTCCCCATCACTCCAAATAAGATGCCAACACTGTTGTGCATTAATGGGATGTGGAATTTGGAGGATGAGTGCTTGTAGGAAGTCTGTGCCCAGTCTGGGCATCCCACCTGCTCTGTGGGACAGGAGTCACATCTCTCTGTGTTGGCAAGGTAGGATTACACTAAGTGGTGGCTCATGCTCAGACCTGCTTGACCCAAAGGTGCAGCCAGGGCTCAGAAAGCAGCTCTGAATTTGCATGATTCCCCTAAGAGCTGGCTCTGACTTAGAAGCCCCATTTAAAAAATCCATTAGAGTTCTATTTTAAAGTTTTAACTCAGGACAAATTCAAAGTGTGTAGTTCTTCACAGGGGAAAATTTTTTTTACCTTCAGGCAGGGACTAAAATAGGCTGGAGCCATCTTGGCCACATCCAGAAAAAACAGGGATTGCTCTGCTTTCCCTTGGATGTTTTGTTTTGGTTTTGCCTTCAAAGCCTGTTGCCTTCATCCACAATCCCTGTGCACATGTGACAGGACTGATCCCCAGGGATAAGCAGGTTGATGGAGGAATTATTTGGATCAGGAGGAAATATTTCTGGGGGCATGTGGTTTTGCCAGTCAGGAAGACATGGATGTGGGGGAGAGGTGCTGCTCTGTGATAGAGAAGGCAGGGGAGATTCTGCAGAGAGGTTTGAGCTGTCTGAGAACACACCCATTGGTGAAATGATGGGTGGGTGGGTGCTGGTGGTCACCCTGGGCATCCTGCAGCACCTGGCATGGTTGGCCAGGGTCTACTTTTTGAGCTGTCCCAGGGGAATGCTGTTTGAATTATTCTGGAGGGCAAAAACAGTACTGGGGGGAAAAGAAAAGTGGGAAAAAAGATGGCCTGAGTCCAAAGGCAAAATCTCTCTGGAGACAGTGCAGAGCTGCTCTGTGATGGTGTCTGGAAACCACGCAGAACGTGAAGCGGAAACCAATGAACCACAATCAGCACGCTGGAAATGAGACCTAATTGATGGACAAAAACAGGAGCAGATGGGCAACCCTGCCCACCACCCCTTTTCAGGGGTCTAATTTGCCACTGAAGCCAGGAGAATGGCCTTCCCTGAATAACCGAGTGCTGCTGCTGTGGATGGGGGTTGCCTTGTCCTGGCATTCTGCTGGAGGAGACCCTGGGGTGTCCATGCTGAGGGGAGCCAACAACATCCCACATCCACTGTGGGGTGGGACAGGTATGTCCCCCCTCCCTCCACCTGGCACAGCCACCCCCTGTGCTGGATACAGCGGGACACTGACACCCAGCAAGGCCCTGTGGGGTGGGGATGCTCTAGTGCTTTATTCTTGGGGCCGTGTTCAGCAACTCAACTTTGGGACAGGCAACTGGGGCATTGCAAGGGCTCAGCAAAATTACCACAGCTCCAGAAGTGAAATTTGTTCTTTGCTGAACAAAATCTTTTGGATTTTGACAATTTTGCTGCCATAAAACTTGTGAGTTGGGAGAGTTGTTTAAACAAGTCTGTCCTGCCTCACAGTCAGAAGTGGCTGAATCCCTCTGTTTTATGGTAGGACACGTGGCAAGCAGGTAACCCACAGCAATCCCACCCCAAGGATCAGGTGATCTGTGATCAGCAACACTGATTTGGGGGTGCTGAGAGTGTGTGAGGTGCTTTTCCTTTGATCCCCAAAAGATGCTGCAAGTCAGTCTTCCAAAGACCCCTTATGTGCATCCAGCTTGGCTTGATCCATGGAGGAAAAGCAGCGAGTTCCCTCTGGCAATGCTTGTGGAGCTGAGTACCAGGGTGTGCTCGTGGCTCTGCCCCAGCTGCAGCCCCAAACACCCCCGTGCCCAGGGCAGCTCTCAAAGCCAGCACCAACTCCTTCCTCCTCCCACTGAGACCCAGGGAAGCTTAATGAGTTAATGCTGATTAAGTGCTTTTGGATAATCAGATAAAGGTGTCATAAAAGTGCTTTACAGTGATGATGATGTGTTTTATGGTGAGGAGAAACTGATGATCCCAAATAAAAATCCAAATTAAATCGGGGGGGAAGTGCAAAGGTGTCTTCAGATCTGGGGTGAACTTCACATTAAGGGCAAAAAACCATTCAAGCATTTGCAAAGTTCCCATCTCTCCTCAAACAGTGCTCGTTTTGACCTCCCCCCTCCTCTCCGAGCCTTTCTGCTGGAGACCAAGATTAATTACCTCCCTCACAGCCCTTTGGGCTTCCCCCATCTGATAACGTGTGAATAAGGCTGACAGGACCTGCTAAGGGTCTCACAGCTTTCTCAGCTCCGTGTCCTGCCTCTTGGAGCAACCAAGCACCAGCGGCACGTCCGCAGGGTCATCACATCCTCGCTGGTTCCCAGCCCGCTGCCAAGGTCAGCATTTAACTTGCCCCTCAACTTTTGGTATCCATGGAGTGGGAAACATGGAGGTGGTGCTCCTGCCTGCTCTATATGATGGGATAAAGGAGAAATCAGCCTCAAAGCCTGAATCTTCTTGCACCAACTGTGCTGGCATCAGGTCTGGAGCACATCAGCAAGACCCTAAATAAACCAGGTAACAGCATTTCCCCCATTTTGAGAGCTGGATTTGCCCAGGCTGTCAGAGACACTGGAGTTGAGGGACACATGTTAAGATCTACAGCAATTAAGAGGGGCTCCAGCCTTAATGTGCTCAGCTGAAAGCCCAGGTCCCCAGGTTGTGTGCGGGAAATTGGCTGGTAATTTAGCGGCTGGTGCCAACTGGCTGCATCTGTCCAGCCTTGGATAGCCCTTCCTTCCTTGCTCTTTTCCAACCGCTTCTCCTGGCAGGCATTCAGCCCTGGGATGAGGCAGAGATGCCTCAGAAAACCTGCTTGCTTGGGTTTATGGCCAGGACTGGGCAGTGCCCCCATCCCAGGGTGGCACAGACAGGGCTGTCACCCCCCATACCTCTCCCTGTGCTTCTGGGACCTGGCACGAGGGATTCCCAGATCCTGGCTCATCTTGAGTGGCTTACTGGGGAGAAGATTCAACTTTTGCTTTTATTCAAGCAACTAAACAAATTCCCCTTCCCCCCCCCCTTTTTTCTTTTTTTCTTGAGCCAACTATGATGTTTGTTTAAAAATAAAATACCTCATACTATTTTTAATGCATTTTCCCCCCTCTTTTATCAAAGCAAATGAAAGATCTGGATTTGTTTCACTTCAGTTAAAAACATCAAGATGAAATCATCCAACTTCTCCAGTGTGGTATTTCTGTTAAAAACACATTTATTTAGGCAAGCTGCTTTGCCAAATTTGACAGGAATTTGTGGCTTTGAGCTGAATTTCCCAGTCATCCTGAGACAGCAATTTGAAGAACAGCAGATTTGTCTGACAATTTTCTCCAGGCTGGAGCTCCCTGGACCTTCAACCCAAAGGATGGGACAGAATCCCAAAGGAATTAGTGTTCATCCTACAAACCCAGTGCTACAGAGTAAGCCAAAGGAGAGGCTGAAGATTTCAGCCAGACCCACAGAGGTCCCTCCCAAGATCACCTCCCTGTGAGCTGATGATAAAATAATTTCCCTGTGACATCAGTTAACTCCACGTCACCAAGCCCAGCGTGGTCTTCTGTGAGAGCTCAGCATGTCCAGGTTCCAGCAAACTTGCTTCAGCCAGGGGGTTGGGCAGCTCTGGTAAGTCTTGCTGCACTGCCAAGGTCACAGAGAGGTCTTCAGAAGGAATGCAGGTGATGGGAGAGCTCTTTATTACTGCCAACACTGGATTTTGACAGGTGCTTGCAAAACTCTGCTGTGTTATGTCCCATTTGTGCTTTGGTGCAAAAGCAAATCCTCCTGGAATGAGGCACGAGGCAAGATTTGGGATCCTGGTGCTAGCAGAGCCTTATCACATCTCCAGTGCTCCCTCAGGACTCCCAGTACAGGAGGCAGGAGATTTGGGATGACTCTTCGCTGCTTTGTTGGCAGAAAGGGAGCACTGGGGACTCACCTGCTTTAAAACACCATTGAGGTGCTCCATGGACAAAACACAAGGGACTGTTTTCCTCCCCGTTTCTCCCCTTGACTGTTGTTGCTATGCCCTTCAAACATCCTTGGCCCCTTGGCAGAGGAGGTCAGTCCCTCATCTGTACCACTCCCGCCGAGCACCGAGTGGCGGCTCCCCATGCATCACCCCAGCAGTCACGCTGGAGCTCGCGTGTCATTCCAATTCGTCTTTCTCCGCGCGCTCCCTGTCACCGGCAGTGCTGCAGGAGACGCGGGGGGAGAAGGGGAGGCTGAGGAAGACGGAGCCAGGGAGAGGCAGGCAGAGAAAGCAACTGCTGAAGGGAAGGGGAGAGAGATGGGGTAAGGGAAGTAGAGTCATCTGCATTCTCTTTATTGAGCGTTGCTTCTTCTTCTCCTGGAAATTCCCACCATGGCAGCTGCTGGCTGGGGAGGGATGGAGGTGCCCATCCTTCATCCTGAAGTGGGTGCAGGAGGGCATTGAGCACGTAGAGAACCTTGGGAATGTGTTTTGAGGTCCCTCAAAGCACTGTAAAGTTCAGGATTCTTCTGACTTGGAGGCAGTGGGGCAGGAAGGCTGATGATCCCCTCAAGAGTGTAGCCCACCAGTCCTGGCTCAGCTTGGTCAGTCAGGGAGCCTCAGTACAGAAAAGAAACCCAACTTTCCACCTTTTTATGTTGTTTTGTGTTCTCTGAATCTCTGGATTTGTGATCTTGTGATCTCAAGGCCAGGTTGGATGGGGCCCTGAGCAACCTGATGTAGTGGGTGGCATCCCTGTCCATGTTGGGGGGTTGGGAGGAGATGGTATTTGGGAACCGGTGGGATGGGGAGTTGCAGGGTGAGCCATGAATTCTGTACCGCTCAGACAGGGATGGTTTGTGCAACAAATAGACTCTCTGCGTGCCAGCTTTGGTGTTCTCCAAGGGAACTTGGCCGGGCTGCCGCCGGGAGCGGGCTGGGAGCGGGCTGGGAGCGGGCTGGGATCGGGCTGCCTTTGTGTCGAGCCGAGCACAGCCCCGCGATTCATCTCCCGCCTGCCTATGTGGGCTGGGGGAACGCTCCTCGGGGTCATGTTTGTTATGTTTCCAGGAAGCCCCTCCAGAAAAACATCCTTGAAACACAGAGGTTTCCCTTCTGCCGGCATACAAATGAACCCCAAACAGAGCCCACTTCAAAGCGGCCAGCTAATGAGCCGCTTTCTCCCCCTCCCCGCCCTGGTTTCAGGAGGGCCCTAACGATGCTGCGGTATTACAAAGGCGTTTGGAGCCTGTTCAGAGGGAAAAAATACAAGGAGAGGGGGCAGGGAGCAGCGGGAAGCAGTCACGGACATGCCAGCACAGGCGGCCGTGGGATGCTCCCTAGCACTCTGGTACCCCAGTCCCCACATCGGGTAGTTGGGCAGCGTGCCACGGGGGGGCTGAGCACAGACAGGGGCTGATGGTGCCTGTCAATGCCACCTCAAGCAGTGCAGATCCCACCCCTGCACAGGGACCGTGGCGGGGGAATGTGTAGGGGATATTCCTGGTGGGTGCCCTGATGGTTTTGATTTTTTCCAAAGACAAGAGGTAGGGAAGCAAATGGAGGAAGCACCGTGTGGACCAACCCCTTGCTTTGCAGTAAGCTTTGATTCTCCTGAGCCAGTCTGTTCAACTTTTCTTGGAGCTGCTGGTGCTGACTGTGGGGAGTCAGAGCTTTGGCACTAACCCTGAGTGGGGATCCCCCATCCCTTCCCATTCCTCCTCTCTGGGATTCAACTCTCAGTTCAGTCCCAAACCCCCACTGAGTCCCCAGGGTTTGGTTGTGCTGGGACTGGCATCACACCCCGGGGTGGCTGCACCTGCCTCTGGGTAGTGCTTGGCCTTTGTGGTGAGTACTCAGGAGGTTGGGGGAGCTCAATCCCCATGAGCTGGGACTGCAAACGCTGCCCTGGATTCCCAGCATGAAGCATCCAGCAAAAGCTGGTAGCAGGTATGGGAATTAGTGAAGAGAAAACAAGAATCACAGCGATCATCAGCTGCAAAGCCAAAAAGAGGAGCTGAGGTGGGAAACCAGGTTTGCAGTTTTCCCTCCCAAAGCAAATTCAGACATTTTCTTTTGCTTTATTCAAAAGTTTTTCTTCTGCTTCAAAGTAGTGGAAAGTAGCATTTTCCTGAATATTGCTTACCAAAAGAAGGATGGTTTCATACTTTCATTTTATCCACAATATTATATTTGTCTGGCTGAGGAAGCATTTTCTGCCACAGAAATGTAAAACAAAACTAAAAATAACTCCTTCCAGATCATGAGCTGTAAATATTCACTGTGCTCTGCAGTTCCCTGTATCAGGTGGGAGTTTTTTCCATCCAGCAGCAACAAGGACATTTTCCTCAGGACTATTGTTCTGCATACACCCAGGATTGCTGCCACCATTGCAGAAAGGTTTTTGGTTCAATCTCTTCATCTCAGAGGGTCCCTACACCCAAGTCAAATAATTTTTCAGGGGAATATCCAGCTCCCTGAAGCAGAGCTGACCTGTTATTTTTGGGCTGTCCTACCCTTAGCAACACTTACTATCCAGACCCAAAAAGAATCCTATTTTTGAGAACCTTCATGGTTTCACACCCTCCACCCTGGAGCTTTTCAGATACTTTCATAACAAAGAATAATTTTGCATCAAGAGGACCAGAGGTTTCTCTGGACCTTCTTTCCAAGAGTCTTGTGTCCCAAGGACTCTCTTTGCAACACAAACGGTGGCACAAATGGATGGTGTTGAGAGCTTCACTTGCAAATTTTCCAGTAGGTTTCAACATTCCTTTCCACTCTTCTCCCAAAGGATGTTCCAAAACCTCCTAACTCAGTGTGCTGTAAATCAGTGCATTACACTCAGGCAACCCCAGAACCCTTGGACGAGACAGCATCGAGCAGAGAGGAGGAACCTCCTTCCTCTGAGCCACCAGCATTCCAAATATAAATAAATAATCTGCAATCTCACCATATTCCCACCCCTGAGGGCTGGAGTGGTGATGAATACACCCGGCCAGGCTATTGTTCCACTGCTGGATAATAACAAATCTTCGATTTCTGGCTGGCCATTAATGCCTTTGCTGATGCTTGGCTGTGCTGAGCTGGGCTGGGGGTGTCCCTCTGGCATCCTCCTGTGATGGGGGCAGCCCCTGAGGGTGTAGGGGCAGTGAATGGGAGCCATCAGCCCCTTAGTGAGGTTGTCAATACCACTGATCAGCTCTGGCATTGATTTCCAGCCCTTCCCTCCTCTCCCTGCCCTCCCACCCACCACTGCTCACTCCCCTCTGTATTTTTCTTTCTTGATCAGGGAATAAATAAATACAAGCAGCTGGTCTTATGTGCCCAGAGGTGCCTGGGATGCTGCTGTGTGTTGGCTTGAGGGTTGCTGTGGCTCTTGCAATGTCCCATCAGCATCAATGCTGGCCAGAGCTTGGACAAAACCATCTTCCCTCCTATGGACTCTGGAGCCTTGTCCAACCTCACACACTGGATCTCCCCTGGGCAGGTACCAGGATGTGAGGAGAGGTCCTGGCATGAGCTGGACCAGGGCAATGAAGGCTTTCCTCTTTCCTCTGGGTGTTTCATCCCACATCTCAACCTCTAGTCCTTGGGATGGGGCTTAACTGGGAGCAGAGTCACAGAGCCCATCCAGGCTTGGAGGGGTGACGGAGAGTTTGGTGACCTGGAAGCTGCTGTTTGCATCAAGTGACAAAAAACGAGGAACCAGGACTGGAGGCAAAACCACATCTCCCATCAAAGCAGAGGGAAGGGGGAGACATCCACCTTCCTCATGGCAGTATCCCCCTTCACCCACATGGTATCCAGGATGGATATTCAGGGGCCACGAAGAGGAACAAACAAACAAACACCCAGACTCCCCTCCTCATTCCCAGTGCCAACAGAGGAGCAAAACCCTGCAGCGAAGGGCCCTCAAGTGAGTAATCTCTCCTTCATATGTGTCCCAGCATCCCTTCACCATGCGCTGCCCGGGTAGCCACCACTTGAATTAGCACCAAAGGCTTATGGGAGCCAGAGTCATTAATCTAGGTGACAAACAGGACTCTGAAGGAATATTTGCACCCCGAAATTGAAAAGATTAGGCCATATTTGTCAAGGATTGGTAGGCTTTATCGCCTCCAGAGCAGATGCTGTTAAATATTCATGAGCTGCATAAGTGGGAGAAGACCTCGCTAGGCCTGATGACTTTCAGAGAGAGGAGGGAAGGGGGGGGATGAGGGCGGGGGGGACACGGTGGCATCGACACTCGGTGGTGGCACAGGCAGGGAAGGGGGACACAGGGCTGTTCTGCTGAGCAGGGACACCACTGGCACCTGGGGGAAGGTGGCTGGGAAGGGATGAGGGATAGTGGGATGATGTCCATCCCTCTGGACATGGGGTGGTGGTGGGTGCAGCTCATCCACCCTGGGTCAGCTCCTGTGCAGACAAGTTCTACCCTTCCTGCTCTGCAATGGGGAATGGGGCTGGACAGGTGGATTAAAGGCAGCTGCAAGCTGGGAGGGGGCCACTACTGAGCCCCCAGTCTTGCATCCAGCCTGGAGCTGGGTAATGAAATGTAACCCTGAGGACTGAGCTGTGAAGTGAGCTGGGCTTGGGGCTGTGGGACTTGTGGGCCACCAAACTGGGACACTGGATGTCCCCACACATGTGTCCTAAGCCAGAAACAGGTTGTGAGATCAAGGTGGGTAGATGTGCAGAGGGTGGGGAGGAAGTCGATGGAGAGGTGTGGAGAGGAGCTGGTTGGGGGAATGGATGGAAGGATGCAGAGGTAGAGGAAAGCATGCTGGGGAGGGGAAATGAGAAAAATTTGATGATGATGATGATGAGAGGATGGAAGGATGGTGAGATAAGACAAAAAGAAATAACGGAGAAGAGAAGAGAGTAAGTAAAAAACCCAAAATAGAATAAATATAAAATCAGTGCACAGACACAGGTCTCTCCTTCACTACTAGGCCCTATTTTTCCTCAAGATTAAAAATTACCTTCCTGCGAGCTGGTGACTCCTGTTGCAGCCCTCAGACTGGCTCACCCCACTTGGGGGAAGGAGGACTTGAGTTGGCAGACATCCCCCTGCACAGACCTTGGCTGCAGAGCAGGGCACACGTTCCCATGGCACATCCCTGAATTCCATCTCAGTGCTGGGACCAAACCCTCCCACATTAGCTGGAGTTTTCCAAATTGTAAAAGATCCTCCAGGGAAAAATGTGGAATTTCAGTCTTTCCTGAAGAGATTGGAATCCTGGGAGGTGCTGTCTGGGTCTTTCCCCCCTGCATTTGCCACGGAAGTACGAGGAACACCCAGACCGTGCACGAGGGCTGGGGGGCTGAGATCTCCTCATCCTACCCAAGTTTCTCTCTGTATCTTTCCCACACACATGGTTGGGTTGGATCCAATTTGAACCAAACCTCCAAATCTCTAAAAAACAGGGAGAATTTCAGCAAACTAGAAACCTTGGTTTGCAGCCAGCTGTTTCCCCTCATGTCACTCAACTGATAAAGGGAAAAGCCGGGGCTGGCATTAGGAAAAGCAGTGAGTAAGCTGCAAAACCAGCAGAAAAATGCTCCATTGCCAGGCTGGTGGGGAGACAGACACTTAATTTAGTGCAGCTCAGGGACTTTTTTTATAATGTTAGTAGAAAATCCTGATTCATCAAAACTCTGGTTCTTTGAGAGAACAGGTCTGTCCCACCAATGTCTTCACACAGTTTAAAGAAAACCCAAACCAATAATGGTGAATCAGACGAAATTTTGTGCCTGACCTCTTCCAAAAGAGAAAATTATTTGCTGATGGATAACCATGGATTTAAATTTTTTTCTGCCCAGGATGTGATGGGTGACCATGGAGTGGGTGCACCCGAGTGCTCCTGCACATGAGTGCTGGGCATCCCTTTGTTGTGCACAGCATCATTTCCCAGCATGCTGAGAACAGGTGGAGAGTGAAAAAGAAAAAAGAGAGTGCTGGATAATCCACTCTCCCAAATCCTTGTTTCCATCTCAACCTTCAAGAGATCTCCATCAAGTCCTGGCTTCAATCTGTGTGCAGGATCTCCTCCCTCCTGCTCTTCCCCACGCTCTCCAGGCCCCCGCCAGCCCTCACACAATTTAATGTCTTACAGCTCTGTCCCTATTTGACAAACAGGTGATTTTGCTAATGAGGAATAAATGAGATTCACAGGATGAGAGAAAGGGAACAGCAGCTGTCGTGAGTGCAGGATGTGCTGGCTTTATTAAAATAATATATGGCCACATGTTTAGTATTAGGGCTCGCAGTTTGAGAACTCCCACCTCATCCCTCCTGGCTCCCCACTCTTGGCTCCCTGCTCCTGGCTCTCCTTCCTCAGCCTCTGCCCTGGAACATTTTCCAATCAGTGAATTACTGGCTGGAGAGGCCAGGCTGTCCCAGGCCATGCATGGAAAATACAGTGGGAAATACAGCCTGCATGGAGCTGTGCTGGGCATCTGTGTGTGTGTGTGTGTGGGAAGGGAAGGGAAGGGAAGGGAAGGGAAGGGAAGGGAAGGGAAGGGAATGG
>JAWWEV010000037.1:4225951-4247568 GCA_035583235.1 Hafferia zeledoni
GGGAAGGGAAGGGAAGGGAAGGGAAGGGAAGGGAAGGGAAGGGAAGGGAAGGGAAGGGAAGGGAAGGGAAGGGAAGAGTAAGGAAATGGGAAACTAAAGGGAAGGGTAAGGGAATGGGAAACTAAAGGGAAGGGTAAGGGAATGGGGAAATGGAAGAGAGAATGGAAGGGAAGGGGAAGTGGAAAAGAGAAGGAGAAAATGAGAAAAGGTAAGGGAAAGGAAAGGCAGGGGAAGAGAATTAAAGGGGAAAAGGGGGAGAAGATAAGGGGGAAATGGATGGGGAAAAGGGAAAGAGGAAGGGGAAGGGAAGCAGAAAAGGGAAGGGAAAAATAAAACAGAAGGGGAATTGAAGGTGTTGTCCAGACAGTCTTCGCAGCAGTTCTTCCCCATCCCTAAGGAAGCACAGACACCTGCCAGGTTTTAGGGGGTCGGGCACATATGTACCCCCTTTGCCTGTTCGCTCAGGTGCCCTCCTGCTCCTGTCTGCCCACCCAGGTACAGGCAGGGCTGCAGGCAGAGTCCCAGGGAAGGACAGGCAGGTTGCAGGCAGGGCACAGGCAGGGCACAGGCAGGGCACAAGCAGATCCTAGGCAGGGTACAAGGCAGGGTATCAGGCAGGACACAGGCAGGGCACGGGCAGGGCACAGGCAGGCAGGGAGCCCCGGCCCCAGGTAAACAAGTGCTCAGTGAATAATTAACTCAGTGAGTGACAGAAGAATTGCCGTTTAACAATTTGCTGGGCAAATATTATTTGACCATTTCCAGAGCTGCTTGAAGAGTACAAATATAACCTCCCTCTGCATTAGGAATAATTCATTTGACAAAAGCAGGCTGCAACTCATCAGATAAATTATTGAGAGGGGATAACACAGCCCCACTTAGGGGTGTCACAGCAGTCACCAAAGCCCTCTTGCCACAGTGGCACAGGTCTATGCTTTGTGACCCCAAGGACAGGGTCTCCACAAGGGTCTGGCTGGAATGATGAAGGCAGCCTGGTTGCTTGGAGGGAAGGTGGGCCCCATCTCTCCAGGACCACCGGTAATCCCATGTCCCCACATCTCTAGAGGATTAAGCTGCCATATGAATGCTCCTGGGACCCCGGGGAATGAGAAGAAGCAGCTCAGCTTCTGCATGGAGGGACACAGAGGGTGGAGGAGGGGATGGGCTCAAACAGCCCCCCCCTCCCCAGCTCAGGTTTGGGAACAAAAAGCCGGAGTTACATGAGGAGCATCCCCTGCTGAGGCCCTGGGGCCGGAGCTGCTGCCTCTATTGAGGAGGCTCTGGCATGCATGGCTCCAGGTGTTCCCACAGCGCAGATGCCAGCCCAAATCCTCTCCTCTGCATCCCTGCATCCTCCCCCGGGGCACCTGGAGCTCAGGGAGGTACAGGGTGGAGGGGGCCGGGCAGGGGAATCGCAGGTTGTGATCAGCACTGTGGGCTGAAGCCACTGAGAAACTGCTTTCAACCAGTTCATGCCTCAGTTTCCCCAGGGCGTCCCCAGTGCAATACTTCTGGTTAATGCTCCATACACCCCAATCACTGGGAATGGGAAAGGATTCAACCACCCAGCAAAAAAATCCCTCTCTCTTCTGTGAAAATTTTGATGTTGAAATTGTCAGGTACCATGAAAACAATTAATAGTGGAAAACAGAACAACGCAAAGAGAGACCTTTTAAAGCTGACTTAAAAAAACTTATTTCAGAAATTAGAACTTCAGTAAACTTGGTGGTGATGGCTCCAAGTTTGAACTCTTGGAAGTGAAATTAAAAGCAAGCCTTGCTTTCAATCAGCAGCACCAGAGGGGTCACTGCACCTCTCCCTGTGGCTCCTCACAGACACCTCTCCGTTCTATATCCATTCCACTGAGCGATTAAACGTACTATTATCTTATTTATTTTGGCTTCCCTCCTTGCCAGTCCCCCTGCTGTAAATTAAATGATTGCAGAGCTAGATTAGCAGAAAGCATATGTGGAAATTACCTTTTAATTTCTTAATTACATTGCACTCACCTGCAGCTCAACCTGCCAGGGTAAGGAAAGTGTGAAGTTAATTTCCATTGATATATTATCTGCATTTTTATAAATTAGGATCCTATTAAAGAGGAAGTGTATCAAGAATTCACTGTTCCTAATCAGCCTGTGGAACATGGATGGGATGTGCTTTCAGGTTCCAGAGATGTCTTACAGAAACAGGGTTGGCTGAAGAAACTGGATGTTCAGGCTCTTCATTGAGGTGTGGGACAGGAGAGGAGGTGAGTATAAAATTAGGAAGGGGAGGATCTGTTTGGATGTGAGGAAACTAAATACACTGGGAGAATAAAAGAGAAGTAGAACAAGGGCCAAAGGAAATAATGGGATCCTCGTCCTGGGAGGTTCATGAACTGCCTGAAAAACTCAGTTTAGTATTGCTAAAACAGGGTTGGATTAGAGCCCTCCTGAGGCCCCATCCCACCTGGAATATCCCACCATCCAGTGTTGCCACTGTGCTGCAAGGGGCTGACATTGCCCCTTGTGTTTTGCCCAGCATGTCAAACACAGTCCTGTATTTCTGCTTTACAACCTGCCAGCCACACCCGGAAATCATCAGGAAATGGCACAGTTTGATGGCAAACTCAATGAATTTACTTCACATCAAAAACCTCCAATAAAATTCAAGGCTAAGATGGAACATGCCTGATTTTTCTGCCCCTGCACAGTGCCTTCCCTCACTTGACCACACTGCATTCATTTAAAACTCCTCATTCCCCACCCAGAGGTCACATCACCTATTAATCATGCTGAAGAGCCCCTCAATTATCTGCAACCACGATTACCCCAACCCATTCCACGTCCCCCATGACATTTGGATAACTGAGGTTGTTCTGTATTATTATTATTTTTCAATTGTGGTAATTATTGTACATTAAACCATTAGCATTCATTACTCCTACAGTGTGTAATTAGAACAATGGTGGATGGATTGCTACCGACTCTAATGAAGTTTTTATAATTGTAATTTATGGTCGTCAAATTACCTTTCTTAAAAATGAAGCCTAATATTAGCCTCTTAAGTTATGGGGAGGGGGTGGTAATTACTTCTAATTGATGCTTCTTGTTTGCTCCCTGCACAGAGCAATGATGATCTGATCCTGGAGAAGGGAGCGCTGAGAGGGGATTGCATCGATGTCTATAAAGTATCCAAATGGAGAGTGCCAAGAGGGTGGACCAGGCTCTGCTCACTGGTGCTGAGCAACAGGATGAGAGGGAATAGGCAGCAACTGGAATGCAGGAAGTTCCGTCTGATTATGAGGAAGAATTTCTGTACTGTGAGGGTGACTGAGCACTGGAACAGGCTGTTCAGAGAGGTTTGTGGAGTCATCTTCCCTGGAGATACTCAAAAGCTGTCTGGATACAACCCTGGGTAATGTGCTCAGGGAGCAGAGAGGGTGGGTTTAATGACCTTCAGTGCTCCCTTCCAACCCCAACTGTTGGTTTAGTGATTTGATGATCCAGCTCCACTCCAGTCTCCACCTGACCTGGGATGGAGAAGCATCTGCACAAAACAGCATTCACTGAGCCCTTGCTGTGACAGTGAGGTGGGGCAGAGGAATCACAGAACTGTGGAATATCCTGAGTTGGAAGGGACACACAAAGATAATTGAAATCCAACTCCTGGGCCTGCACAGACACCCCAACAATCCCACCCTGTCCCTCAGAGTGTTGTCCAAACACTTCTGGAGCTCTGGCAGCCTTGGGGCTGTGCCCACTGCCCTGGGGAGCCTGTTCAGTGCCCACCACCCCTTGGGGGAAGAACCTTTTCCTGAGATCCAACCTAAACCTCTCTGACACAGCCCTAGCCTTTCCCTGGGTCTGTTCCTGCTCACAGAGATCGGGGCTGCCCCTCGGGAAGCTGCAGACCCCGAGGTGTTCTCCTCTCTATCTCCCCCAGACAGAACTAGCCAAAGGGACCTCAGCCGCACCTTGTTTGGAGGAAACCCCTCAGGACTCGTGCCGGGGGTGCTGCTGACTTGGTGAGGAGCAGCCCGGCAGCCCTGGGGCCGTGGGAAGGAGCGAGGAGCGTCCCGTCACTGGCCGTGGTGCTGAACGGCCCCTCCGCACGAGGATGGGCATCCCACCCGACAGCTTAACCTGGCTGGAGGGGCGGGGTGTAATCCTGCCCTTTAACGATTATTTTTTGTTGTGGTTATGAGTTAAAAATAAACTGTGCCTTGGCGTCCCAGCGGGGATCCGAGTTTTGCTTTAATTGCCTCTGTTTGAATCAATTTAGGCTCAATTATGCTCCTTCTTAGGTGTAATTGAGATGTTTGTGCCTATCTCTCCGAGGTGGATGCAATCATCCCCCGAAGCACTGCAGAACAGAGGGGCAGAGGGTGATGATTTGATCTCCTTCTTAATGGCTGGTCTTAGGTGAGCTCAGGAGGATGCTCTCAATCCACTCCTTTCCTCCAGGCTGGAGCTGGCAGGGGCTAAACCTGAGCACAGAGGCCTCTAAGCAAGTTAGGAAACTACAGGTGGTGAGATTTTTGGCTTACAAAGCTTGTGCTAACCCATCCTGAGGTGTGCCAAGGCCTGGAGAAAACAAAGAGAAAATCCCTCTTCACCAGAAGGTTTGAAACTTTAAGCTCCACATTGTAGCAACATTACTGGGAATTGTTTTTTAAGGAGGTGATTATGGCCAAGGCTTTCTATATGCATGGGATGGGCAATGATGTCAAATCTCCAAGCTGGAACATCTGTCCACCATCAGGATGTCCTCAAGCTGTAGGTACAGACCTCCTGCTTGGCCACATGAGGAAAATTTGTTCTAAAACATGAGGAGCAGGTGAGTTCTCACTGCTCTCACAGCAGTTCTAAGTTTTTTTCTTGAAAACAGCATGAAAAGAAAAAGATTGAGTTGAGTTTTTTTTTTTTTTTTGAGCTATGGTTGTGTTTATTTGGGTTGTAAGTTTTTTTGTTTGTTTGAAGGCTTTTTTGGTTTTTTTTTATATTTTTTTTATGCAAGAGAACATTTCACTGTCATTTTCTTGCACTGCTGGGATTTAAGTTCAGCCTCATCCAAAAGCAAAAGGCTGATTCTAAAACCTTTGCTTTGATTACTTAGATACATGGTCACAATTAGAGAACTGGTCAACAGAGGTTTAAAAAAATAAATGAAAAGGTTTCTCAATTTTTGATCAACCTCCAGGAGGTTCATGTTTTCTCCTTTGAATGTAGCACAAACCCAACACTTACATCGTGCTCTTTTAGTAAGTCACTGACTGTTTCTCATCCCCAATCCTAACAAAAATGGAAAAAATACGGAGTGTAGGAGTATTGATGGAAAATATCACTGGTGAAGAGCTGTTCTTTTGTAAAGGTGGGTTGTGGCTTTTCTAACAACTCTGTTTTCCACTTAAAAAAAATTATTACAAGCTTACATAGAAGTTTTAAAACAAAGGACTATGTTTGCAGGTCTCAGCATGTTGTTCTTGGCTGTGAAGCACCACAAGTGCCTTCCTCATCCAGAGAAGAGTGCTGGTGATGGGAACTTGGCCTGACCTTTCCCTCCTGCCTCCCACAAGAATTGTTTTCCTGTCATCTCGTTCTAAAGCATGTGAAGAAACAGGGAGGACTGATAAACCTCCTGCGAGCAGCAGCACTGAGGAGAGTCCAAACACTGTGGTTTCCTCAGGCTGTGGCCCTGAGGACCATTTGGACCATTCAGCTCCTCACAGGATGTGCCTGGCTCTGCCTGGAGGCTCTACCACGTCACCTCCAGACACCTCTTGCTATGCCTTTGTTGCATCATTCTGCAGCTGCCCTCTGCTTTCAGTGCTGCTGGACCACCAGATATTTGGGCTACCTGTGTCTGCAGGTCTGCACTGGGCCAGAATTTCATAGAATCATAGAATGTTTTGGGTTGGAAGGGACCTTCAAAGGTCATCTAGTCCAACACCCCTGCCATCAGCAGGAACACCTTCAACTACACCAAGTTGCTCAGAGCCCTGTCCAAGTTGACCTTGAATGCTTCCATGGTTGGGGCATCTACCACCACTCTGTGCTGGGGTTTCATCACCCTCAACATAAAAAAGTCTTCCTTATATCTCCTCTGAATCTACCCTCTTTAAGTTTAAAACCATTACCCCCTGCTATAGGCCATTTGTAGACAAACAAAATGTTTGTTCCCAACTCTCTTGGAGCCCCTTTGGGCACTGGAAGGGGTTCTAAGCTCTTCTCCAGGCTGAACAACCCCAGCTTTCCCAGCCTTTGTTCACCAGAGGTGTTCCAGCCCTCAGAGCATGTTTGTGTCCTCTACACTCACTCCAACAGGTCCTTGCCTTGTATCTTAGGGAAGGTGGTGGTCCTGTTTCATCTGCAGCAACCACCAAGGTCTCCTCACCGTGCTGGATCCTTCTCTTCCAAATCAAGCTGGCTGGCCTGCAATAATCCAAGTTTGCTGTCCACAGAGCACCCAGCCGATCCCGGCCGTGTCCGGACGCCCCCTCCCCGCACTCCCTCGCCCTGCACAAAGGCTGATGCCTTTGAGCTGCTGGCAGTGCCTGGGCGCAGCCCTGATTAGATCGCTGTCACCAGGGAACAGGAAGGTTAATTGCCATTCTCTTTGTGTGCCGCTCGGAGAGGAGACCAATTTCAGCTCAGTAGCAACAAAGTGTTGCCTGCTTGCTTTGGAGGGGGGTAGGGGGAGAGCAAAGCAAAGTGGAGGGCAGGGAGGGAGGGAGGGAGGGAGAGGGGGTGTTGGACAAGCAGGCGGGATTGTGCATGGACTTTGAGCATAGCTGTGTCTTGTCTGGTCTAGCAAAAGAGAAGTGCTTAACAAGTATTAAGAGACACAAATAATTCTCCTTTTCTCCTCTCGCCCATTCTTTTCTCTCTTTCTCTTTGCTTGTAAATCCTGCTTATCGCATCTGAATAGCAGAATGGTTTCACACCGGACCTTTAATCTGGCCCAGAGCAGCCCCCAGAGGGGCAAAGTGGCTGAGGATTACCTTTTATTTTATTTGATTTTTTTTAGCTTTCTTCCACTCCTCCCCTCCCTTGAGGTGGTGGTTTTTTTTTTCTTTCCCCTTGCTCTGCATTTGTTCTTGGAAGGAGTGAGGAGCAAAGGCTTAAGGGGGGGAAGGGGAAAAAAGAAGCGTGTAGGGGGTGTTACAAACTTAAGGGGATCTGGATCTATTCAGAGAGACTTGTCCATAGCCTTGCTGCTTTTGTTCGCCTGCCATTCTTTAGCTGATTTCTTCACTCTGGTAAAAGCGCTTTAATTCCCTTGTAGATACCGAGAATCCCTCCTTCTCCTGCTCTCCCCTCCTTCTCCTCCTGCAGCCCTGCACACCCTCTTTCACTTTCTCAGACTCTTTATCCAGTGTCCTCCTAACCACCAACAAAGCTCAGAAACCATCAGGTTTTCTTTCAGAAGGATGAAAGAGAGGGAAGGAGCAGGAGGAGGGAGAGGAGATGGGGAGCAGTGTGTGTGTGTTTGTGTGCGCACACACGTGCAACTGTATATCTGTCACACCTGCCCCGTGCTGGAGGGGATTTTTGGCTCTCCCAGACTTTTTCTGGTGTGGTTTTTGATCCCAGGAAGCTTTATTCATGGTCTATTCAGCTCCAGATGTAAGGCATATGGCAAAGTCCTTCAGGAGAAAAGAACTGAGAAGTCACCCAGTGCTGGAGGATGCAGAAGGGTCTCACACCCATGGGCTGTCTGAGGGCTGATGGAGCTGGTGCTGCAAAGTGTCACCAGGAGCTGGAGGCTCCACCACAGACCTGGGGTGGGTGTATCTGGACAGGTACAAAGGCCAATAGAGCAACAGCCCTTCCAGCCACTGGACCCTGAGGGAGAGGTTTCTCTTCTCCCACATTTAGCCAGGAGAGAATTGCCTGGAGGGGGAATGTGTCAGAGCACCAGGCTGTGAACCACCTTTGCAAACACTCAGTGGAGGTGCTGACAGCTCAGTAGTGGGAATACCTGCCCAGCCTCTTGGTCAGCAACTCTCTGGGATCAAAATATCTCCTTTGTTCATGATTTCGACCCAGAAGCTCTAGCAGAACTTCAACTGCATAACCTTGTGTAGGACCTCAGAGATGCTCAGCCCCAAGTGATGATGCCAGTGCTTGATGTGTTGTGGGGACAGTCTGTCACACTGTACCTCAGGAAGAGAAACATGACTGAAAATGCAGAATTTCCAAAGGCAACAGATTGAATCTGGTGGGATTCACTGTTTCACCCCATAGGGGTTTATCCATGAGAAGTCTTTAGGTGTGATTTCCAAGATCTCACAGCTGATTGAGGTAACGGGTTATCAGCCTTCCTTAACTGATAAGAGAATTCACCATGCTGAGCTCTCTGCAGAAAGAACAATCTCCCATCCTGGCCAAGGCACGCAGCTCTGGTTAGGGTTTGTGGATGCTCCTGCTGCCAGCATGGTCCAAACCCAGCTGGCACTTGTGAATCCTGGTAAAGGGGAAGGGATTGGCACTCCCACCAGTGGGGATGAGTTGTTGCCTGTCTCCCCATGAGAAGAAAGAGATTCTGTGCTGCTTTCCAGACACAGTGAACACATGGCACATGTAACGCACTCCCAGCTGGTTTGTCTGAGTTGTACTTGCACTTGATGAAAGCCAACACTCTAAACTGGCACCAGATCTGCAAACAGCCAGTCAACAACAAAAACATTTGGACCAAACCTGGTGTTTGCGGAGCAGTTCTGAACTGGGATGTCCCTGTTCACCTTCCAGCACTGCTCCCAGCTTCCAGTGCTGTCTGGGAAGCTGGGACTGATGGAACCAACATATGGTATCAGGAAAGCCTGGAGAAGGCACAGGGAGAGGAAAAAGAGCAGACAGGGCCAGATTGGATGGGACTTCTAGAAACCTGGTCTAATGGAAGGTGTTCCTGGCCATGGCAGGGGAGCTGGAACTAGATGAGCTTTAAGGTCTTTTCTAACCCAAACCATTCTGTGGTTCTGTGATTCTATGACATGTAAAGGTGTTAGACAGGTTACCACAACACGTGTCTGCTCTTCCCTGGTCCCAGTTATTTGTCCAGTACCAGAAAGGGAGCTGTGCCTTTATGTCCAATTGTGCACTGCAGCTGATGGAGTGTGGGGAGGTATTTCTCAGTGCTGGTTCTGCTGCAGTAGGTGGTAAATTCCTTCCTCTTCTCCTGTCCCACCTTTGACTTCAGATTAAATCATATCCTTGGTGTTTCCTGTAATGCTAAAAACATCATACTGAATTAAAGCCACCCTCACAGTGAGGAGATCCTCAGGGCTGTTTCAGCACTTACCACCACCATGATGTTTTGAGCTAAACAGACCATACCCAGCATGTGTTTGAGTGCAAAGCACACATGTCCCTTTTGTCACAGCTCAGCTGAAGAGCCCAGACTAGAGAGATGGCTCCAACATGGAAAGGAGCCATTGTCCAAGTCTTCCTGGAGCTGGGGAGCTTCAGTGTGCCTGGGCACGTGCTCCTTTGCACAGCAAACTATGAGATCAGGACCTGCTTTTACAAGAGGGTTTGTTCCCACGTTGTCCAGGATTAACTCCCCCCTTCCACTCTGAGCAATAGGGAATGGGAGAGGCTGAGGCATTTCCTGCAATGACTAATTAGATCCACCTCCTAACAACAACATGAACCAGAGAAAAGCAAAGCATTATCCAGGACAAGGTAATGAGACTGTTCTCCCCCCAACAATTTCTCCTACTAATCCCAGACAAAGCTCCCAGTGCTGGACCAATCTGCCAGGCAGTGTCAATCAGCATTGCTCCACTTAGCTGATTTATACCTGCTGAAGATTTCTCATCACCAATAATCTACATTTTGTGTATGTTCTGCTCTACTCCTTCTCTCCTGTGGTGCCACGGGGGATCCCAGGCCACAGCTCTTCCTTGGAGGCACATTAAAGCTGCCACCACCATCACAAAGGGTAGTGTCACTGCTGACAGAGGGAGGCATGGAGGGTGTTCCTGCTTTTACAGATGGCTGGATTTCTCCTGTATCCACTGTGGTGGCATTGGATTAAGCCTGAGGCCAGGCACAGGAGCAGTTTAATAATGAATGATGCTCACGTTGCCAACGATGAGTAATTCAGGCAGCAGTGTGTGTAGCACAGCTGCTGTCTAAGCACCTGGCCTTCAAAGGGTGAATGAACATTAAGATTGTTCCATAAAAGCCAGTCCAGCAGTTGCAGGGGGGGCAGAGTGTGTTTTATGAATGGAGGTGGCACCTGGACCCAGCATTTTTGCAGGAGTTGGCCAGTAGTGGAAGAAGATTTGTGGTGTGTGTCTGTTGGCCAAAGGCTGGAGCAGACCGGAGCATGGTGGGGAGCCCTGAGGAATGAGAGGAGGGTTAGGAACACCCAGGAACAGAGGGGTACCTGGGAGGAATTTCAGGGTGGGCAGACAGCCCAGCTTTTTAGCCAGAGCTTCCAGATGTGTCTGGGTTTGCCTGGAAGTCACAAAGTGATGGGAAACCCAGGTCCCATCTTTTCTCCTTTCCTTTGAGAAAACCCCATCAGATGTCACAGATAGGAGGACAAATGGCTGGTTGAGGTGGGCTGAGGGTCATTTTGGTGCACCCAGTGCTGCTGCTCACAGACCATCAGGGTGCCTCAAGGTGTAAATAAGGAGCTGGTGACTGCCAGACAGGCATGGTTGAAGATCATACTCATTGTGTAGGCACTCAAGACCAGATGAAATTATGAACACCTCAAGAGAAAGTGATTCTGGCAGCTCCCTATGAGTTGAATTCTGATTCCAGCCATGAGGTGGAATCCAGCCTGCTGGACTGTCCTCTCTGATGCCTTCACTTCTTCCTCCAGGTTCCTTTTTTGGACCTCCACCCTCACATGCCAGTCCCAGTGACAGAGAGATTACATTTCTCATTTTGTTTATGCATAACAGGGGACCTGTCACTTCAGTTTGGCACAGAGGCTTCCAGCCAAGGGACAAGAGCTGCGTATTCCCACAGCATCACCAGAACACGCTTGGTAACTTCTTCCAGATTAATTTCCCATCATGGGACTCCAGCTGGGAGGGGGACTTGAGATCAACACCAGAACCCAAAGAGCCAATGGAGACCAAAAAATGCATCCAGTCTCGACTGACAAGAAGCAATTCTGCTCTGCAGGAGCTGAGCCCTGAGTCTTTAGGAGCACAAGGTTCTCCGCAGTGATACACAAGTCCCTGCAGTGGATCTGGTGTTTTGCAGTGCCCTCAGTGGCCCCATCTAAAGCACAAACCTTGTCTGAGATGTTAAAAACAGCCCAAAGATGTAATGTTGAGCATTGCTGAATATTTATTTATTTATTTATTTATTTATTACACAACATCCACCCACAAACTACCACTATCCTCTTGGCTGCTCAAATGCAGGCACCTGGGTGAAAGAACATGCTTCTCCCATGGGAATTTCCCCCCTCCTCCTCCTGGAAGGCATCATTCAGCCTCTTTGGAGCATAAACTGGTGAAGGCATAGGGAGGAACAGGGGAGAGGAGGAGCTGGATGTGTTTGCTAGCAAATAAAGGACTGTGTGCTCAAACACTCTTCCTCTGCCTATCCCTCCCTGGCAGCGTTTGCTCAGCAAACAGTGCTAATTCACCAGCTTTCCAACGTTTGATTCAGTCTGCAAAAGCAAACCTCGTATCCCACGTCCCCAGTGGCCTCCTCTCCCCCGCCCCTTCACCCCGAGACGTGCTGCTCAGCACCAGCCCTTTCCTCTTCCCCACATCTCCTGCTCTTCCCTTCTGCCCTCCAAAATATGGTAGTGGCTTAAATCAGACTGAGGTGTAGGTGCTGGGCAGGTAACTCAGCAGCTTCTCACGCAGCCAAGCTCTGCTGTGCCGCCAGGCCTCATAAACGTGGGAAAACACAGGCCTGGACAGTGTTTTCCTGGGATGCCACCCATGCCCAGGCAACAGGCTCCAGCCAGCTGATAAGGGGTGAGCACAACCATCAGGCTCCATGAGGGTTTGACCATGAGAAGGGTCATAAGCCAGGTTATGTGGAGGTGGAGGAGGGAAAGCTGGCGTGGGAGAGAGGCAGGGATGGTTTATTTTCCCTTTGGAGAAAGGCAAGAGGTTTTGCACAGGGATGGAAGGAACTTCAGCCCTGATTGCAGAAGAGGCTTAACACCTATTTTGGATTTGAATGGTTATTTGTGATCAGTGGCCTCTCTAAGGACATGATCAAGTGCCTTTGGCTGCAGCAGTGGGGAAAATTTTCTTTATTAGACTTGAAGGTCCGCAGTAAAGCAGTGGCTGTTTGAAGTTATCAAACCACCAGACACAAGAAAACAATCTGAAATTCCCAACTTCACCGACATTGTCTGATATAGAAGGGTCATCAGCTACTGTGGTGTAGTATGGGGGCACCACAGGATAAAACAGGGTGCTGGGAAGAGATCAATGTATTTATCAGGGGACACTCAGATGCCAAAATACTTCAACAACTCCAAAATGTTGAGTTTGAGTCAGAGTGTAACATCTGTTTAATTTTGGGATGCAAGTGAAAATATTCTGCTGAAATCAGAGAAGCATTAAGGTTGGAAAAGCCCTCCAAGATTGTCAAGTCCAGTCATTAACTCTGCACTGCTAAATCCACCACTAAACATTATGTGCCATGTCTACACATCTTTTAAATTCATTGAATCGTTTGAGTTGAAAAAGAGCTCTTAGAATTAGCCCAACCATTAACCTAGATGATCAATAATTTCTTCTTGTGGCTTGGCCAGGAGTTTGGGAAGGTTTTCCTACTGCAAGCATGTTTTATCAGTCCCACAGCACTGCTGTGAGATGTCAGGAGTGCCTGGCTCCAGTTGTGTTTGGACAAGGGACTCACAGGACCGTGGTGGTCCAGCTCACCCGCAGGTGCTGTGTCTTCACTGTGTTTCTCCTGATCACAATGTTGTAAAACAGCTCACAGACCTTTTCATCCTCCTGCTCATCCTCTAATAGCCCAGGGCAAAACTGATCAGAGCCAGGGAGGCTCAATTTGGGTGTGCTTTGCGTTGTGGCTTTGGACATAGCTGCTTGAAGAGCTGCATTTCCTGGCCATGCTCTGCTGGCCTTTGTCCTGGTGGGCTCTCATGCTGTGGGTATCCAGGTGTCCATCACCCACGCTGGAGTCACGAGCACTTGGGTGCCAAAGGCCACAGCAGGTCCCTGCTGCGCTGCTGGCAAAGGAGAGAGGTTTGGGAAAGCAATTGTCTCTGCTTTCCTACCGCATGGGAAACATCCCCCTGCCACTCACAACCAGCCCCGGAGCTCAGGCGGTGACATATGCTCCCTTCTCGCCTCCTCTCCCGCCAGCCTTTCATCACAGGTCCTCGCAGGAGGCCCATTAAACACTTAGCTGACCTTGGACCTCTGCCCGCGCCAGCTGCCCATGAGCACGGGCAGGAACGTGCTTGCACCGCGCCGTGCCCGCCGGAGCTGTCACCGCTGATTTACCGCACCGCGGTGCGGAGTGCGGGACTGCCGGGATAGCCAGGACTGCGGGGATAGCCGGGACTGCCGGGATTGCCGGGACTGCCGGGATAGCCGGGACTGCCGGGATTGCCGGGACTGCCGGGATAGCCGGGACTGCGGGGATAGCCGGGACTGCCGGGATAGCCGGGACTGCCGGGATGGCCGGGACTGCGGGGATAGCCGGGATAACCGGGATAGCCGGGATTGCCAGGATAGCCGGGATAACCGGGATAGCCGGGATTGCCAGGATAGCTGGGATAGCCGGGATAGCCGGGATTGCCAGGATAGCTGGGATAGCCGGGATAGTCGGGATTGCCGGGATAGCTGGGATAGCCGGGATAACCGGGATAACCGGCATTGCCGGGATAACCGGGATTGCCGGGATAGCCGGGATAGCCGGGATAACCGGCATTGCCGGGATTGCCGGCATGGGGAGGAAGGGAGGGACAGAGGGATGGAGGGCTGAGGTGGCACAGTGATGCCACAGGGCAGTGGCCGGCTGCTCTGACGATCTGCTGGCCAAAGCCATCTCTCTTAATGCCCCTCCGGGTTCAACCCTGGGTCTTAATTTTCCAGCTGACTACCCTCGTTTCTAAGAGGAGTTAGAGGGGAAATGCAGATTAAAACAATCACAGCCTCTGGCACTATGTGGCTGAAGGATGGATAACAACTGTGCTGGGCTGGTTTCCCCCTCTCATGCTCTCCTGACGGGACCAACCCCTCCAGGGAGGCCCTTCTGGTGAAGGGGTGGCATGTCCCAGCCAGAGGCTTTTGGGTGAGATATGTGGGGGCACAGCTGGGCTGGTTTCACATCAGGATTCAGAGCAGTGCCCCTCAGATCATCCCATCCATGCTACTGCCCAGGACAGCACCTTTTGGGTGTGGTGTTAAGCCCATGCCGTTTTAGTTTTGATTTTACACCCTGAATCTGAGCCTCCACCCCAGTGTGTCCTGCCCAGCCTCTCAGAAGTCCTGGCCTTATCTGTAGAAACAACAGGCTTTCCATGATTACTTATAAAACATCTTCCATGGTCTTAGCAGAACCTGATGACCCCCTTCCAGTCATCTCTGGGGGTCTCTCCATTACTTGACCAGAATAGGCAAGAGCAGGTCCGTCACCACCCGTGCTTCTCTTAGGTCATTTTTGGTAGTAATTAACTTTTTCTTGGAGCTTGATAGGATACAGGGAGCTACCAAGAGGAGACATTGCTGCTCTGACTCCCAGGGGAAATTAGTATGTGGGAAAGGACAGAAAATGTGAATCTCTGCCAGGTGCAGGGTGGCTGCTCAGAGAAGCTCTTGAAGAGATGGGAATGTTTTCCCTAGAGACAAGCCATAGGCACCTGTTAAATTAGAGTAACCTCTCCTCAGTGAACCGATTTTCCTACCCCGTAGTGATGAGTAAAGGCTCATCAGAATCTTGGGACAAGTTTGCACCTTTTTCACTCAACCCAGCATGGAGAAACGGCCCAGGGAGATTTTTAGGATGATGCCCCACTCAAGGGGAGAAATCCCCAAGACTCCAGTTTCTGCTACTCATCAGACTTCACCCTCCCCTTGTGCCTGGAGGTGAGGAGTGGGCTCAGGAGAGTGTATTTACAGCTGTGTGGCTGCTGTCAGGGATTTCTCTGCACCCACAGGAGAGCCAAGCTGTGATTTCGCAGCAATAACCTTTGATTTGGAGCGTGTTTTGGAGCAGTCCCAGGCAGTTCAAAGGCAGCTGGGCTGCAGCAGGCAGCCTGCATCACTCCTGCCCTATCTCTGTTGGACACAGCAGAACTTGGGGACATGAAACTAAGGATCTAAAACTCAGTGTGCCTTTGAAAAATCTTCACTCGGTGACTTTGCTTGACATAGTGAGGAACAGAAAGGGATTTGGAGCTGTGCAGGGGCATGGAAGGAGCAAGATATGAAGGGGAAGTGTTGCTCCTGATGTGCCAGTGCTATTTTGGTGCCTTGAAATAAATGTTCCAACAGGTTCTGGGCTGAGATCTGCTGACTTATTCTCTGCTCAGCCATGAAAACCCCATCACTCTTGGCTTGTCTTGGAAAAGAAACCCCTTTCGGGGCTTTGGGGTTTCCTCTCCATTCCTACTGACCAGCATCTTGTTTTGAAGAGCTCTTCATGCTTAAGCTGTAGTTAGGAGGTGCTGGTTGAGTGGTGGGACAGGCAGGTATGGCCTGGTGTGGGAAACCTGCCATGACTTCACCACCACCATTTCAGGGATCATGAAGTCATTGAATGGTTGGTTTGGAAGGGACTTTAAAGCACATCTTGTTCCAACCCCTTGCCATGGGCAGGGACACATTCCACTAGATCAGGTTGCTCCAGGTCCTGTCCAGCCTGTTTTTGGATGGCTCTGCCATGAGCCAGAGCCTGGGCATTTCCTGGTGGAGGAGGCTGGAGACTCTGTGTGAGCAGAGAGAAGCTGAGTTGGTGCTATGGCACCCACTGTAGGAGCATCCTGGGTAAGGCTGAGATGACCTTTTTCCAGTGCCTCCCATACGTGGGTGCTGAACATGTCCTATGCTGGTCACATCCTTGGCCAGGAGAGCCCAGGAGAGGTCTCCTGGCTCCAACTGTGACTCCAAAGTGTGCTGCCCTACAGGAGAAGTCCTCCTTCATCTCCCCCTTTGCATTATTATTTCCCCCCCTTTTTAAATCCATCTCCCTCCGCCAGCCGGGGCTGTCCCTGCTGGAAAATTACTCTGACAAAAGCTCCCTCAGCAGTAATTACCTAAATGGGGGGAAGGGAGGGGAGATCCATTTAGAATCCACTTCATTGCGGGATTAGCTAATTAATTAACGGTTTCACTGACAACTCGAAGGGGAAGAGTGTGTTAAATAGGAAGGCTTCGGAGCCTGATTTATGTGATCTGACACCCACGGTCTCTCCGCCAACTTGCCATCCTGCCTTCCGCTGGCCGTGGGGTCCTGCCCGCCCTCTCCCGGGATGCTGCGGGGCCGGTGCCTCTCCCGGCGCTGCCAGAAGGCTGGGACATGTGTTCCTGCGCGTGGGGAGACAATGCCGAGGTGGATGGGAGCACGGGGTTATTGGCTGGCAGATGAAGCAGGGCTTGGAGGGGGCTGCCCACCCGGGCTGGCAGGGACACCCATCTGCCCAGCGCTGGCACAAAGAGCTGGGGAGGTGGAGGAGGATGGTCCTGCCCTGTGCCCCCTGACATCCCACCCGCTGTTGCTGGGGGAAGGAGATCATACAAAGTCGAATCAGAGCTTCATTTGTCACCCTCCACCCCCAAACTCTGCCTGTGGTGACTGCAGTGGGTCCTTGGGTGGGTGGGTGGTCAGGTATAGGATGGGGAGCAGGATATGTGTCTCCTGACTATGAATGAAGCTTTTGAGAAGTCCAGTGGCCCCAGCAGCAGATTAGTCCTCTCCTGCCACAGGCTCCCTGTGCAGCCAGGGCTTCACCCTGGAGAGCCTCCCTTCCTGCTCCTCCCCTGCACAGTCCCTTGACTCAGTGCCTGCAGAGGTGGGAGAACATTGGTAAGTGCCCTGGGTACCAAATCTGCTTCTCACAGAGCTGGCACTGGTGCTGACCCCAATCCAGTCTCCTTTTGGGGACTGGCCCTTCACCCAGTGCCTGGGAAAGGTCCCAAAATGCACCAGGGATGGGACTGGCCAGAGAGGCTGTGCAGAACAGAGGACCAGCATGGCCCTGTCCACACCTGGCCATGCCCAGCCAAAGGGAATGGGAAGCCTGAGGGACACAGGCTGCCCAGGAGAGAGCTGGCAGAACTGCCCAGCACAGGATACCCCATAATTCAGCTGGAATGAGTTTGTTGGGTCTCAGAAGGGAGTAGCTGCACTGAGCAGGAGTGAGGCCCCAGCAGCAGGAGGATGGTGGCACCAATTCCCCCCTCAAACATCCCTTGCTTTGCTTGTGCTCTGTTCACCTTCCCCTCTGTTTTGTTTTTGTGGACCTGGAGGTTCTTAGAGCAGGCTGGGGGTCAGGGCTTGCTCTTCCCACCACCAGAATTCATTCCCTGCTGCCAGGTGCCTCTCACCCACACTGGCATCTCAAGGTACAGCCAGCTGTGTATTTGGATGGGAAAAAATAAAACTCGAGAGTTTCCATCTGGATTTGTTAATTTGAGGCAAAGGTTAAAACGTGTATTGAAAAAAACATGCTTTTCCCAGTTAATTTGCATTTGTTTGTTTGTTTGCATTCTGCAAGGACTGTAATTCCTTTTGGAGGGAACAAAACTGCCAAGTTTCACACCTTCACTGGAGGTGAAAATTTCTCACATTGGTAGCAAACCCAGGGATTGGTCTGGGGAGATATAGGAGGGGGGAGAGCAGTGGGACTGGGTTTCCTTGTACTTTCATCTGCTTCTGTAAGGATGAAGGGGAAATATTGATTAACAGTTGCTCCAAAGCTGCCCATCCTTCCTGCAAAAATAGAGTGGGACAGAGGGATGTGACAGGGGACAAGGTGGGACGTCCAGGGTGACAGCCATGGGATGGGAATAGAGATCCTTGTGGGTTGGGAGCTGGGCTTATCCTGACCTCTCTACCCTGCTCCTGCCAGCACCCCATCCCGACCCCCTGGCACTGCCCAAAACCTCTCCCTGCTGGCTTCGAATATTGTTTCAGCCACTTGAATGCCGGAGGCAGAGCGTGGGTTAAATCTAAATAAATGTTAAACGCCAAATAAATAAATAAAGACTGTTCTGGAGTGGGGTGTGCCCATGTCTGGCAGGCCTGTGCCCCCCCCGTGGGCTCCCCCCCGAGCACTTGGATTGCTTTTTTTGATGGCTTCTAAATAGAGGCGCCCGATCGCATCTGGGAGGAAAATGAAACAGATTTCATTTTTCACACGCGGCACAATGGCCGTGCTGACAAAAGAGGAAGGCGGCCCATTGTCCTGCTCTGCATCTTCACATCCTACCTCTGTCCCCCGAATTAACCCCTTTCACCTCCGCCTTTGTGGCGACACCACTTCGGAGCTGCCGAACAAAGGCGGCAGAAAACCCTCGCCGTGTCCAGGGGGGGGCGGGAGGAGCGGGGCGGGGGAGCAGCGGGCTGAGGCATGTTGGTGTCCCTCATCTCGGTCTCCGGGGCTGGCAGTGGCCATCCCTGGCCCTTTCCCATCAGCCACTCGCCAGGCAGGACCTTCTCCCTCAGGTATTTCTTGTCCCTGCACCTCTTTTTCCACCTGGAGGTTGGGTTTGCAGCAGCGGGATCAGACCAAGGGAGCAGCTTCAACCAGGGAGTGTCTTCACCCAAGGAGCTCTGGATGCTTCAGCAGCCCCAGCCATGATGGATGTACAGCACACAGCTCCCTGCAAAGGTCCTGAGCACCCTCTCTGCTCCTGAGGCCTGAGACCTGATAGACCAAGACCCAGAGCTGGGGTGACCCCATTAACCACATCCTCCTTTTGCACATTAATGGCTTTTTTTGGTTCTTCCATAGCTTTTTGTTTCAAACTCCATGATGGTTTGGCTTATCACACTGAAATCCCAGCAGTGCAAAGCCATAAAGGTACAGGGGTAAAAGAATGGCAAAACACTTTAGGGCAAAGCTCAGATGCATTTGGGGGCTGCTCAGGCTGGGTTTGATCTGAGCCTTGTGCCTTCAAGGAGAGAGAGGGAGGGCTGGCCCAGCTCCTGGAGCCAGGCCTCAGCATGTGGCTGCAGCACAGCTTGGACAGCAGAGTTTTAAGTCCATGGGAAAGTGATTTCAGAGATTTCAGCATTTCTTGGAGCTGGGGAGATCTCAGGATTTCTCTCCCCTGCCTGCTGGTTTATCTGCTCGAGGTCTCGTTGCCGTGTTTTGTTCCCCTGATCATTTTGACTCCCGTCTGTCTGACAGACCATTCTACTCAGAGATGACACCGCTGTGATGCAGCCTGTGATAATTCCCTCTGTCCCTGCAATCAATGCCCTCTCCTGCAAAGGCTGCCTTCAGCTACATCAGGATTTTTAGATGAAAAAGCCCCCTAAAAATCACACCCAAAGATTTGTTTTTCTCTTTCCAAGCTCAGCCTTTGCAACAGCTGCTCATCCTGGAGGTCCCACACTTATTTGCTGCCTCCATGGGCTTCCCAGATGGGATGTCCCCTTGCATTTGAGTAGGACTGGGGGACAGTTGGGCCAGGCAGATATTTTGGGGGGGATTTTGCTGGCAGTAGGGTTTCTCTCCCTCAACCAGAAGGCCACCATGTGCACTGCAGAGAGGACAAGGACCTGGTCTGCCCTGTCTCTGGTGGTACCAGTGGCTGTGCCATCCCTCTCTCTGCAGCTGCCTCGTGCAGTTCCCAACTGCAGCATCCCTTTAAATAGCGAGGGACTGCACTCCCACCCGGGGCCTGCAGAAGGTTAGATAAGAGAATACAAACCACAATGCTTGCCCTTTTTCTTTTTTTTTTTTTATCTTTCCTTTTTTTATTATCTTCTTATGGCTTTAGAATTATCTTCACAGACACTACATGAATTTAGTCAGGGCAGGTAAGGTCACTCGCAGACACAGTTGCTCATATTTATGTATATTCACCAGGCAAAGGAGATAAATGGGAAAACAGGCACAGAGGGGAATGGGGAGGGGAGGCAGGTCGTGGGGGAGGATGGGATGCAGCAACCCCAGACTAGGATGAAGAGGGGCAGCAAGTGGGCACAGGCATCAGGACCATGACAAAGGTGGGGTTGAGCAGGGTACCATGATGTGTGACAGAGGGGACCACAGCCAGGAGGAGGTAGAACAGCACCTGGACAATGGCAAGGCCATTTCCAGTGCTGTGGTGTTAGCACCTGCAAGAGGAGGGAGGGCAGGATTTCTTCCAAGGCTGGTGGAAAATAACCCTGGAAAATCATGGTGTTTTGGTCAAGCCTTTTCCTCTGCACGTTTGTGACCCCATGGGAGTCAAGGGACCTTGTGGGTAGGCTTGTAAAGCAGGTCTCAGCTAGTTCAGGTTTTAGTAGCTCACTTAAGTCATGAAAAAGTTGGGTGAGATGATTCTTACTCCTGATCTTTGGCACAGAAGGCAGTGCTACACTGAGTGACTTGTCCAGGCTCTGTCTTCCAGGTCAGATGACACCATGAAGAGGTGGAGATGACCATGTCCTGGAGAGATGGGGGACACCACATCATGGAGAGTGGCTGGAAGGTGGGTGATGGCAGAAGGTGAGCAGTGCTGGGCTGCTGCACTTGGCCCAGGTCTGGCTACAGGGGACCACTGGGCAGGTGCAAGTGCTGCTCTTGGCTAAATTGGGGTAGACCTGGGCCATGGGAATCTGGGGGTTTCCAGGTGATGAAATCCAGCTGGGCACCCCCTCTAAGGACATGGGGATGGTAAATGAGGGTTTTTTGCAGCCTGGGAATCCCCTGGGATAGAGGAGGAATAAAGCCAGCTGGAAGCTTGTGCCTCCTGAACTGTGCCTTGTGTTTCCCAGGGACATGGAGCAGCACCTGCCCCTGCTGCCTCACACCAGGCAGGCTGGGGAGGGTTGTGGAGGAGGGAGTGTGGCCCAGAGGTGACAGAGCTCCTCCAGCAATGGATCTCTTTCCCTGGGAACCCCCTTGCTGCCAGGTGTGCAGGCGAGCAAGCAACCTCCACCCCAAACAGTTGCAAGCTCATGAGTGGCAGGAGGGACCTCCCAGGCATGGGCAGGGTGACAGATGGCCTTTGTAACGCTGCTGAGGTGACCAAAACACCAACCTGAACTCAACTTGGTGCTCACTCAGCTGCTGCTCACCAGTACCTTTTCAGGAGAAGAAATGCTGACTGAGACACCAAAGGGCTGCTCAGCTCAGGGTCAGATGAGTTGGTCCTTGCTCATGCCATGGCCACCTCCCACTGAGAACCTTTGAATCACAAGCCATGGACTCACCAACCCGGTGCCCACGAGCTTCCTGAGGGCTGAACATCATCTGTCTCCTTTGGGCTAAACTTTCCATGGTCTCCAAGCTGTGAACCCACAGACTGGGCAGCTGTCAATGAAATTCAGTGAGAAAGGTGATTTTACAAAGGTCTCTTTCCTCAATATGGACCTGGGTAGGAGGGGACAGGGGTCTTCCCCTGGTCTAGGGCAGGGACAGGGAGAGGGGTCCTCCCCTGGTCTAGGGCAGGGACAGGGAGAGGGGTCCTCCCCTGGTCTAGGGCAGGGACAGGGAGAGGGGTCCTCCCC
>JAWWEV010000037.1:4262000-4323727 GCA_035583235.1 Hafferia zeledoni
CCATCCCCATCCCCATCCCCATCCAGGTTTCTTCCCAAACACTCTTTCCCCCTCTCAAATTTCCATCTTTACCCATTTTTTCCCCACTCTGCTCTTTCTCCTCTTCTTCCCCCACCCCATTTTTACCCCTACCCTCTTTACACCCCTCCTTCCTTCAGCCCCTACTCCCCTTTCCCCCTTTTCCCCTCTCTGTTTCCTCTTTGTCAGTCTGTTCTCCATCCCTCAGTCTGCCTCTAATTTCTGATTAATATGTTCTTAGCCAAGGAAAAGGGAGAGTGAGCGAGAGAAAGAGAGCGGGAGAGAAAAGAAGGAATCTTCTAAATAAATCATTTAGTCATGTGAGGAGCTAATCTCCAAGTGACGGCCTGTGTTTATCTAGTTTTTAGCAGTGCATGTTAAATAGTGATATGGGACTAATTTTTTTTTTCCGCTGGAGCTGCTGTGAAGGGATTTTTAACTTCATTTCCCAGAAAGAAAAATGGTGAAAGCAGAGATAAGGCCCCCGAGCAGCTCTTCCCCTGAACCGTTAGCCAGTGCAATTAAACAAGATGCCAGAGAAAGGGCAGCCAAGCCCAGGTTGCCAATTACTGATGACTTCCCCCCATGCCAGGCAGTGGGATCTGCATCCCTGGGACCCCCCTGGACCACCTCACCCTCCCTTGGGATCCCCCTTGTGCAGAGATCCTGCTGCATAGCCTTGGTCTTGTCACTCAGCAGGAGCTTCTGCTCCCCCAGGGCTTTGCAGGACCCTGGGAGGGTTTGTGACTTGCTGGGACCATGCACAAAAATCACATGGTGTGGGCTGGTGTTGATTTGGTTAGAGACAAGTTTAGTAAAGGAAACCTCTTGTTTTGCAACAAGGTGGCCAGATATTTCCACTGGAAAATGTCAAAACTCAAACATTTTCACTTTTCTGGGAATATTTTTTTCCCCCCACTTCATTGGACCCTTTGACAAAGCTGACATGAATTTTGAGTTCTTTCTGTATCCTCCTCCTCAAGAGATGAACATACATAGTATTTTTTAACATATGAATTATTCCCTGACTATTTTTTTCAGCTTTTCTCATTACTTTCCCTCCTCGTTCCCTGAACAGTCACACCTTGCCAGGGTCACAATATCTTACTGTGATCCTTTGCAAACCTCTCATCCTTTGGCTCATTTTCCAGAGGGGCAAAATTTTCAGTTTTGATCCTATCTCCCTCCTTCCAGTGAGTGGTTCTGCTCCCACTCTTCCCCTGGTCCTTCACAGCCCCTTCCCATTTTCCTACCTCTTTTTGAAGGCAAAAGATCATACAGTAACAGCAAGGTTTGGGTTGGAAGGCACCTTAAAGCTCATCTCATTCCATCCCCTGCCATGGGCAGGGACACCTCCCACTAGACCAGGGTGCTCCAAGCCCTGTCCAACCTGACCTTGGACAGTTCCAGGGATGGGGCAGCCACAGCTTCAATGGTGACTCTTTCTCTCTCTGGCAGATAACAGAGGGAGATGGGAGTGAACCCCCCATAGCCCTAGGGCAGAGGGTGGAGGGATGGACAGGTGGATAACTGGTGGGAATAGGAGGATGGAAACCAACATCACAGCTCAGCTTCTTGAAGAAAACCTTTACTCCTTCCCCCAGCTTCTCCAGGTGTTCTCCAGCCCCTAAAACTCAGATGTTCCCTGGACAGCTGGAGAAAAGTATTAAAATATATACAATTAACACTCCAGGCATCTCCTGTGATAAAGGGCTTTTCCCTGGAGCCCATAAATCCCCTTGGGAGACACCCAGACCTTCTCCCTGGACCTCACTGGAGCCTCCTGGGCTGGGTGGATAATGAGTGGGCAGGAGAGGCAGCTAATTTCCACTGAGAGCTTGGAGGGGGAGCCCGCAAGCGATTGCAATTAAGCCCTGAGCATTAAACCCACGGTAATAAGGGGCTGGGCTGAGGGGAGGCAGAGCAGTAATTTAAATGATGGCCAGCTCAAATATGGAACATCTAAATGCTCTCTCAGAGAGATTTATATGAGCACGGGCCTACCTCGCTCATTTATTTCATTAACTAGCTCCTTATTGGTGTATCAGCCCGCTCTGCCTGTGGGAAGAAGGGTGGAAGGAGGGATATGGCAGGAACATCCCTGTGTGTGCATCCTGCTGAGCCCTGAAAGCTCAGGTCACCCTGCTGAGGTGGGCAATGCTTCCCATCCTCTTCCCAGCAACTGAGGATGCTGAGGGGTTTGCCCCCTCCTTCAGCTCCTTGGTGCAATTAGAGCTGAAATATGTGAGGAAATGGAGGGTTTTGGGTCTGGGGGCTCCTGGCACTGGGAGGTCCGTGGGCAGCTGCCCTTGGATATGGCCTTGACTTTGGCCAACAATTTCCCTCCATGTGGGATCAATGGCAAAAAAGTTGCATTTGCCCAAGAAGGAGGAAAATGGGAAAGGTTTGTGATGCCCCAGGGTGAGATGGGAGTGGGATTACTTGCTGGAAGGAGGGAGACGGAACCAAAGAGGAAAAATTTTGCCTCTCTGGAAAATGAGCCAAAGGGTGAGGGGTTTGCAAAGGATCACGGTGAGATGTCGTGACACTGTTCAGCAAGCCAAAATAATGAGAAAAGGTGAAAATCTACAGGACTGCAAACCCTCCTCATCCTCCTGCAGCAGGGATGGAGGGCTAGCAGGAGGGGTGGACCCTCAAAATGCTGGATTGGAAATATTTTCAGCAAAAGAAAAGCACCAGTGCCAAAATCCTCCCTTCCCTCGCTGGCTCATCCACACTTTGGGACACAGTGGTGTGGTGACCCTTCCATCCTGGCCCCCCCCCACCCCTTGGCTGCTCCCCCTCCAGAGCATCCCTCGGGCGGGTGGCTGGGAACAGCTGTCTGAGAGCTGAGATCTAATGGCTGCCTGGAGAGCAGTTAGTGGATAATTAATATTTGCAGCACAGAGCTGTGATTGCTCTACATCTTCCTCCTGACAGCGGCACGGGGAGGGAGCTCATTCTGGCCAGGCTGGGAGAGATCCCAAGCCAAGGGCTCTGTGCCCTGGAAGGAAGCAGGGAGTTCAACCAGTTCCATCACCCAAAATACCTGGAAATCCTTAGCTGTGCGTGGGAGAGTGGGCATAGAAAGCCTCTGGATGCAGCAAAAGGGCATCATGACATGGGTGTGTTTTGAGGCCAGCAGGGCTCCATCCCTAAATCCATGGCAACACCAAGCAAGCCCTGCCCTGGAAAACCCCTTCAGTGAGATTTGTGAGTGAGAAAATGCTCCCACTTCTCACTCATTTAATTTTTTTTTGTCTTTGGAGAAAAAACCTAAATAGGAAAGTGCTCCCTGCCCCGTGGATAGGCAGGATGGGGATGCTTTGTGTGCCCAGAACCCTTGGGTTGGTTGGTGAGGAGGAGAAATGGGAGGACCCCTGAACCATCCAGGCTCTCCTGTCTGGCACAGGGAAGGGCAATGGGAGATACAGGTTGAAAAACTCAGGAGTGAGGAAGGAGGGAGCCACTGGCAGGGGGATGAGCAGACAGGGCACAAAGCCATCCAGGAGAGGCTCCAAAGAAACAGGGCACGCTGGGAAAGGCAAAGCCTGAGTGCTTGGCCATGGTGAGCTGAGCTCTGTCTGCCTTGGGACAGACCCAGCCAGGCTTTGACCTTGGGCTGAGCTTCTGGCTGAGCCCGGAGTGCTCCTGCTTGCCAGCCCTGGCAAATCCCTCCTGGGCTCTGAGGAAAGGAAGTCCCAGCCCATGGTCCAGCCAAGCCACAGCTCTGGGTATTCCCAACCCAGCCACCTCCTGAGGGAGCAGCATCCTGATCACAGAGCCCTCAAACCTGGGGAAATAAAGAAGCAAGGTCAACAGAGAAATAAAAGCCTCCATGCAGCAGGCAGGGACTCTGTTATCCTTCTTTATTAGCGTTGTTTTCCTAGTTTTTTTTGGCGAGGGGCAAATCCAGCCATCCCTGGCTGCAAGCAGGTTTGCTGCAGCTCGTGGCATGCAGTTAATTCCCTGAACTGTTTAATTTAACAGCCTCTGAGCGTGCAGACAGAACACTGTCACTTGGCTCTTCGGAGAGCAGCCCAGGGACCCAGCCAATAAAGGGAAAATGCAAACCCGGTACTTGGGAGAGGCTCAAATCCCACTAAATTCCCGCTCCCTCTGCCGGCAACGACTCCTGGGGCTGTGAAAACCACTGAGGGTGGTGAAGTAAGACAAAATGTGTCAGGAAGGAACCCACCATCCTTGGAGGGTTCTTGGTGAGAAGCATCTCCCTCAGCTGGGCCTTTCATTTGGTGTTTTCAGGGTTTGGGAGGGTAAACGCAGCTGGTGCTCCAGCTCCATTCTATTCCTATCTCCATCTCAGTCTCCCTCCTCATTCCCATCTCCATCTCCCTCCTCATTCCCATCCCTATCCCCATCCTTATCTCCTTCTCTCTCCTTATCCCCATCCTCATCTCTGTCCCCATTCTCATCCCTATCCTGTGCCTGCATCCCAACTGAAATAATAGGATTCTGGAATATCTCCAGCTGGAAGGAGGTCCATAAAGAATCTGTTCTGAGCATCATCATCTCTTCTGAGCTTTGCATGGATGTCTCTGTGCCTCAGTTTCTCCAACGGCATGAGATGTTGCTTCTTGGCCATGCTGTGAGATGGATAAACCTACTAATCTTTGGCCAGAAGGGATGAACACCAAGGAAAAGCCCATCACTGTGGTCTCTTCCTGGAGCATGTGTTGCCTTTCCTACATGGGCAGCGTCACTGCCAGGGGGTTGCTCAAGAAGCTGACACAGCGGTAATTAGAGGTGGCTAATTGCACTCATGGACTCTCTGCAGCATCACTGGAGGAAAACAAACCCTCTGAGGCAGAGGGTGAGATGTGCTGAGGAAGAGGAGCTGAAGAGCCCAGAAAAAGGAGGCTTGTTCTTTGCTCTGCCACCAGCTGCCCAAATGGCCTTGGCCATATCCCTTCATCCAGCTCCTGACACATTCCAGCCTGGATCCCTCTGTACTGGGAAAGGCCAGGCTGGAGGTCACAGGCACTGGTTTGAGGGTTTATATAGAAGGTTACCACTCCAAACTCCCCAGCTTGTGACTGTCTCTGGGACCCCTGTGTCAAGATAACAAAATAAAGCCATCAACATTTAAAACCCTCCCAAATCACCAATCCCATATCACCGTTTGGGGCAAAAGGGATCGTTTTCAAAATTATTATTTCCCAGCGAAATCCCCAAAGTCTAGAAAATTCCTGCCAACATTTCCTATTGATCAAAAAAAAAGCAGAGAAAGAGCAGGAATTTGGCAGCCTAGGAAAATCCCTGGGATTGGCACAACCCCTGCCATGATCTCCAGAGCCAGCATTGCCATGCAGGGGCTGTCCCCAGGGACATGTGGGGCTGTCCCCAGGGACACATGGCAGTGACCTGCCATGAGTTGGGCAGGTCTCAGCATCTCCAAGAAGTTGCTGCACCAATAGGTGGGAGAATGGATTAAAACAAGCAGAGGAGGATGAACCTGGAGGAGCCAGAGGGGAAACCACAGCAGCCCATGAACAAAGCAAACCCTGCTGCTCCCTGAGAATTTTGGGGTTGTGTCTTCTCATTGGTAGGGCACAAAGAGCTGCATCAGGCTCCAACACCTGTGAAGATGCAGGAGGATGCAGGAAGCCTTTCCAAACTCAGTTACGGCCCTGGCAAAGGGGAAAGAGAGAAAACCCCCTCAGTCTGGGGTAAGGGTAGTGTTATACTAGCACCCTACTGAGGTGTTGGTCATAGGGATGCAGCAGGACAATGTGATGCTTCAGGATAGCATGATCCTTCAGGATAACATGGTCCTTCAGGATAACATGGTCCTTCAGGATAACATGATCTTTCAGGATAGCATGATCTTTCAGGATAGCATGATTCTTCAGGATAACATGATCTTTCAGGATAACATGATTCTTCAGGATGACATGATCCTTCAGGATAGCATGATCTTTCAGGATAGCATGATCCTTCAGGATAACATGATCCTTCAGGATAGTCTGATCCTTCAGGATAGCATGATCCTTCAGGATAGCATGATCCTTCAGGATAGCATGATCTTTCAGGATGACATGATGCTTCAGGACAATGTGATGCTTCAGGACAACATCCAACCCAGTCTTGACTCCAAGCCCATCCCCAGTCTTTCCTTGTGGCTCTCCTAGGAGGCAGGATGGGAGCAGGGGGCTCTGGGTGTCCCCTGCCCCGGCACCCTGTGCCTTCCCATGGCCAAACAAGTGGAAAATGAGGCTTCCTGTGCCATTGCTCTCTGGATTTAAAAATCCTATAAATAGCGGGGTGGCTGTGAACAGCACCACCCCAACCCACCGCCTGCGAGGGGGCCGCTCCGGCTCCGTCTTGATCCCCCGCCTCTGGTATTATCCTTCCAATTTCTGCCGCAAACCCCGCAGTGCCTGGGCTTGCACACGCGGGAGTTCACACCTAGAGAACAGAGCCTTATCTCGGCGCTGTGTGCAGGACAAGGCTGTTTTACTCCTCCCTCCATAACCCTCTTAGACTTAATCCCGTCTTTAATGCCGCTTGGAAGGGGGCTTTGAACGGCTGTGCAGCCTAACTGGCTCTGACCTCTCCGGCTGCTCTCTCATGCCCATTTGGAGAACTCCGACTTTCAAAGAGATAACAGAAGCCCGGTAAATCCTCGCTGGGAAGCTAAAGCGATTGTCACACTTAGGGGAAGTTTACTCGGAAAGCAAACTTGGAGCAGCTTCCTGGCCCCGGCAAAGTGGTGGCGGGGGGGGGGATCCGTGCGGTGGGGGGTTGTGGGGGGATGCACCGAAGGGTTTTTGGTGATGACGGTCCCTGTTTTAACTTTGTTAGTATGGATTTGGGATGAAGAGGTTGGGGAATGCTATCTGGTGGCCTTCACCTGCCTGCCTTGGTGGGGAGATGTGTGGGATGCAAGATGGGTGCTCCTGGCTCTCTGAACCCATCTGTGATACTCTTCCCTCATGGATTCCCCCCCACCCCATCCACAAAATGAAGCAGCTGTGGGCTCTGAAACACACCACTGTTTCCCACCCCATCCTTGGCTCTTCTCATCCACACCACAGTGTGGGAGCAGCCATTCATCCCAACGCTCATCCCGGAATGAACCCCTCTGTGTGCAGCCCCGCGAGGTCCCCGGCAGCCCTGGGAATCGACACCTTTCTGTTCCGCTTTAAATTAATCAAACCCAGAGTCCCTCTATTAATACTGTGGTGGGAATTAAAATCATGCAACGCATTAAAGATGTAATTTAAAATTAATAACTCATAATTATTTATCATGGCGTATCAGCGGGGCTATGAATTTTCTCTTCTCACCCAGCATTCATTTCCTTCCCTTCCCTCCTTCTCACGCCTCTAATAGCTGCTGGACCATTATGAATATCTGCCAGTGATTTTTGGGAGATGCTGAACTTAAGATATAATGTTTCTAATTTTTAATTTATTTTTTTCTTTCTCGCCCCCCAAGTATTCCTTGAGGTGGATGGGAGGAGAAAATCTTTGCTGTGGTGAAGAGGAGGAGGAGGATGCTGAGCTTGAGGGTGTACTCAATGCCTAAATAACAGTGCAGGTTTTGCCATGTGCCAGTGGCTTTGGAACAGCTGGACAGTCTCTCCCTGTGTGCCCAGCTGTGCTTGGCCATGGCATCATGAAAACCCCAGGAAAGGCCTTGGGAATGATGAGAGTTTTCCATCTCCACTCTCCTTTGGACAAATGTGGGACCACCACGAGCTTCTTGCTGCCCTTCCCCACCAGTGCTCCGGGGGGAAGCATCACCACGAAGAGCGAGATGGATGAATCCCTATGGCCGTCCTCTACCACGCTCCTGTTCCCCCAGCAGCCAAGAGGGACCACTCAGCCATTTTATAGGAAAACATGGAGAAAGCAGCGGTGAAATCAAGGTGGGAGAAAGAGAAAGAAGCCCAGCATCCTTCCAGGTCCGGCACTCCCCTGCCTCTGTCAGCAAGCTGTGCTGGCAGGGGAGTCAAATCCCAAATAGCAGCTGTTGAAAGCTCACAGGAGGGAAAAAAAAGAGGCAGGAGCAGCTCTGTCTCTTTAAAAATAAATAAATAGATAAAGACTAAAAAATGCAATAAGTATATGCAAATGTGTTGAGCCGAACATCGCTGTCTGTGAAACAGATGAGGGAGAAAGTGCTTGAAGCTAGAGAGGAATGAGGCAGCCAGTGCTGACCTCGGGGTTAATAATTTTTACTTCTCCATCTCATTCCGTCCATAAAAAAAAATACGAGGGGGGAGGGAGGGAGGAGGCGGCGCGGGAGGGAAGGGCTGGGGCTGGGGAGAGGAATGGTGAGGGGAGCCAGCGGTACCTGGAGCTGGTCCCACCCCACGGGAGCCAGAGAGGCGGCGGGGGGGAAAGGGGCCGGTGCGGTGTGGGGTGAGCCCTGGTGCTGAGTGAGGGGTTTGCAGGAGGCATCTCACAGAGAGGTGCAGGCTCCAGCTCTCTGGGTGAGAGTGGCCACTGTGAATGAAACAATGCAATAAATACCCCAAGTATTGTGACTTTATCAAAGCCCTGTGGCCCATGTGGGAAGATGCTGGCACCTGGTGGGTGATGATGGAGGGGAAATGCTGCTGGATCACCCAACACAACGGCTTCACAAGCTGGCAAAACCTCTGCTGAGAAAGGTCAGCTGTCCCTCAAATCAGTGGTCCTTGATGGAAAACCCATCTGAAGTGAAATTTGGACCACCAGCATCATCCCACAGCCTATGGCACCTGCTGGACTCTTCTGTGCTGCACCCAAAGATGGCCTCAACAGTGGGTGGGCAAAAGAGGATAAAGCCTCAGTGTACTTATGGGTGTAAATAATTCTTACCCCTTCTGGTATTCCATCAAACAGTTCGGGTGTTTTCAAATGAAACCCTAAATTTTGCTGGGATACCTGGAAAGATGCAGCCACGGCCCTGTGCCCAGGATGGTGCTGCCACATTTGCTGACCTGCAGCCAGCTGAGCTCAATAACCAGACCAACATTCCTGGTTTCTTTTCAGTCCAGGTTGGGCTTTAGATACAACCCCCCTAAAATTCCTCCTTGGGTGTGAATGGATTCCCCATATTATCATTTCTAAGCTTGGTGGGTGTGCAGGGGTGTCTGGCATTTACCATGTCCCCAGGCATTTGGAAGCACAAATATTTTTCCTGCTTTTCTCCTATTACAGACAACCTCACTCCTCAAACATTGAATTAAAGGAAAAGCCTTTTCATACCCCAAGTAACCCCAAAGCTTCATTTGCTGTTGCAGATCAGGGTGGGAGAGCTGGCACTGGGGTAAACCCCACTATCCTGCACCTGCAGCCCCCCAAAGATATCTCCCATCTCAGGGCAGATCCTGTGGAAAGGCTGTGCCCCACAGGATTGTGGGGTGTCACTGACTTTGATGGGTCCTCCCAAAAACCAGACCTTCTCTGCTGCACCCTTCTGGTCCAGACTTCCTGCATGGCCAAAATCAGCAGCAGGGCCAGAGCTTTGGCAGGAAGGTTGATGCTTGGCTATCTATCACTTTGCTGTCCCCCACCTCAACAGCTCCCTCAGCACCCTGTCACCACCAGCCCTCCTTGCCTCCTGTTGAGGGCAGCATCCTGGCTGCTCCCTGGCAGCCTGTCCAAGCCTGCAACCCTTCCTGCATCCTACTCTGCATCACACCCTGCATCTGTCCCTCCCCATGCCAGCCTAAGCATCCCCTCCCCAGGAACTTCCACCCCCCACCATTTTGCTTCCTCCTAGAACTCACTGTGATCCAGACAAACACCCTGCATCTCCCATTGTGCAAGCCTGAATCCCACCCTGTATCCTTCTCTGCATCCCCCATTGTGCAGCCCTGCATCCCACCCTGCATCCCACCCTGTATCCCACCCTGCATCCCGCCCTGCATCCCGCCCTGCATCCCACCCTGCAGCCCACCCTGCAGCCCACCCTGCATCTGTCCCCACACCCCTCCCCACTCCAGCCTAAGCATTCCCTCCCCAGCAGCCTCCACCCCCCACCGTTTTGTGTCCTCCCAAATCTCACCCCGACCCAGACCAACACCCTCAACCCCTCCCACCCCATCCTGCTGGACCGAGCCGGTGACCCTGCGCCCACCCTCGCGGTGTCGCGTCAGCGATGCTCGAGGCCACGCCGAGGAAGCGCCTCCTCCACCCCCACGCTCGGGCGCTAAATGGAAGCGGCAGATCGATCCCGAGTGTGCCAAACTGACACGGAGGCTCATTAGGGGTTAGTTTTCATCCTCCTGCTCCCTGGCAGCCTTCACATTATCCCATAAAATTTATTTACTATTTCATGAATACATAAGCAGCAGGCAAACGCCGGCTTTTTATATATTTACACTGTATATATTTCACGGGAGAGTTATGTGTGTCTCTGAGGCAGAGTGGAGGGAGCGAGAGGGGAGCAGGAGCAGAAGGAGAAAGCAGCTGTGAGGGAAGAAGGAGGAAAGCAAGCTGTGGGGGAGGACGGGGATGGAGCTTGCCCAGCCACCGCTGGTGCAGGGTGGGAGAGGTGCCCCGAGGAGGGGAGCAGCTCGAAGCGTCCTTTGCTCCAGCCCACCCTGCAGCTGGGACCCCCAGGGGTTGGGGATAGATGCAGGAATTGGGGTGCAGGATCTAGGCTGAGGGGGTCAAGGGGACCATGAGCTGAGAGTGTGGTGAGACCCAAGTGCTGATGTTGCCACAGACACCCCTGGCACTATCCAGGTGAAGTCAACCCTTCCCAGCCCCCAAATCCCATTTATCCCAGCAATGGTGTGGGAATTCTCCTTGTCCCTGCTGTGCAATAGGGTTGGAGCATCCCCCCACAGTGATTTCCAGGACACAGTGAGTGGCTCCTGCCTGTGCTGGGCTCACATGGAAGCCCAGCAGCTGCCACCTTGGGTACAATCTCCCAACACCTGGCACCAGGTTCTGCCCTGCACCCCAAGCTGTGGCCAGGCAGTGTCGGCTGGATGGGCTGGAGTTTCCTCCAGCAGCTGAGTCCCACCTCTCCTTAAACACACTCCATATGCAGGAATCACTTACTTAGGAGTCTGTTAAAGTCTTGTAGCTGTGGAGTTGATCACATTTTCTTTTGGGACAGAGGGGATAACAGAGAAACAGCAGGCAGGAGACTTGATTCATAAAGCTTTGGCTTGGCAATGTTATATATTTCTCTAAAATCCAGTTGAGATGTTTCTATTAACCCCACAAATTGCAAGAGGCTTGTTTGCAATCCTGTTTGGTTTTCCCTCATTCAGCCTGGCTAGGGGAGGATGATCCCTCTTCCTCCTCAAGAGGTTTTGGATGTTGGGGTTGCCAGTGCTGCAGAAAAAACAGTTCAGAGAGGGGCAAATAACCTGGTTTTTGGTCTGAAGTGGGTTGGTTTAACTTCTGAGCAATAAACTTGGAGGAGCCTGGCTGCATGAATCACTGAGGCAGCTGAAATATGTGGGTATGGATTTATAAGGTGCAGAGAAATCTCAGGGTCACAGCAGTGTGTGTCAGCACCCATCACACCCCAGGGATGGTTTCAGGCTGCAAACCCCATCCTGTTTCCCCCACAGCACACAGAAGCACCCACACAGCCCAGCCAGGAGCCACATTCCAGGGCCACTCTGTGTTCCCAGAACCAGTACAGACATCACACTGGTTTCCATCACCTACAGGAGCACCACACAGCCACCCCTATCCCAGCAGGACGGGATGCAGAGAATTCAGAGGCAAAGTCAGGAAAGCACTAGAAGCACCAAGCAATGGGTGGGATTCACAGAACCCCCTTCCTGTTGGCTCAAAATCCAGTTTGATTTCCCTGTTCTGTATGAGTAGAAGAGGTTCTCCCTCCACACGAGTGGTGGTCACCTGTCCCCAGCTCTGCTCCTACAGTTCCATTTGGTGAAGATAGCAAAGTATCATCTGCCTCCAGGCTTCTGCTTGCATCCCAGAAGCACAGGAGCATCACATTTTAAGATCTCTCTGTATTTTCAGACCTCTCTGCATTTATGGAATTTGGTTGATGTTTGGTCAACAGGCTCAGAAGGGGACAGAGGGAAAGGGACAGCCACCATGCCTTGGGAAGCAGCTAGAGAAGAGCAAACATCCCCCATTTCCAGAGTGGATGCAAGGAGGAAAAAAAAAAAAAAAGGAGAGAAAACCATAGTGATGGTGTTCATTTTAACTGTTCAGCCACTTGTAGCCTGATGCCATTAGAGAAAATAAATAGGTAAGAGCCACTCGAATGGTACGTGCAAAAGGAGACTGGAACAGAGACAAAACAAGTGCTGGAAGACAGAAGGAAGCACTACGGCTTTGAGGAGCTGGAGTGATGCTGTCGTTCCCAGCTCCCACTTCCCAGAGCTCCACAAAGTTGGCAGCAGTCGCTGTAAAACTCCCTTTAAGGGCTGTGTGGGATGAAGCCCCTCACCACGCTGCCCCTGCCCACCCTTCATCCACCTGTGCCATGGGGATGTGGCACCTTGGTCACCTTCTGGCTGCTGGGGCAGGGAGGGAGAACTGGGGGATGAATCCTGCTGCTTCTCGCCGCTGTCAAAGCATCCCTGAGCTGCTGGTGCTCGGTGCTAGCGCTGTCCCCGGCTGGTGATGGACGAGGGGAGCTGACACAGCCGGCACCGTCTCTGCAAACGCCGCTCGATACCTCCTGGAGCGCGGCCATTTATACCCCTTGATGGATGCGGCGATCAAGGGGAGCGGCCGCGGCTCCTGCCACCCCCTCCCTTCGCTGGGAGCGGGTGTAAATTTGGCAGAACAGCTTCACTAACCTTTGGTTGTTTATTATCTGGGGCTTGCTGGCACCGCTGCAGCCCCATGCTGGGAATGGTGGCTGTGGCACCACCTCAGCCCCGTGCACAGGGAAGGGCAGGTGGGAGATGCCAAGGGGAACTCCTCACCTTAGGGAAGGCTGCGAAGCACAAGCCAGCAGCAAAGTGTGGCTGTCCAAGCACACCTTGCCACAGATAGGGGTTTTCTGGAGGTCTCCTGTTCCTCTGGCACAATTGAGAAGGCAGAACCCACCCCACATGCCACCTCTCTGGGTTCCCATCCCCTCCAGCAGAGGGACAGCAGGATCAGTGCCTGGCAAATACCTGGGCTCCAAGTGGTTCCCTGCAGACCCTGTGTAAGAAATCGATGCTTGGTCCCATCTCCTTATGCCACTACCAGGTGTGGGGCCTCACAACCCCAAACTACCTCAATATCCACCTTCTCACACACACAGCTGCTTCAGCAGGACCCAACAGCTCTGCTGCAGAGAGAGCAGCAACTCGGATCCATCTCCTGATTTCCCACAGAGAAATGAAGGGATTTCTGCTCTAGAGCTGAGAGACAAATGCATAAATGTGTTTTCTTTGCAAGGCACCCACTTCCTTCCTCCTCCCCACCCTGTACCACCTTCCACCCCAGCCCACCACATCCCTACATCAATCACCAGTTCTCCAGGATACTGCACGATGCTCTTCAAGCACCAACTAGCCCAAACCTGGGCTCCCTTCCTAAATATTCATGAGCAAAAGAGATGGAGCAAAAGGCACACACAGCTGGGCAGCAAACAGGGCTGCAGCTGTGATAGAAGGGGAGATGTTACAGGAGAAAAGGGGAGGAATTGCAGGGAGGACCCATTGCCAAGGGGATCAGAGGGTGGGGGAAGCCCTGGATGAACCAAGAGGCACCAACTGGCTGAGGCTGCTGCTGGTGAAGGGTGATGGAATAGGATTGGCCCCATCTGCTCCCTGTGTCCTGCTGTCCCTCCTCCCGGCACTTTCTGGCAAGCATGTGCTCCTGACAGGCTGCAGAGCTATTGATGCCATTTGCCTCTGCCCTGGAGGCCTTTTGGTGATGGAAGATGCTTGCATTAACACAAGGGGAAGTAGCAAATGTCTGGAGATAAAAAAAATATTTAAAACCAACAAAAATCAGGCCAGTTCAGGAGGTGGCTTCTACTGTCACTGTGCTGCTCTGGTGTGGAAAGGGTTAACTACAAGTTTACTTGGGTAAATGGACATCTGGAAGTGAGACACCAAGAGCAGAAGAGCTTCAGTCAAGCAGCCCATAGAGGAGCGATGCTGTGAAGCTGCTCTGCTCGGGCCCTGACTGTCCCAGCCATGCCGGTGTCTGGCATCGCCTCCCTCCCTGCCAGCATCATTCCTGCACTGCCCCTCACCACAGCCACGGCTGTGAGGAGCCAGACAGAGGGGGAAGGTGCCTGTTCATCCTCTGGAACCATCACAGACAACAAGGAGCAAAAGTTTGGTGGGAGGTCACAGGATTCGGTGCTTCAGAGGTAGTTCAGGGGGATGCAGATGCTGCCAGCCACTGGATCCAGTGGGAGCTCCTGGCTCTGTGCTTTGATCAAAGCCTTCCTGGAAGCAGAGCTGGGACCTCTCATCTCTGCAAGGGAGATTGGCAGATTTGGGGCTCAGAAATTATGGAATGGTTTGGGTTGGAAGGGACCTTAAAGCTCATATTGTTCCACCCCCTGCCATGGACAGGGACACCTTCCACTATCCCAGGTTGCTCCAAGCCCCATCCAACTTGGTCTTGAACACTTCTAGGGATGGAGTAGCCACAGCTTCTCTGCCCAACCTGTGCCAGGGCCTCGCCAGCCTCACAGGGAAGAATTTCTTCCCAATATCCCATCTAACCCTGCCCTCTGTCACTTTAAGGCTGTTCTCCCTTGTCCTGTCTCTTCATGCCCTTATAAACAGTTCCTCTCCAGACTTCCCCAGTGATGCCAGGAAAGTCCCTGTGTAACACACCACACCAGTGTAACAGCATCATCCTTCAACCACTGTGATCCTTCCCAAGGATCAGGTTTTCCTAAGGCCATCACCTTCAGTATCTCCCCTTCTCAAAGCCAAGAGGTTGATGATACAACCCATGGCTCTGACCTCCCCAGTGCCCTGCACAGTTGTTTTCCCAGTGGGAAAGCCCTTTGTGTAGCCAGCCCAGCCTCAGCAAATGCTTCAGACATCAAATGAGGTGCAAACACAGCTTTTCCCCCACAAGGCTCATGTTGCAGGTGAGGAAAGAGAGGAGCAGCTGGTGTCAGGGAGGTGACAAGACCCACCTCTCCCTGCCCTTGTCCCCAACTCCAGGTGCCTTTCCAATGGAGGGATGCACCAGCCATGGGTGGGTATTTCAAATATCAAACCAAAGAGCTAAATGGAAATAAAGAGATGGCCCCAGGAGTGCTGGAGTGGCTTCTGTCACACTCCTGCTGGAACATTAATATTTGCCAAAAATAATTTGTCTTTAATCAGGCACAGCAGTATATTTAGCTTTATGTCCATTCTGTGTCTGTCTTTATTACCTTGGGGCACTTCTCTCCACTAAGGAAGGGACAGGAAGGGTCTCTCCAGGCCCATGAGCTCCTGTCCATCACATCCTCACCATCAGGCAGGCTGGGGCCTGGGGGGAGCCCTGGGAATGCCAGTTGTGACGTGCCACTGCAATCAGATACAAGGACTCCAAGAGAAATGAGCCAGGAGCTGGGTCAGAAATCCAGCATTTCAGGTGTTTGCATGGAGGAGGTGGAATGTTGCAGGAGGATCTGCCTAAAGCATCCTGGGGATGCTGTGCCAGGGCAGAGCATGGCATGGTTTAGATTAGATATAAAGAAGAAGATTTTTATATTTTTATACTGGTGGTACTGGTGCAGGTTGCTCAGAGAGGTCGTGGATGGCCCATCCCTGGAAGTGTTCAAGACCAGGTGAGATGGAGCTTGGAGCAACCTGGTCTAGTAGAAGGTGCCTGATGGTGGAAGGGCTGGAGAGGATCTCTAAGGTCCTTTCCAACCCAAACCACTCTGTGATTCTATGATCACTGAGCTTAGACATCACCAGCACAGCCCCCAACAGGAGGAGAAGGGTCTGAGCATCTCTGCCATCCCCCTGGATCCAATCCCTTGGGCTGAGCACTCAGACCAGAAGTAGGTCACCCTTTCCTGCCTGTCTGATGCTTCTGCTCCTGGCACTGACTGGGGTGCTTCAAGATCCTCATTGTGCAGCCAGTTCCTATTAAGACATTCTCCCTGTACATCCCCAGGTCCCAAAAGCCTCTCAGGGCTGGACATCAGCCCAGCCCATTGCAGAGCCCTGCACATCCCCACCTGGGGGCTGCAGGAGGACAGCCTGCCTGCCAGGCACCCACTGCCAGCTACCCTGCCACAAACTCAGCAATCCAGTGCTCATTTGCACACCAACATGTTTGTCCATCCTCAGCAGGCTCAGATCAGGCTTCAAAGCCAGAAGAGCCTCTGTGAGTGAGGGGCCAGTGCTGGGTTTGCCCACACTGCAGCAATGACTCCTTTGTGACCACCTTCACCGTTGGGTTTGGGGATCTGCAGCAACCCTGACTCAGCATGCACAGGGTGACAGGGGGGTGCAGAGCTGCAGGACACCTTCCCAGCTGATGACAAGTCCATTCCTGTAATGGCTTTGCACTTCCAGCTTGTGCCAATTAAGGAGGTGTCACCGACGGCACCGCAGCGGGGCCCTGAGCTGGCCCTGCACGGCACCTCCTGCCCCCATCCCTCCCAGCACCACACCTCACCCCCCTGCAAAGCCCAGCCAGCCCCTCTGCCCAAGCAGGGGGTGCACAAATCCTACAGGATGGGCTGGAGGAGCAAAATCCAGCCCCAAAGACCCCCTTTGGCTCTGCTGCCATGCACAAGAAGAGGTGCCCCAAAGCTGAGCACAGCACCTATTAATGGAAATGGTGTTCCAAGGCCTGAGGAACAGCATTGCTCTGCCCCTTGGCACTCTTGGTAGCAAGAAGGGACCTTGCCCAGGGAGCCTCCAGTCTCCAAACCCCATTCCACTTGCAAAGGCAGAGCTATGAAAGGGAAGGGCTCCAGCTGACTGAGTTTCCTGTGGTCCTGCTCTAACCCACCTGCATCTCTTGAGCTGTGCTGGCTCTGAGCCTTACAAAGGGACAGGCCCAGTGACTTTGCTGCTGGCAAAGCTGCCAGCTTGCTCAGGTAGTTTGGGAAGCAGCCCAAACACCACACTCCTTGAAGGAATGCCTCACCACCACTCTGACAACATCTGCCAGATGAGCCCATGGACACACCAACTCAGTGCAACACCACAGTTGTTCATCAGTGATTTCATGGTCATGGTGAGACCCACCAAAACCACACAGAAGTGTCAAGGAGCATGGTCCAGCCCCCCAGCCCTGCACATCCCTCATCCTGACTAATGCCACCAAGACACCTGCACAGTCAGTACCTGGATCACACTGCAAGGTTTCTCCTCCCACTCAGTTCATCCCATGGACATTCAGAGCATCCATCTGAGGTGAAAGACCATCAGAAGATGATGAGAAGCTCAGAATTTGCAAGATGAGGCCGGGTTGGATGGGGCTTGGAGCAACCTGGTCTAGTGGAAGGTGGTCACAGGCAGGGTGTTGGAACAAGATGAGCTTCAAGATCCCTTCTGACATTCTATGATTTTAAGACCCACACTCCTCTTGATTGAATTCTTCTCCCCAAACCAACAGGCAGCTGTAGCTGAATGTACAAGGTGGTCACAAGCAAGAAACAAAACTCAGAATATTCATGACCAAAGCACACACTTAAAGCAGCCAGGAAAGGTTTGTTGAATACATTCAATTAATTAATACATATGAGAACATTGCAATTCCCCTCTTTGCTGGTCCACAAACAGAAAGAAGCTAAATTCATTAGATTAATATTTGTTGAGACTTATTAGTTTAGCTGTAATTTCATGATCAGATGGCATTCTTGGGGAGTTGAAAAGCAAGCTGGAAAGAATCATTGAACCTAAACCACGGCACTAAAGAGCAAGAAATTTAAAATTTTCCAAGAAGAAATCCAGTGTCCAGTTTCTGGTTTGCTTCTAACACTTTTCTTCCACCAACTGGGAAATTAGGCACTTCTATTCCTCACTCAGTCTGGGGCCTGGGCCCAGGATTTTGAATATTAATGCAAATAAAGAGCTTCTCCAGATGCCCACCCTTCCCAAAATGGGCTTGCCTTCTGGCTCTGATGGTGGCCACCTCCCCACACTGCTCATGAGACCTCACAAGAATTTCCAGATGCTTTAAAGTCATTTAACTGAACTGGACGAAGACAACTGGGCTAACTGAAGTGATGCCATCAGTCCAGAACCAGAGTGTCCCCAACTCCTTTGTGCTGCAGCAAAGCAGAGACCTCACACCAGAGCTGAGGCTTCCCTGCATTTCATTACCTGCAGACCTGGTTCAATACAGCCAACAACTGTGGGTTTGGCATGACAGGAACATAAACCAGGGCTGCTGACCCCGTCTCCATCTCCATCGCTCCATGCATGAAGTCCCCCAAGCCCCCAGAGCCAGAAAAATGTATGTCATCACAAGGAAGGCTTTGTACAGCAGAAAGGGCTTCTCTGTGTGCATCAAGGATCTGGAAAGGGCAAGAAATACTCAGGGTAAGGTTGTCCAGCAAAATTCCTGCCCCCAAACAGCTCCTTTGACAGGGCTGGATGCTGGAGAGCTTCCCCAGCATGGTCTGGAGGTGGTGGGGAGAACCTGGACACATCCCCAAAGGCAAGCTGGGAAGGGCACTCCTCTTACAGGTAATGTCATGCTTCATTCTCTGCTCCTTAAGGAAACTTCTAGGGAGGCAGAATTGATTCTGAAGTGTTACTATCTTAATTAGAGCACTGAAAAAGCCAAGGGCCGGGCTCTCAGCTGTTGGAAGCCATACGAGAGTTTTGGTGGCTTTGTACCAGCTGGGAGAAAACCAAAGCTCAGGTGATGCTGCTGAGACTCCAGGGACATTCCCAGGGCTCCGATGCACCATCGTCCTCCCGCGACGTGTTTGCTTTGGCTACGAGCTCCTTCTTCTCCCGGCTGGAGGGGTCGGCACCGCCCCGGCGGAGGGAGGGCAGGATGAGTCCCGCGGGTGACCCCTCGGCGCGGTCCCTGCGCTGCCCCGGGGCCGATGCGCGCCCAGGCAGCTGCTGGGGGCTGACCCCCGCGGGTCCCCGCGCTGACAAAAGGCCTATCTTCTCTCCGCCTAAATGATTTAAATTCTAATCAAACATCATTTATAGCACATCTCGGAGCCGTCTCCCGGGAGCTGGTCCCACGTGAGCCGTTGCCAGGGCAACCGGGGGGTCTCATTTCAGAAATGTCAGATTGCATTATTGTCTTCACACTTCTCTGATAACCCGGTGTCTCTCCCTCTCCTGCCACCCCGCACACCCCCCCAGCAGCCAACCCCCACTCTCCTCACCGCCCCGATCCCTGGAGGAAATCACCGGCTCCGTTTCATTCCTCGCCCTGCCGGCACCACCTTCCCAACGCAGGGTCCCCGTTGAGCTCTGCTGCCTGCTCCGTGTCCTGTTATTTTGGATGGAGAGGAAGAGGAGGGCTGGGATGGGGTTGACCACGCTGGGATGGAGGGGTAGATGCTCACCTCATCCCCCCGCATTCCCTGCCATGCCATGGGGCTGCACAGGGCTACTTACTGGCTCCCAGAAATTAAGGGGAGAAGAGTAGACAAGGTTCAGAGCGACATTTCTGTCTGCCCAGGTGAGCTCCACTCTCCTGCAGCCTTTCCAGGGGTCCTTCCCTCTCCAGGGCATATCTCAGCATGCCTAAAGTAGGTGGTTCTGCAGGATCCAGCACCACAGGAGGACACTGCAGCTCCTCTGCCAGGGCTTCACCTCTGCCCCATGGCAGGGTGAGCACTGGGGTCCAACCACATAGGAGACCCACCCAGGAAAGGGATTCACCCAGGACAGGGACCCACAGACACCTTCTGGAGCGTGGCTGCTTCTCTACTTCATGGCCTTCCCTTGGAGAAAGGTGTTCCCTTCTAGTGGAAGGTGTCCCTGTCCATGTCAGGGGGGTGGGAACAAGGTGGTCTTTAAGGCCACTTCCAACACAAACCATTCCATGATTCTTGGAGAGGCTCACCTTGATGGTGGCAGCCCAAGCCCTATGCTGCAAGATCTACCCAGGGGTCTATTGGAGGAAAACAAGCCACACACGGAGGAAGATACCTTTGTACAGAGAAACTTCTGGCCTTGGGAACCGTCCAGCTTTGCCCCAGTTAGGCTGGCCCATGGCTGGATCTCCAGTCCCACAGATTGTGATAAGCCTGGGCAAGATCTCCCAACCAGCCCTGCCTTCAGCAAAGCTACAGAGCCCAAGGTAACCCTCTTTCTTCACTGCTGCCATGTAAATGACATTCAAGAGTCATTGGATGATGATCTACAAACCACTCAGCCAAGGCAGGATGCCCCTGCACAGCACCCAACACAATGAAGGAGTCAGACAACTTCAAATCATCAGACAGTTCTCACCTGTGGGACACAGCCAGGTACAAGATCCCCATCAGGCAGAACAGCCACCATGGAAAGAGCATGGACACTTCACACAGGAGAGAGTCATAGAACTGCTAAGGTTGGAGAAGGTCTCTGAGATCACTGTACAGCCATTACCTACATCACAGCCCCATCTCTCCCCATCTCTGCACCTTCTCCTCCTCATAGTGGTCACTTCAATCACTCTTGTTGCCATCATGGCCAGGACATGCTGCTTCCCCTTGGAGCCTCAACAACCCCCCAGGAACCACCTACCATCTCATCCCCTCCCCTGTATAAGCTCCAGGCACATGGTGTGACTCTTGGAGATGGTTCTGTGCAGGGCCAGGAACTGGACAGGATGATCCATGTGGGTCCCTTCCAACTTGACACATTCTGCAATTCTGGGATTTTCTGAAGGCATCACCAACTCACTGCAGCCAACTGTGCTGCTCTGGCTCTCCTTCTTGACTCCAAGGTCCACCTCCACCCACCAGAGGTCCTGGTGCAGTGACACCACTGATGGCTGACGAACCCTCAGCAAGGTCTTGTACAGCCCCAAGATGTCCAAACCCAGCAGAGCTGGGTCTGGCACAGCCATAGTTCTGACTCACCACTGAGCTCCTATGATTAATATCCTGGGGGAAAACAGTCCTGGGAAGGGGTTGGCTGAGAACCAGTGATGGTCTTCTGACCCTGGGGCAAAATTGGGGTGTTTTTATGATTCTGCCACAACTTAGGGGCATTGGGTGGATAAGCTGGGCCTGGTGTTGTTTCAGGCTGTTCCCTGTGGGAGCTGATGTAATGGCACACACTGTGCCTGTTGGTCTCTCACACCATTCCAGTTTCCCTATTTTTAACTCCATTTCCCTGCATCCTGCTGGAAGAGGATGGAGCAGTGGTGGTGTCACCCACACAGGCCTCAGGCCCCAGCATGAGCCCATGTGTGCTGTCCCACATCCCTCCATCCCTCCATCCCTCATCCCCTCCATCTGCCGGGTGCCTCGGCTGCCTGATAAACCTCTAATGAACCTCCCAACTCTGCCTCTTCCCAAAGAATAAACCAGCCCCGGCCCAGGCGGTTAATATTTAACTGAATAAGGGCCATAAATATGGAAAATGGGACTTTTAATTAAATAAGCAGCTTTTAAAAGGGCCCTTGGGCCAAAGAGGCTTTTGTTTAAATATGATTGATTTGACACGTCCTTTCCCTCCCGCTTTCTCTCTCTTCCCTCCCACTTCCCTCTCCTACTTGGTGCAGGGATGGGAAGCACAGGCTGCATCACAGTCCTGCTGTGGGATCCTCTGCCTGGCCACACCCAGACAAGCTGCTTGCCCCCCAAAAACCTTTCTGCAGCCTCCAGCACACAGGTTTGGGGGTGCAGAAGGGTATCTGGGCAGGGACATCCCTTCAGCTCATTACAGCTCATTTGATTTTACGATCTAAATGGGAGCAGAAGGTTTCCCATGGCTTCTGAGCTGCCCTTGCCCACCCCAGCTGGTGAAACCAGTGATACTGGTGATACTTTGCACTCCCAGGGCAGGATCTGGCCTCTCCCATCACACAACTATGTGGCTTTCCCCATGGGGGACACAGTGGGTGCCTTATAGAGGTGGTGGAGGGGGAAATGAGGCAGAGAGCTGGGAATGACCTTCCAGGTGGGCAGCACAGCCAGGGCAAGGGACTTTGCCCAATGCTTTGGGGCCGGATTCACCCCTCTCAAACTTCAGCAGACACACACACACAGACACAGACACACACAGATACACACACACACACACAGACACACACACACTCACACACACACACACACACACACAGACACAGACAGACACACACACACAGACACACACACACTCACACACACACACAGACACACACAGACACAGACACACACAGAGACACACAGACACAGACACAGACACAGACACAGACACACAGACACACAGACACACACACACTCACACACTCACACACACACACACACACACACAGACACAGACACACACAGAGACACACAGACACAGACACAGACACAGACACAGACACACACACACACACACACACTTTGGCTGCAGTAAAAACAGGTTTAATAACTTTGCTGTTCCTTGACATTTGGGCACTACTTGCTGTAGCAAGCGGCACTAATTACTTCTTAGTTACCCAGGCATCGCAGTGTGATGGGAGCAGGGGGTTTATGGAGTGGCAGGGGCTTCTGGTGGGCATGGGGATGTTGCCAGACCTGTGAAGACCCCAGGGAGGTGCAGGGATGCAAGTGGTCTTGCCTGGCCTGGCAATGTCACCCTGTGCAGCAGGCAGTGCCCTGGGCTGAACAAGCAGTCGTGACCCAGCCTGTGCCCCCCGAGCACTTCATCAGACTTGGGTCTGTAAGAAACAGGAGTGCAGAAATCATTGGGAAAAGATGGGAAGGTTGGGAAGACCACCAACCAGGATTGTCATTATGTCATGATATAGAGCAGAGCTGGGCCCACATCTGCAGGAGAGGAGGAAGTGTAAGTCCTGACTTCACTGGGGCACAGAGAAGCTGGAAAAGGGCAAAAAGAATGTCCCCAAAACTGAATGTTCTTAGGCTGAGGGACAATTAGAGACCATGAGAAGGGGCAGCATGTGGTGGCTGATCCCACCTGGGCAAATGCTGGAGTGAATGTCGCTCTCAGCTGGTTCCTCCTGTGTGTTTTCCATCCATGGTTCTCCCACATCCATCCCCTGCCTCAGGTTCCCTTCACTCAGTTCTGCCAAGGCAGGTTTCAGCTGAGAGAACACACAGTTAATTATCTCCACAAACAACTTGGGTGAAGAAAAGTATTCCCTGGACCTGGACCTGCTGCTTTGATGTGATCTCATGAGTGAGGATGTGAAAATGTTGGGGGAAAAAAAGGCAAGTACTAACTTGGAAAACTAGCAGGTTGAGTTTCACACTGATTCTGGATGTCCTTGGACATGCAAATACCCATCACAAGGTGCCCAGAAGGATGGCATCCTCAGTGCTGCTCTGGGACCCTCTTCCCCAGAAAAGGCCAGGTGGATCCAGTGGGATCCCCAACACTTGAGGTAACCACAGCTTCTCCCCGGGTTTGAGCACCCCCAGTGCTGACCCAGCTCATGGACTGTGCCCAGGCCCAAAGTCTGCTCGGTGCTGGGGCCCCCAAAGGTCTTTGGGAGTGGGCAGCACTGGTGTCCAACAGCAGTGGCACAAGCAGAGCTTCCCTTCCAGGCACCCCGGTGTGACTCCAGGTCCTCTGTGAGATGCAAAACCCAGCACAAAATGACAAGTTTCTAATTTCAGAAGCTAAACTGAACCCCATGTCTTAACCTCCTGCTTTCAGCAGCTCACTCTTCCCCACAGCATCCAGTCTGGGCTCCCCATCTTAGATGTCTCAATCCAGCCAGGATCCCTCCTGGAGAGCAGCTTTCTTCTGAGCTGCCTTCCACCTGCAGTGACACACCCTAAATCTTCAAACTCATCGCTAATCATCTTGTATTTCCCCTTTAAAGCATGCAAGCCACTACCTGGATTAGTTACTGATAAACTGCCCCCCTCCCAGGGCTCCTTTCCTCCAAAGCTACCTCAGGCACCCCCAATTTTGGGTGCCCACTCCAAGCCACTGCAGAGTATCTTCATTTTCTCCCTCTGAAATGTAGGCACTTCTGAACAGTGAAACATCCACGAATCCTGGAGTTCCCCTCACCCTTGTTACCTGAATCCACCTTCTCCAAGCCTTTCCTTCTGGGTGCCAGTGCTGCTGGGAGGAAAAGGGACATTCCTGGAAGGGGCAGCTCAGGAGATGGAGCAGGAGATGGACAGATTTCTTTTCTTGGCAGGGGTTTCCTGGCTCTGCCCCTCTCTTGCTGGAGCCAGCTGAGGGTTTTAAGGTTTTCAATGCTTAAACAACCAATTAGAAAAGCAGAGCCCAAACCTTTTCCACCTCACTCCCAGGCAAAGACAGGAGAACTCTACAGCCCATGTTTGGGTTGTAAAGGGAACATCCCTGAGCCACTGAGTCCATCACATCTGGTTCCCTACTGTGGTTGTCAGTGTGAAACTTGGAGCTTAGTCCTCAGCTCCTCCAAGTCCTGCTGATCTCCATGGATGCTGTGGGTGTTGATGCTGAGGGGTCCCAAAACAACCCACCTCAAACCCAAGGCCAGAGTAGCTGAAGTGCTCAGCCCTGACAGAATCAGTGGCATTGTCACAGATTCAGGCTCAAATTAACCTCATGTGAGAAAAACAACCTGGGCAGATGCATCACCCAGGAGGTCTGATGCCACAAGCAGATCTGAACTCGGGGCTGTTCCTCAGGGCTCAAGGCAAAAGGCAGAGCTCATTGTGGCAGTGCAGAGATAGAGATTTTTTTTATTTTTTTTTTAAAGGCATGTGGTTCTCAAAAAGGAAAAAAAAAAAGGGGGAAAAAAGGCCCCATATTTGCAGCCAACATGTGTAATCTGTTGCAGCCCTTGTCAGACAAAACAGTTTTGCCGTAAGACAGCGATTCCCAGAGGGGAAAGGGGCGAAGTGAAAATACTTTATCAGCTGCGTACATATGTAAAGCGGTACCCTGGTTGAAAAGCAAAGCCTCTTTCCCTTTGAAAGCTGGGAAGGGAGAGACGGGAGGCGATTGCCTGAGAGCAGGGACAGAAATGACACAGGCACAAAGCCCAGCACAGCAAACCCCAGGCTTCCCTCCTAAAACATGCTTATCTCCCTATCAGCCCAACATTACTACCTGGCTGTGGTGAAGATGTATTAAAAAAACAAACCCAAACACCAGACGAGATTCAGTTTAGAAAACTTAAAATATAATTGTGGTTTTTAATGTACAGAAGTTATTAATTCAGATATTAAAAGCGGGTTCCGGAGTCCCTGGGATCGGCAGGGAAGTGTCCATTGCCCCAGGTTCCTCTTCCACCAGGTTGGCAGCTTCTGAGACGAAGGGAATCACATCCCTGCCTGGATTTAAGTGATGCTGGAGCAGGAGCTGCTGGCAGACAAGGGTTTTTCCTCCCTCTCTGACTTTAAGGTCTGTTTAAAAGTCTGGGAATACCGAGACCTGGACACACGGAGTGTATCAGCCCGTGGGTTCACAGGGCGAGTGGGTTCCACTGGCAACAAGTGTGCTGGCTGCTGAGTCCTCATGGAGGCTTCTCCTGCTCCACCCAGAGCCAGAGACCTGAGAAGATGGAAAGAGAATTAATTCCATGTAGCAGCCTCCTGTCACTGCCGGTGAGACAGAGAGGGGCACTCGAGCTGGGCTGGAGGGACACCAAGTGCCCGTCTCCAGCCTGGACACATCCAGCGGGATGAAGAGACCAGAAGGGGATGAGATATTGGTGTGCTTCGCATGGATACAGATACACAGAGGCAGGAGGGAGGTAAGGAATGGGATGGGGGGAGAAGTGGAGCAGAGAAAGGAGAGAAGGAGGAGAAGAAAGGGAAGGAGAAGCGGCGGCGGGGGGAGAGGGAAGGAGCACGCGCGGGCCCATCTGGGCGATGCATCACATTGAAATTGTCCCGCATTAAAAATTCACCAGCCAGTGAATTTTCAAGGGATTTGTAGTAATTAGATGACAAAATGCTAGCAAATCTCAGGCTTGCCAAAGATGTTACTCAGGGGTCAAAGACTCGACACTTTTGGCTGGGTAATTTGTAAGTGTCAATCACACTCAGCCATCAGAGAGAAAGGAGAGATCTAAGGGCTGAATCCTAACGAAGTCCAAGGCTCCTGCCTGCCGTGGCCACTGCCACCCCCTCCCACTGCCACACAGGGGCCCAGACCTCCAGCTGAAACGCAGAGTGGGGAGGTTTTTTATTTTTAAAATTAAAAAAAAAACTTCTTAGGTTTCATTTTTCAGTACCAGCCTCTGTTGGGAGGAGCTCCTGCTCTGGTTTGCAGCTGCCTGGGGTGATGTGCCTGTCCTGTTTATCCTGCCAGGGGGGTAGAATGAGCTGTGACACCGCCCCCAACCTTAGTGTGATGCCTCTGTCAGTTCTTCTGACACGTGGTTAAAATTGCTCCTGGGACAGTCCATCCTCCTGTTTCCCAGGGCTTGCTCAGGCCAGGCTGACACACTGGGCTGAGTGCTGCAGAAGAGGAAATTAAAACAGCTCCTCTCTGCAATCTGCCTGTTTCTGCCTCCCCATCAGGTGTCATGGAGCCTTTAGAGCCACCAGTAGCACCACATGGGTTGTCTCTGTCTGTCTTGGGTCTGTTGAAATAACCTGGGTTAATTTAGACCCCGGCAGGGTGCTCCCAGCCCTGGGCTGGGGGAGCAGCTGGAGGGGGGTCCTGCTTAGGGCTGAGCCCGTGGTGGCAGCTTGTCCCCCACAGCCACCTGGAATCTGGGGGAGAAAAGAAATTAAAAGGGTTTCTGCTTCACCAGCTTAGAAACCAGACCACAAAATGTAAAATTAGAGCTTTACCCGAAACACCAGGAGAGATCCCTGTCCCTGCCAGGCACAAGAGCTCCATCAGGGCTCAAGGCCTGGCAGGACAGATGAGGCTGAGGTTAAACCTGGGCTTTGCTGCCAGGTTTTTGGGGCAGGGTAGACCCTGAAAAGGCAGGGAATGGCCCTGAGGGAACTCAGACCAGTCCGAATCCAGAACTCTCAGAAAGAGAGTTTTACCTTTTGTGGTCTGATTTCTAAGCTGATGAAGTGATGGATCGAGGGCAGCACCCGAGCACTTCTCCAGTCCCACCAGTGCCAGCAGGACAGCTGCTAACACAGGCTGCACTTAACTCCAAAGAAGATTTTAGGTCACTGAACGTGGCAGAGGCAGGAGCACACTTTCCTCTCCATCTCTTGTGGCTTATAAAGCTGTCCTCATTACACCTGCTAAATCCCACCTCCGGCTCTGGGCCATGAGGGATGATTTAAGCTGCAGGGAAGGGGCAGGGAGGCTCTGGCCATCAGCTCTGCAGTGCTGCAGCTGCTGGGACATCAACACCACCCGTCACACCCCAAGGAAAAACACCCTGCACACCCCAAACCCATTTTCTGACACACTTAAATAAGCCAAATCACCTAAAGGTTTGTTTGCTCCACGCCTCCCAGAGTGCTGAATTTTGAGAGTGTCCCCAATCCAGTGGCACAGGGAGGGGAGAAGAGGGGAAGGGGGGAGCTGAAGAGCAGGAGGGAATTGCCTTTGGCCAGAGCTGCTGTGGTTTCTCCATAGTGATTCCTTGCTGCAGGACAGCAGGACTGTGCTCTGTGGTAATGGAGCCAAGTGCCAGTGTGGTGCTCTCCAGCCATTGTGCTGCCCTATATAAGGGAGCTGAGGGGACTGTAAACGTGGCTGTAAGTTCCTCCTCCATTTCAAAAGTCATTTAGGAGCTGCAGAGCACTGCCCAGCAGCAGCTGGCCCTCAGAGGGGCAGCCTTCCTCCAGCTACTCATCAGCTGCACTTTCAGCTTCTACCCAATGTATGTAAATAGCCTGAATCATGGACTGAGGTCTGCAGAGGCTTTCCATGTTTTTCTTTATCTTCACTTGATCTAACATCACCTTAAGATGCTGCCAGAGGAGTATGTGTTGGGAAGCAGCAGGGAAGGACTCTGTGATCTCCCAAGTGCCTGTCGCTGCTGCTCTCTCCGGTGTTGGACACTTCGGAGCCGTTCCCTGTGAGCAGGAGGTCTGTGGGGCAGTGTCTCCTTCCTGTCAGAGTCTGTTGCCAGCAGATGAAGACCCACAGACCACCTCATTGCACCGGAACCAGCTCCTACCACTGACTCATTTGCTCTCACAGGAGAACATTAACCAGCAGCAAGGCAACCCCCAAATTTTAGTTGAGTGAACACGAAGAAACCCCTTTTCCCCCCAGATCACCTCTCCTGACTCACGCTTAAAGACCTCCTTATTACTGTCCTACACTCATTCCCCTTGTCCCAGAAGCTTTGCTAAGCTCTGAGCTGGAGATGTCACATGTGGGGATGTGGTGACACTGTCTTTGCACCCTCCCTGTCCACACACACTCATGCCCAGCAGCCCAGCATGGTCCTGGGGCTGGAAGTGAGAGCCAAGCCTAATTACACAGCACTAATTATGGACTGTGGAACGTAAGGATCCTGCTCCTGCAGGTCTGAGCCTGGCCACAGCTGGCCCACAGCAGGGAAGGTGGGATACTGCCCCTTCTCTGGGGTCCCTCTCCCCACTCCCGCGCTGGCACCGCTTCCCGTATTTCAGCGATTCAGGTCACACCGTGCACACACCCGCCTCAGCCAACGTCTGCTCGTGTTCTCTCTGCCTCTCTTCCTAGCTCCAGTTTGGGGTGAAAGCCTCCCTTATTAGCCAATTTGGATACCTATTTACTGTGAATTACTGAGCCTGATTATTATTCATGAATGGCGAAGTCTGAAATCTCAAGCCCGGCCATGCGATTTCTCTCCCTCTCCAATGCATATATTTAGGGAAAACAGGAGGCAGCGTGTCTCAGTCACACGGAGCTGTGCTCCAGAGAAAGGAAAACTGCACGCTGCCTCCTTGATCTCCTGCTGGATTTCCTGCTGAGGAAGGTACTGGTGGAAGCTGGGATGTAGTGGTGGAAACTGAAGGTGGTGGTGGAAACTGAAGGTGAGGCTGTGAAACACTGGTCATGTGTGACCCAGGGTAAGGTCCAGATGTGCTGTAATCTTAAGGAGAAGCTCATGCTCCCCGAATCTCCCACCAGCATCCCAGTCAACTGTCCCCAGTTGCTCTGCAAAGAGGCAGTGAGGGAAAGGATCTGTGGGAGAGCTTTGCTCCACCAGCAGCAATTTGCCTTCCCAGAATCACAGAATCATTAAGTTTGGAAAAGACCTCCAAGCTCATCAAGTTCAGCCTTTGACCAAACAGAACCCTGTCGACCAGCCCAGAGGACCAAGCGCCACAACCAGTTCCTTGAACACCTCCAAGGATGGTGACTCCACCACCTCCCTGGGCAGCCCATTCCAATGCTTGACAACCCTTTCAGTGAGGAAATTCTTCCAGATGTCCAACCTGAACCTCCCCTGGCACAGCTTGAGGCCATTTCTCTTTGTCTGATCACTTAGTTGCCTGGGAGAAGAGATCCCACCTTACTACAGCTCCCTGTCAGGTAGTTGTAGAGAGTGAGAAGGACTCCCCTGATCACACTGCTTCTTTCCTCTTGAAGGAGCAGCCACCAAAACACTGTTTTCTTCCAAGCCTAAACCACTTCTGTGTGTTTCCTGCCACATCTTGCTCAGCAAGACAACTGCAAGCCTGCACAGACACCACACTCAGTCTCTGTGAGCAGGCAAGCACAGCTGGTAGAGCTGCTGGGGAGAAGGGGATAGCTGTTGACAAACAGGCAGAGAAAAAGGCTGGAGATTCCAGAGTTCCTGCCTGGAGTTGGCATCTGGGCTGGAAAGCAGTAGGCATGACACAGGGGGATGTAAGATCTTCCTGCAGCCCAGACAAAGGGCTGGTGAATGCCATCTCTAGTGTTTTCTGCAGATAGACAGCCTTGCTTGGTCCTTCAGTATTTCCCAGAGCCCCACTCCGTGGGGTACACCCAGGAGGAAGACTTAGCAAAGGCAAGACGGGACTAGAGGGATGAGAAGAGCTGAAATCTGTCATCTGTAGGCAGGAGCAGTGCAGTGGTGATGAAAAGAAACCCCCAAGAGCTCACAGCGTGGGATGCTCCCTGCCTGCTCTGAGTCCCCTGCCTCCTCCTCCTGGGGAACAGGGAGAAAAACAACACAGATCTTAAACCAGGAGTTTTCCAAAGGCAATGAGTCACTTTGAGCAATCAAAGAGGGCACTGTGGCCCAGCCTGGCTCAGCAGAGACACGATCCCTCAGTCCTGCAAGCAGAGGGGCTGGCAGTGCCCAGCAATCCCAGGTCCCTTGGTTATCCTCTCTGCCTTGCCTTGCCTGCTGTCTCTGTAAGTAGATAACAGCCCACACAGGCCTCTGGCAACAGGCAGCAATGAAGGAGAGCTGGTTCTACATTAAAACCAGTTAACCCTCTCATTCAGTAAAAAGGCTGCATTTGAATAATATCCTAATCCAATTCCAGAGCTGGCCCTGGGGAGGGGATATGGTGAATGCCTGGGGAACAGCCACAGCTGTCACAGCTCCTGCTGTCCAGCTCACTGGGGTCTCACCCCGGATGAAGATGTCATAACCTGGCAGAAGCCCACCAGCTTCAACCTGGGGTCTGCAGACCCCACAGGGACCCTGCATCGTAACCCAGGGCCCCAGAAGACAGGACTGTGTGTAAACTACTGGTTTCAGCTCTCCAATGGGGAGAGCATGTGCTGAGCACAAGCCCAGACAGACTCCCTGAGCCCATCTAGGGTGGTCGTACCCACAGCTCTTGTTTGTAGAGCGATGGGTGATGGCTTGAGCTTGGAGCTGCTCATCCCCTCTGCCATCAGCACAGCCTGGGTACAGCACGCCCACCCCAAAAGGACATCCAGAGCAGGTGAGCTTCCCACCCCTCAAGTGCCCAGCTCTCCCCAGGGAGCAAGGGCAGCTGAGGGGTGACCAGCACACATGATGACACTGACTCTGGGGTGTCAAGAGCCAGGAAAACAAGGGGACCAGGGCTACAGACTCATTGCAACAATTAGTGTGCAATCATTTGTTACAGATAAACCTTTCTGAATAACAATTAGTGCTAAAAGATACTATTATCCCTCCCAAACAAAATAAGTGCATTGTGATGGTGTTCAGCCCGAGAAGCACTGCCGAGGTTAAGGACCAGTGGGAGGATGTTTCCCAGCTTTAACTATGGAGGTAGTTAAGAGTTTGCATTATTTTATCATTAGGATTGTTTCAGATCAGGGAAAAAAAACCAGGCAGTGGGGAGTGATGAATTTCCTGCAGACCTACTTAGGCAATCATTTTATTTCAGAGTAATTAACAGTTTTCAGAAAATTCCCGTTAAACCCTCTGTAATTTTAGGGGTGCACTGTGTGGGATTCTCAATACGTAACAAAGAAGTGGAGTCTTTGCTGGTGGAGCAGGAATTAACTCAAACAGTCCTCCAGAGCTGCAATCAGCACTTTCATAATTAATGTACGGGCACATATATATCTGTATACACATACACAGCCCTCCCCGCTCACATCAAACAGATTTCCTTGATACCAAATTGCCTGAAAAATTAACCAATGTCAAACTGCTCAACAAGATAAGTATCATTAAGGGAAAAAGAAAATCTTCATTATGTTTGAAGGTATGGGGAAGAAAAAGAAACCCTCATGAATGTTTTCCAGCCTGTTTCCATCCTGGGAAATAACGTGTTTTAAAACATATCAAAGGGTTAAATTAATTTTCATTAAAATTTAAATTTGAGAAGGCTCCCTCTCTTCTTTTCTCCCTCCTCCCCCTTTGAACGTTTGACTGGCAACCATTTCATATTTCAATCTCGGCAGAACAAATTGAATTAGATGTTGAAACCAAACTCTGCTCTGTTCTCTAAAGCCTACATGCTCTGCTTGCGCTAATCCTTTTCGTCGCCGCTGCAGACCTCAGAGACACTCAGCAAGAAACCTGCCCCGCCACAAAAGACAATGAAGGGAAAGAGGAAGAAAAAAAAAAACAGGAAAAACCCCCCAGGAAAATCCAACTCCAATCTGCAACACTGCAAAGATTCGCTTAAATCATGTGCTGGGTGATACAGGTGTGTGGAGGGGACCCTGCCCGGCTCCTCCGTCCTCTGTGCTGAGAGCTCCAGGTTGGTCCTTCACACCCAGGATGTTAAAACACCCCTGCTAGATCTAAATTTAATTTAGCTAAGGGTAGAGTTTCCCTGCAGTGACCACCCAGTGCAAGAGCTGCTGGGACCAGTGATGGTCAGGAAGCAAAGGCAGTGGAGAGATGCAGAGAGAACAGGGGTGGGAATGTCTCTCATCAGCGCTAAGCAAAAAAACAGGGGGAAAAAAACCCATGTCACCACTTCAGGTGACAAACTGACACCTCCTTTGGCAGCCCTGCTTCTACACCTGTGCCTCAGTTTACCCACCTGCAAAGGGCAGGGTGGATGCACCAGAGCTGCCATAAGGGATGAGGGTTTTACACTGCAGCTCTGCAGACAGCCCAAAGGGGTATCCCTGAATTCTGTGGGGGTCTGTCCTCTGAGCCAGCACCCCCACCCACCACCAGCAGGAATGTCTCCTCTTGGGGTCTGGGAAGCCCCTCAGTGGCAGCAGCAGGGCTCTGGAGCTCCAGCACAGCTTGGGGGACCAGCACAGGGTGTCACAGCTCTGGTCACTGAGCAGGAGTGCTCAGCCTTCTCCCAGGACTGCAGGACAAGCCAGGGAGCCTCAAGACCAGCAATGCCAAGACCCAGGCCCTCTGGGAGGACAGGTTTTGAGAGGTTTGCAGAGGAACTGGGACAGGACACATCTGTAAGCACAGGGCTTGCCTGGGCTCTGAGCAACACCACATGTCCTGCTCCTCCTGCGCTGCTCCATCCCTCCCCACCTCAAGCCCTCCCCAGCTCCATGCTCGGGCTGGCTGCTGGAGAAGGTGTTAACAGCACGTACACCTGGAGCCATCCTTCAATCAGAGCTGCTCCAAGGGGACAAACATTACCTCAGAGCCCCGGCACTTACTGCAGATGCAGTGCATGAAGCAGGCAGTGCTTTAACCCAACTTGGATTATTCCTGTGGTCACGTAAGCCCCTTCCCTTTCATCAGGAGGGCCCCGGCGCTGTGCTTGTGCCTGGTGCTGGTGGCAGCCCGGGAAGGCAGAGGGATTAACAGGGTTATTGGTGGGCTCAGGCCCAGATGCGCTGGCGATTCAGGCGGCCAGCGGTGTTGTGGGTTGAACAAAAGTCTGGTAATAAGTAAGGTTATGAGCATCCCACTGCTCGGTGTATTGGGCACCGCCTCGCAGCAATAGGCAGATATTGCCGAGAGCAAAACAGCCTCTCCAGCAGTAATGTGCATCACACACACAAACACACGCCTGCCAGCGCGGGGCCGCTTCCTGGGGTGGATACAGGGAGAGCAGCCTCAGCTCCCCCGGCACAGTGGGCTCAGCACCACTTAGGATGTGTGCAGCACATGGCCCTGACAGCACCCCCAAAACCAGGAGACCCCATGGCCACTCGGATGAAATTTGGGAACTGGTGTAATTTCTGGGGCTGGAAAAATGGGAGTCAGATGTGACAAAATCATTCTCTTGGTGGTGCTGAGCAAACGCAGCATAGTTGGAAGAAGCACCACAGGGACTTTTGTCAGCCCAGTGCCCCAAGCCACCTCTCTGTGGGCACAGTGTCACTTCTTTCTCTTGGCCCTGCATGAGTTTCTCAGCACAGGACGGGGTTTCACCACAGTGGAGGTGGGTGGCCAGTCCATCAGTAGATGGAAAAAGTGGGGCAGAGTGTAGCTCAAAGGGACCTAGGAGCACTCCTGGTGTTCTCTAGACACTGTGGTTGGTGAACAGGTTTCCCACCAGCAATCCAGGCCACAAACACACACAAAGATGATCCATGAGACTGTGTAACCTTTCTTGAACCGATGTAGGGTGGACTAAAAAGGAGGTGAGTGGCTGGCAGGACTGTATAATGTTTGACCATAGGGAGCCATTAATTCTGGCTCCCTACTGCCAGTTCTGCTATCCCACACTCTGCAGCCTCAAGATGTCCAAGAAGACACATGCCAAGGAAGGGTGATGCCAGCCAGGACTCAAGATGGCACGAGTCAGACCTTGGGGAGCATGGTGCCCTTGGACGGAGTGAACCATGAAGGCCCTGCCTGGGTGATAGCAGGAGAAAGGCCTTTGCTAAACTATCTGTTTCATGGTGGCAGCTGCAAGTTGGTTTCCAAACAGGCATTTTTATTTCTTGGCAGCTGATCTGTTCTCCCTCAGCCACAGTGAGGGCCAATTCGTGCCTCGACAGTGATTTCTGCTGGTGCAGCAATTCTGCTGCCTTCCCTTGTAGGAAAGCAAACACACAGGGGAGCACACAGGGACACATGCAGTGCATGCACTCACTTCTACATGGAGCCTACACCGAGCCCCTATCTGGGCTGTATCCCCTACGACCACAGCCATAAGCCTGCAGGGTGACAGGGAGGAGAGGCAGAGGGTGAGACCCCTGCTTGGAGGCTGCTGAGCCTTTGCAATTCCACCTTCTCCTCTGCCTGGCACTGATCACCCTGTGGTAGTCCAAGACATTCTGATCTTTAGGGCCAGCTGTGCCCACCACGGCCCCACTTGCCCTGGTACTCACCTCAGCAGACACCAGGCAGCTGCTACATGTCCTCATCTTTGTTGCTCTCCTCCTCTTCCAGCTGCTCCAGGATTTCATTCAAAAACTCTGATCGTTTTTTCTTCTTTGAGGGGGCTGTCCAGGCCCAGGTGGTAGCAAAGAGGGGAAGAAGAAAAGCAAAAATTACAACCTGGACTCACATGCAGCTCATCTCCAGGTCACTTACTTGGGGAGACTGATGGGGGCTGGAGGTAGCAGGATATCTTCAGTCCCCTCATCCCCCTTCCAGGTAAAGCCCCTCAACTATCACCTACTTCTCCTTTCCAGCCAGGTCCTGGCAGGGCACCATGGCTGGAGCTGTGACTCTGTAACTTCCACTTGTGCTTTAGTTTGCTGAAAGGCAATGGCCCCAGCATCCCAATAGGCTCATTGGTGATGCCAAGCATTCCTGTTGACCCCAGTTCACCCACCTCCTGTGGAGAAGTGGTTGCAAGACCAACTCAGACACCACCCTTGGTTCATCAAGGCTCTTAGCAGGACACAGACCCATCAACATCCTTGCTGAGACCACGCAATTCCTGCAGCCCAGTTCACATTCCTCACCTGGCTCTACCCCAACAGCTGGGGCAGGGATGCCCCTGCTTTGCTTCTCCTGTCCCACACCAACAGCACTGTCCTGTGACCCCCTGGCTCCCCAAACTCCTGTGGGGTGCAGCACCATGTATGGATGCTACAGCCAGAGAGCATCCCAACCCCACATCAGCCCCCAGCAATGGAGGTGACAAAGCCATTTGGTCCCTGATCTGAGGCTGACATCACCCTCTCTGCTGGGCAAGAAATGCCCTCCTGGCAGGAGCCACGGCACAGCCCCCTCTCCCCCCCGCTCGCTCCCCAGCCAGTGGCTCTCGCTTGCAGCAGCACATGGAGAACAGCTGTTTAAATCCTGCTTTCAGACATCAAAAGCCTCGCTGGGTTTCTCAAACAAACAAACATACCATAGGACTAAAGAAAAGGTGTAAAATAAATAAATGGAACAAGCTGTGCATTTTCTTTTAGTATTACAGCTGCTGCGGGAGATAAACAACAAGTAAATGTCACAAAACATCAATACAGAAGAAATTAACCTGACAAAAGCTCACATCCCCCCCCTTCCGTCTCCCCCCAACTCCCAACAATTTTGCATTTCTGGAGTTCCCATCTAATGATTTTATTTTTCAATTAATTCTTTGACAGAGAGCCAGAACCTGCCTCTCTTTCCCCTGGGGGCTGTGGGGATGGGTTGGGGACAGGGGTGCTGGCGGACCCTGCTCCCCTCCCAGCACCCACCCCACTGAGCTCAGGGGAGCCAAGAGGGACCACAAGATACCACCCCAAGACACTCCAGTGGCTCTTTCAGGTTCAGTCACCCCAAGCATAAGGGATAACCCACCCTGGAGAAAGGTGCCAGCTCAGCAGTTCTCCCTTGCCTTTACTCTGCCCTCTCAGCTCCCGCTCCTGCTTGGGAACAGCATCAAATGTGGCCTCAGCTCCCAAATCCATTGCAGGGAAGTGTGTCCTGCACCTGCCACTCTTCCCCACCAGACTCTGATGTGTCCCATGCAGAAAGCCCACACAGAGGTGATGATGGGGGTTGCATGGAGGAGGAAATGCTGGATGTGGGATGCTGGATGCAAAGGGAGCATCCCTGAGCAGAGTGGTGGACCTACAGGACCTGCTGGGGGCTGGCAGGAGGTATGTCCCCCACTGCATCCTCCAGATTCACCAGCTTGGCTATGGGGAGCACTGGGAGCATTCCCCCATCGTCTAACAAGGAGGAAAAGCAGAAAATAAAAACCCAGGAGGGTGGGGAAGCAAATTGGTTCAACTTCTGTTCTGCTGCTCCAAGCTGGTTAAGGTTTGCCCGCTAACGATCCCATTTGCTCCCCTTAAACAATAGCCAAAGCCGGCGGGGGAGGGCCGAGAGGGGGATTACCACGGGATTAGAACGTGGCAGGGTTGCGGATGCCACGCTAATCCTGCAGGGTTTTACTCTCCGGCTACGGCATGTGTTTGCATTAGTTACAGATGCTCTCTTAAAAAAAAAAGTCTAAAAAAAGAAAAGAAAAAATAGAAAAGAAGAAAGGAGAAAAAAGGAAGCCCAAACAGTTGGGAGGTGAGGAGAAAGGAGAAGCCTGGGGGCCTGTGGCCAAAGGAGGAGCAAACCTGAGAAAGAACATGGGGACAGGAGCGACCTGGGAAAGGTGGTGGCAACAGGGAGGACTTCTCCCACCCTGCCAGGGAGGGCAGGAGAATCAGGTCCAGAGTAGAACAATCCTTCCCTTGCAAACCCCCAACTTCCAGCAAACAACTGTAAATAACAGGGATGAGCCACAGTGGGGCTCCGCTGCTTTTCACCCCACCACAGCCTCTGCTGAGAGCGGGGCCCTCGCTGGAAACACTCTCACAACTGCAACCTCCTCCTCACGCATCTCCCTCATTCACCCTCCCCTCTTTCCACCCCATCCTTCCTATAAAAAAAATCTCCCACAAGTCATTCCTTCCCCTTCTCGCGTCTCGCGCAGAATTCCCCATCTGTCAATTTAATTCTTTGATCGATGGGGAAGAGCAGGAAAAAGCGGCCCAGCACAGCTGGCTTCCCAAGTTAGCCCTGGCAGGATACCGCCAGCCCCGCTGGAGCCGGCTGAGCGCGGTGTTTGTGAAGCGCAGAGAACACAAGTCAATAGTAATTTAGCTGGATTGGGAGCAAGTACCTTCCCTGCACGGACTGCGGGCTCCCGGGAGACCGGGAGCGAGGGGATCGCTGCCTCCCGCGCAAACCTTCCCCCAGCAGGGCCTGCCAGGATGGGGCTGCACCAGCAACCTGGGTATGCAGGGGAGAAAAGGGGGGTTGAGCTGTTCCTAGACCTTTGGTGGGCTGTGATTCTATGATTGTGGGGTTGCAGGGTGCAGGTCAGCACCAGGGCTCTGGTGTGATCCAGAGCTGCCTCTCGCCCCAGGCGCTGGCAAATTCAGCTGCAGGGCAGAGGGATTGTTTGTCACTGTTTTGGTGTAGCCAGAATATTCTCTCTGCTGGTTTCAAGGACATCAGTGATCCTCGTTTCCCTTGTTTCCCAATCAGAGGCCAAGATGCTGCTGGTGGCAGTGTTTGTCACCCTTCGCTGCCCTGATGTAGCACTTGCCACAACCCTGCTCCAGGTTATGGGCTGGATCAGAGGCTGCAAGAACAGCTGCTGGCCAACCTTTCTCTGGATTCTCCTCACCATGTTAGAATTGATATGTCTCTTTATCCACAGCAGCATCAAATCCTTCCCTGTTGCTGGTCAAGCTGTCAGGCTCTCCACCCACCTTGCAGCAGTGAGTGTCCCAAATCATGAGCGGGGTGCAATTAAAACTCAAAGTGGCTTTTTGTTTTTTAATATAAGACACTCCTGCCTCAGGATGAAGAGAAGGTACTCTCAGAGATGAGCAAAAAAAGCCTTAAAGCTCTTACAGACTGTGCTCAGGGAGGCAGGAGAGCAAGTATGGAATGCAATGCTGCAGTCCCAGGCATCAGAGCAGGGCTGTGGCTTCGCTCCTGACACATTACTGAAACCACCTCTGGCAGTCAGTGATCACTTCTGGGGTCCTCACTTTCTCCTGGAACATTACAAAGCCTCAAAACAAGCCATAAAGAATGACCTGAAAACCACACAAAATGGGAAGGAAGCCTATTCCATTTTATTGCCTCTATTAGACCTATTGAAAAGATGGCTCAGAAGTGGCTTGATTGCCACAACAAACGCGTGCATAGAGAAAAGCTTTGGGAGAACCAGACCTCTCCTTAACTGAACAAATAACAGTAGAAACCTGGAACAGGAAGCCAAATCTTTGTAAGTGGTGTCTAGAAATTAGGTGCATAATTGTAGCAGAGAGCAGTCAGTGGTAGGACACGTCTCTGGCAATCCAGGTCTGGACTTGGAAATACTCCAGAGCATTTCCTTCCTAAGACAGATGATGGGGATGACACTGGAGCTGGATGAAGGGTGTTGGCTGCTGCTACTCAGGACACTGGTCTGAAAGATCAAGGTGGCTCAGTCCTTTGTCCTACTTTAACACTGTGAGCTCTTCTGGCATGTGCAAAATCCTTGGCATGCTCCCTGATTGCTCTTTTTTCTGTGGAATATCCAGGAAAATATCCAGAAGCAGAGGAAGCCACATATCACCCTGTACCCATGGCACAGCAAGCCAACATAGCTGGATACTAACAGCAAGAGCAGCTTCTCCAGCACCAAGGGTGGCTTGTGGTGTTAGAGGTCTCCAGGTCCAACAGGATCACAGAAAACTTTCAGAGAAAGAAAAAAAGACAAAGGCTCTCTCACAGGATAGCAATGTTCAATCCTGCAAAGAAATTAAGGGCAGGAAACAAGGAATAAACTGAGATGGAAAGTGGCATAAGGCCCACCTCATGTCTTTATATGGCATCTGCTTCCACATCCTGCTTCCCAGGCACTGCTGGATGGGTTTGGCTTGGGGAACAACCTGAAAACAGCAGCAGGGGTGGCTTTTGGGGACAAAGAGCAACTGAGGACAGCAGGGACCTCAGTCTTGACTATTTCTCGAGCCTTGAAGACTCTAAATTATCTTTTCTTTCCCATTACCAACTCAGTCCCTTCCTACCTGGAGATAAATGACCAGGTGGGCCTGGCTACTGCAGACTGTAAGCTGTGAAAAGCTCACAAGTCACCCACAGTGAAGTGGGAGAGAAAAACTCACAGATACATCCATGAACAGCACAGGCCTGTCTGAACTGCTCCTGCGCCTTCTGGGGAGAGGAAGGGAGTTGGGGAAACGGGTCAGTGGGAAGAAATGAGTCTGATTTCTGGTCAACAGCATCTCATCTCTATCACCAGTGAAATGAGATGTGTGATCTCAGCCTGGCTGCTGGGCGGCTGCAGGGGCAGGCAGGATGCAAGGCAGGGCAGCAATGCTGCCTGTGCTCCTGGTGGGAAAACCAGCCCCCAGCTACACCAGGGAGGAAAGGTGAAGGAGCATCCCCATGGGGGCTGCAGGCAGAGTGGTGGCTGCTGTTTTTCCCTCTTCATCACTATCACTCTCTGCACCCCCACGGCAAGAGGGACAGGATGCAGCTCCCTCCTCATCTCAGAGCCACCGGGCATTGCTGCCAGAAGCCTGCCTTGAAATCAGGAGAGAACGCTTCCCAAGGAATTAAAATCCCACCCATGACCCTCCAGCCTGCCAATGTGCTGAGAGGCTGAGACCTGGTCCCAGGCACCAGCCAGCTCCCGGTGCCTGCGTGTGCCCCAGGCTGGCTTTGTTACGGCAGATCCCGCTCTGCCGCAGGATTAGCTACCGGCAGTTTTGCAGCGGAGGATGTGCATGTGTGCACCAGCCAGGGCTGAAGTCATTGGATGTTATTGCTCTCCCCTCGAGACTGGAGCACAGCAGTGACTGCTGCCTCCATCGCATTCCCTGTCCCTAAAGATAGGGAGTGATAACCTTGCTCCTGTTTTTCAGCTGAGTCCCTGGAGCCACTTCAGCTCCGAGGCTGCATCCCTCTTGGGATGTGAAAAATCTCTTCCTGCTGCACTCTCTGAGTCCCCAGCTCGGTAAGGAAGAGCCCAGACAAGGAGGCTGGAGCAAAGGCAGATAGAAACTGGGAGGCAAACAGAGCCTAGGGGAAGTGGCAGAGCTCACAGGCAGCAGCCAGCATCTGCTATGAGTCTACAATGACCCAAAATCCAAGACTATTTATTTGCCCCTAGACTGAGCAGAGTAGAAAGGGGGGAAGAAGATACTGAAGATAAAATTGAGTGTATGAAATACCACACCTGCTGCCTTCTCCACCCAGGTGGAGATTCATGTTACTGTGATCAAACACATTGTGTACCCCCTTCAGTGCTAGGTTCTGGGTGAGCACATCCATCCTCCAGTTGTGCCTACCCTCCCTACTGCTCCTTGCACATCCAGGCTCTTACACATGCCTGGACACCACTATGCTCTTTGTAGTTTCCTCTTTGGAACCATGTTGGAAAGCTGTCCTTGCCTCACACCTCTCTGGTTGTACCCCCCTTCACCCCTTCCAACACCAACCTGCAGCCTACCCAGCCTGGAATAGCCAGCCCTGCACACACTATTTCAGGAACACGTGGCCATATCCTGCTGGAGTCAGGATCACTAAATAACCGGGATGTGCTGCTCTTCCATCACCAGAGATTGTGATGTGCAGCCCCACAACTGCTCCTGCCAAACCCCCAGGCCATGGGCATGTGGTGATGGAGAGGGGAAGCTGGGAGGGGTTGCAGGAAGAAGTGCATTGATCTCCAGCTTAGCCCTCCAGCCCAGGGGAGCCCTTCCTACATAAATATTTGCCAAGCAATGCATTTGTGCCTGTCGATGGCTGTCAATAGGAGCCTGCAGTGCTGTCATCTGCAGAGCTGTCATTCCAACCTGATCCAAACAGCTCGCTCTGCGGCTCAACCTGTGGCCAAATTATTTGTCTTTTTTAATCCATGTGCTGTGTGCACAGAGCATGTCTCCAGCCATGGAGCACCCTGGGCTGCCAGGGAATGGAGCACTGTGGCTGGCAGGTGCCACTGAGGTGCCTCAGCAGTGCCAGCACACAGAGAGTTAACCGGCTCATACACACACACAGAGCTGTCAGACAAAGCCCTGGCCTGGATGCCTCCTGCTTCCCCTTGCATCCTCAGGCTCCAGCATCTACCTGCCAGCTCTGGCAAGCCAGCAGCAGTAGGGAAAGGGTTTGCATGGATCAGCAGTGTGTGCCAGATGGGATGGTGCCAGCCAGGCTGCACTGACAGGCCAGAAGGATGCTGTGTGTTACCGTGGAAATGGTCTGCTGTTTTCCGTCTCAGGGCCTCCAGTGTCTCCTCTGTGTCTGCCCACTCCAAGACCAGCCTCCGGCCATACAAATGTGTGCTGTGGCACAGGGCGTGGAAGGCTTTCTGCAGAATTAAGAGGGAAAAAAAAATAAAGGAGAAAGTAAGAACAGGCTCACATGAGGAAAAGCTCTCTCCCTCTCCCCTGAAGGTAAAAGGCCACCAAAGAACAGCCCACTCTGAGCGCTTTGCTCTGATGGGGCAGGATTCATCTCCATCAGTGGCTTTGACTGGATCATTTATCTTCTACATACTTGCAGCAGAGCAAATACCCACTGCCATTCCCTCAGGCTGCTGCTTGTGGGGAACAGGCTGAAACCCAGCACAGGGAGCAAGCTCAAGGATGGGACCACACCTGAGCCTGGAAAGCCTGTCGAGCCTTGGGGCTGCACTAGGGGGGTCAACAGCAAACCAGGACCCTCATGGGCAAGCTCATGACTCTCTACCACCCTGTTCTCTGCGGGCACACAGGAAAGCACAGCTCAGGTGTGAGCAGAGAGGTTCCTTTCTGCTCAGGGGCATCAAATTTGAGAGCTGCCTTCCTCTCGTCAGCCGTTTTGTGATATTGGCCGTGATGGCAGCAAATATAGCAGAATAGAAGCCAATACAGAAGTCCTCTGCTCTTTCTGCCTGTGGTGGTTTGCTGTGTTATACAAGTCCAGAGGTTTCCTGCTTGTTAGATCCTGCTCAGTAACATCCATACAGCTCCTGGTTGAATACAAGTGTGCCGGCCAGCACAGAGCTCAGATGGCTTTCTATGCCTGAAGGCAACCAGCAGACACACTCAGGAAACAGCAAGTTGATCCAAGTAAGGTTAACTTTGTCCTTATTTCCCACAGACTTCCAGGGCAATTCAGGACTGAGCAGGATTTGGCCCATAATGCAAACACACAAACATGTTGGTCAAGTATTTTCAACCCCAGACACAAAGTACTCCACGGTAATGTGACACATGGCTTGGCACAGGAGGAGAGAGATGCCTCAAATGCTCTTTTAAGAGTCCCAGCTAAGGCTGGGATTAGCTCAGGTTATGAGCTCTGCAAACTTGTATGCCTGGAACAAATATGGCAGTTCTACGACCACAAACATATCCTGCAGTCCAACAGGGACCTCTCCTCCCATCTGGAGGTCCCCAGAACAGCTCCAAAGCTGTGCTGGACAAACCCAGACCTGAGCCATTTGCTAAATGGCAACTTCGAACCACTGTGGTTGTCCCCAGAGGCCACATGTCTGGGCAGAGGGACCTCTCCTGCAAGAGGCTTTGCTGCTGCCAACTGTTCCACAGCAGCCAGGACCCTGTCTGAGCCACTGGGTTATGAAACTCAAAAAACCCCCCAGTTTCCAGCACTCAGTAACCTGCCTTTCCCCCTCCTTCTGAATCCCTTTCACTCATATGATTCTCACTTGCTATAAAAAAGAGAGATGAGGAGCAGCAGCTCCACCTGCTCCATAGCATGGCTGAGATTCCCACTGTCCCAGTGTCACAACCAACCTGGGGTGACCCCGGAGGCAGAGTGGCCCCTTTTTGGGAGGCACATTCCTCTGAAAGGGCTGCAGGCTACAGCTGTTTTTATTTGCTGCTGCTGTGTTTTAAAGGCCTATCTCCCAATTAGCAGAGCAATGTGTTGGTTTAAATAAACACTCGGGGGGAGGCGGCAGGAGGGAGTTGTGATGGCTGTTTACGTTGGCAGAACAAGCCTTTTCCGAAGCCTGGCAAAGACAACTGCAGCTCTAATCGCTGGGTTTCATTTGCTAATTTATACTTTTTAATTTCTCACTTCCCACAGCATAAGGAAGAGAAAGGTTGGATGACAGCACACAGCCTCTGCAACCTCACTGTGCTCTGCAGCAGGTCTTGGAGAAGGGCAGACCATGAGAAACGAGGTGTAACATGCAGGATTCGGTGGTCTCTCGTCCTCTGAGCCACATCTCTGTCACCTCCTCCTCCTTGCAGGGTTGCTTCCACGCCTCACCAGGCACACACAGCTGCTCAGCCCAGTCTGGGATGAGCCATCCTCTAGTTCTGCTGGCAGCACTGGGAAAGGTCATGGACCAAGAGGGAAGGCAGATGCTGCCATCAAGTTGTGTTGCGTGAAAGAAACCCACTGGGAGAGACGCATCTGCCAGCAGCCTGGTGACATTGGCCCTTCCCGGCCAAATGCCCTCCCAAAATGAGCTGGTTTGCACCCAGGATGAAGGAAAGCTCCAGCCTATGCTGGGAGCTCTGCTCCCTGTGACCCAAACTCCAGATAAGCTCCCAGAGCTGCGGCTGCAAAAAAGAAGCTGTACATTTCAGGTGACAAACACACAAATGTCACTTCTTTGGAAACGAGCTAAAAAATAAAATGTAGCTCTTCACTGGTCTGAAGGAATTAAGACTTTTTCAGGGGGAAAAAAAAAGACAAATCACTGATGATTTAAAAGACAAAGGGATGAAGGGGAGAAATGCCATTCCCTTACATCCGCACCGCTGGAAATCTTCCAGTGAGAGGAGGAAATTTGCCACTGCTGCTATTCCGAATGAAAAGATAGGTAGGGAAAAAATATTTTAATTAGGTGAGAAATATGAAATGAGGACAAGCAGGCTGGCTTTTACAGAAAGTGGGGCTGGAGGCAGGAGCTATTTTCGGGGTGCAGCTCCCTCCACCTGAGCATCTGCCTTCCCAAGACAATTCTTTTGAAGACCCAAGCACTGAAAAGCCAGAGGTTTGTGTAGTCGTGTCCAAAGGAGGGATAAAGAGACATGTGGTGTCCACTCATCCAAGAGAGAGACCCACCAGAAAAAGTCCCTAAGTCCTATGGCTTCACATCATCCTACACCTTCAAGGAGAGGGGAACCTCCACCACACAAGGCTCTGTTTTAAATGCTGAAAAAGGATTTTGTCGAAGCTGCATTTGGTAGTACATCCACTGTTAGGCCACACCGAAGGCTGCAGAACCCTGGCAAATTTCCTCACAGGCCCCTTTTGCTTTCCAAATGCTTTAGGGATTGCATGAAAACCCTATGGACTTCTCCCCTTTTTCTGAACATTTTTTGAGTATGATTTTGCAGAGTTTGGTTCAAGCTTAACATTCTGGCTCAGCACAGCAGCATTTTGTCACTAGCTCTGAGTGCAGCTTGGGCAGGTCTATGGCCCAGGAGGCTCTCGGATGGAGAGGTGGACAGAGCAGGGAAAACTGGAAAGAGAAAGGCTGGAACAGCAGCTTAAGAATGTCTGTGGGATTCAGAAAGGAAATTTCAAAATGAAAGGGTGGCAAATAGACTCACATGAAGCCTGGGCTGTTGGGATGAGACAGGCAGTGCTCAGGAGCAGAGCCTGCTGCGCCAGGGCAATGGAAAGGCAGAGATCAGAGACTGGACCATTGCGTGTGTCACCCCCAAGTGTGACAGCTCCATCCCTAAGTGCTGTGTTAATTTGGAGGACAGGGCTGCTCTGCCTATAGATTCCCCCTTGCCCTATTAAATACTCAAGCTGAAGAGCCTTCAGGCTGGAATCATTAGAGGGACAAAGGGTCAACAACATTAGGAGACTGATAAATATCCCTTCCTCATAAGAACCAGTCCCAACTGAGGATGCTCTCTGCAATGCCAGCTGCACACAAGGATTTTTCCTTCTGTGTGAGTGCATTTTTAAAGCGTTGCCTGTCTTTCCCAAATGGGCAATTTCTATTTGGAGACCAGATGTATTTTTATATCAACAGGGGAGAAAAGTGGAAACTCGGCTTTCAGTTAATAGTTCAAAAATGAAAACAATTCCACAACAACTCTGCACAGGGAACATCAGGAAACATGAATGGTTAGTGCTTCCTCAAAGGGAGTTAATTTGTCATTGCCAGTGGATCAAAGTTCCCCTGCTCATCCCTAACTTCCATGCACTCCCAGCTAGTGGCCAGCTGGCACTGGAGGTTTAAAAACAAAGGCTGGATCAGCCTCTTTGTGAATATCACTTTGTCCCTCACATGCTGTCTCTGATGTGGGTTCCTCCCCATTCCCTGGGTTCACACATGTGCGTGCTGTGGTCTGTTAAATGTTCATGACACAGGAGAGAGAGGGCTGCTGATTTCATCTGATGGTGGTGTAACACTCCCAGTCGAGGTCCATCCATCACCCTGGGAACCGTCAAATGCCCCCAGAGACAGCCCTGGCCACAAACTTCACCATGGGAAAGCCAGGAGTGAGACTGGGGCTCTGAAGGATGAAGAGATGATAGGGAGAAGATGCTGCCACCAGCAGCATTCCATGCTCTGCAGGAACATCACCTCCCTGGCAGGCAATGTGACCCGCAGCCTGATGCTCACCCCTTCAGGGACAACACCTTTTGGCAGGGTTGGCTCTCCTCAAACAGGTGGTAGAACATCAGGGGATGCTGAGGAGACAAACCCATGCCTGATGGGACAGATCTGCAGGCACAGCATCAGGGAGTTCGGAGGGGGAGCCCTGCATCTCTATCCTGGCTTTGGAAAATCTCCATGTGCGCTCCCACAGCAGCCGTGGTTGTTCAGAGAAAAGACAAACACGGGAGGTCACAGGCTTTAAATGCCCAACAAAGGCAGCCTAACTATTCTATTACAAACCCATCATGTTTTATAAGATGCTTATAAGCGATTTCCAGATTCCCACTCTGCACAAAAACGTCACAGCTATTCAGCTCTGAGGTCTCCAGGCCCACTCCCCTCCTCTCTCATTTCACGAAGCAATAAACTCTATGCCAATTATGACCATGTTTACAATATTCAGGATCCTATTCATCAATACACCGTGCATCCTTTTCCAGATGGCCAATGGAGTGTACTTGATGTGCCACTTGTGAGACAATTAAATCCCTCAAAGAGATGAGGGTGGAAAAAAATAGGAAGAAGGAAGAAGAGCTGCTTTGCTGGAAAAGAAGAAAATCCCACTGAGAGCTCTTCCAAAGGGCAACTTGTTCCCTGTATGCTCACATCCCACAGCTCTGTGAGCTCTGGGAACAGTGTCCTGATCCAGAGCCCTGTCTGGCTCACTCCCCTCACCAGCCATAGATGGGTTTCCTACAACTGAGATCCCTGTTTCTCCAGTGCAGCTGGAATCAGCCACTGGGTCCCTGAGGGGATAAAGAAGGATGGGAGGCAAACACTGAGCCTGTGCCTGTTTCCTCCAGAAACCATCAGAAAAGTGGGTGCTGCCTCATCATCCCCCACCACAAACTGAGCAGCAGTAAAGAACCAGCCAGGTCCCTCTATGCACCTTTCCATCAACTGCCTAAAATTTCCTTAGGAAAAGATTAATTCAAAAACAAGGAATAAAGCGTGGACAATGGTGGAGTGAAGCAGAGGTGAACTTTGAGCAGAGCCATGGGAACAGCTCACACTGCAGAGAAGGGAACCAGGCTCCTGGGGGGCTCACTGCACTCCAGGCTGCCCAGCCAGCAGGTCCTCAAGGGGAGGATGAAAGCTGAGCAGAGGGAAGTTTGAATTAGGATCAATACAGGACTAACAAAGAAACTCCATGTACTGTGTTATATGGGAGGTCAGACTGGAATGGATGATCTAATAGTCCCTTGTGATCTCAGATCAATGAATCCTGTCTAAAAATATAAACACAGCCTATGCTGGGCCTCCCTCTCCTCTCTCCTTCATCTCTGCTCACAGTCTTCAAAATTTGGAGTCCTGGAGAGTGAGTGGAGCCATGTGGTCTGTTCCCTTCAGCAATAACATCCCGTGGTTGCTGCCTAAAACCACTCTCTTTCAGATACTGCACCCACCCTGCTCCAGTGCTGGCAGTGCCCATAGCAGGAACAAGGACCTTCTTCTGCCCACTGCACCAGAGCTCATGCCTGGTCCAGCCTGCTCAGGAACCTCCAGCAAAGGGTAAGAGCAGGATACTACAGGCCTGCTACAATCCCCTTGTTTCTGCCGCAAGCATGGAACGTAAAACTTACAGGAAAGCTTTAAAAAAATAAATGAACTAGACTAATTCACAACGGATGCTCTTCTGGTACACTCACTATGAAAGCATCAGGGTAAGGCTGGTCATGGCAGGGGTCTCAATACTCACAGAGGAACTGATGAACACACGCCTTGAGCAGTTTACAAATCAGTAAACAGCCACAATATCCAAAACTCCCCTAAACCCAAGGTGGTAGTGAAGATGGGACATACACAAATATTCCTGATATGTTAATGTTGGGTTAAAACCATACCTTCTCACCTTGCTGCTGACAAACCTGAGAAACAAACTCCTTTTCTCAGTTGCACCAAATTCATCTCCATTATGGCCTAGGCTGGGGTTTCTGCCCCATAACCTCCAGTGGCTGCCCATGGGGTGGTTTCAGTACAGCTTTGCTGGGAATGGATAGAGCTTTGCTCCAAATCTGGGATAAGCCTCAGCAGGACAGAGCCTCCAGCTCCCTTCCTCACCTGCTCCCAGACCTGGCTGGGAATATCCCAGAGGGGGAGGACTAAAACTCACCTTGGCGTCCTGCTTGGTGACAAAATCCACAAACCCAAAGCCCCGGTGGGATCCTGATCCTGCCATTTTCTTGGGCAGCCGAACAGTCTTCAGCTCTCCAAAGGTGCTGTGAATCAGAGAGGGAAAAGCAAAGGCAGTGTGAGATCAAGGGGAGAACCATCATTTTATCACAAACCTTGGCAGTGCCAGTTGCAGATCTGCCTTGCTGTGGACTCAGGTGAGTCTGGGCTCAGATGTCCTGCAGCCACTCTGCTTCCCTGTAAACCCCATGACAAAAGAACCTACTAACAGCAACAAACTCAGCTTGGACTTCAAGGATCATCCTTACTGGTCACAAATCTTAACAAAGCAATAGATAGTTCTTTAATAGAACTACTGTGCTTCCCCTTCCTTCAGGAGATCCAGCCTGCATGCCATGCCCTGTTCAGGGTGGGCAAAAAGCATCTCCAGGTTACCAGGAGGCAGTGCTGCTCCAAATCCCCACCAAAACAGATTTATTTGCACCTCTGGAGAGGGACTGGAGTGCACAGGATATGGGCATGAGACACAGAACTGCCCTACAGGGACCTATTCTCTTTCCAGAGAAGAAAAAGAGAGTGATTGGGCATTGGAACAAGCTGCCCAGGGAGATGGTGGAGTCACTGTCCCTGGAGGTGTTTAAGAGGAGACTGGGTGTGGTACTTAGTGCTATGGTCTAGTTGATAAGGTGGTGTTGGGTCAAAGGTTGGACTCAATGATCTCAGAGGTATTCCCAACCTAGTTGATTCTGTGGTTCTGTAACTGGAGGGTGTGGGGTAAGGCTGGCAGCATCTGTGCTCTGCAGAAACCTTGTCCTGACATACCAGTCTCCAGAGAAGGAACTTGTGCATGCAGCCATCCCACCAGGGATCCTACCTTGTCCAAAAAGCATGAAAAAGCCCCAAAGGCAGTGCTTGCTGGACACTCCTCTCCAGTGCCATCCCCTGGAGAAATTCCAGGACAAAGCCAATGCTTTCCCTGCTGCTGAGCTCCTGCTTCCCCTTCTCCTGCCCTCCCCATACACCAATTTATCAAACACATATGCACAAACTACAGGCAATAAATATTTAATGTGGCCAGGTCTGAAGAGATGTGTTATTTTATTTGAAAATCTACACACAGGCGTGCATACACAAAAGGAGCCTGGGATACAGCAGTGCCAAAGAGCACCTGGGAATAAACACAGTAAAGGCCATAAATGCTCTCGTGAAATGATATAAGCTAAATCCTGGGAGTTAACCTGGTGCACTGGCAGCATGACCAGGCATTCATCCACCCAATTTCCTTAGGCAACGTGGTGTGTAAATGTACCATTATGAAGCCTCGAAATGAATCTGCACGTCTCCTGCTCGGTGCTTTCCCTCCCTCTCTCCCTCCTGCTCCCTTTGAGCTGGAGCTCCGCAAACAAACAAACAAACCCGAGTGGAGGGGAGGGAGCAGCCTCGGCTGGTGGGCATGCTCGGCTCCAGGAGCAGCAGGAGCACCGTGGGGTTTCCAGCAGCAAGAGGGTCCTCCTGTTAAGAGGTGGGGGTGACAGGGATGCCCAAGATTGCAGAGGTGGCTCCTCTCGTGTGGAGCATCACTGGAGCATCTCAAATGCCACAGTTGGGTAAGGTTGGATGAGGTAACAGGAGAGGTCTTGGCCCAAGGAGATGACCATCTAGCTAGGTAGGAGGCAGGGGAGCTCTTGCTCCAATCTATTTCTCTGTGGAAAACATCATGGGCACTGCTGGAGGGAGCAGAGTATTTGTTAAAGGAATATGACCAGAGTATTTGCTCAAAGGGAAGCCTTAGACAACACTCACCCTCTATGCTAAAACACCATGTGGCCCTCTGACATCCAGTACACAGGATGGGCAAGGAGGTGACCACCGGAGCAGGACTCCAAGGCTGAGTGTCCCATGGAAGATGTGCTAACCCACACCAGCTTGGGCAGAGGTGGGAGAATGTGGCTCTTCCTTCCTCCCCAGCTCTGAGCAGTCTGAGTGACCCACACTGGGAGATGTAGAGGTGGTGGGGACCTGATCCAGAGCTGGGCTGGCCATGAGCATCTGCCTGGGCAGACGGCTTGGGGGAAGGACAGTGGTACCAAGAGAAGAATCCGGGGAGCAGCCAAAGGGGAAGGGGGAGAAGGGAAGCTGAGGGGCACAGTGGAAACAGGGCTGACCCCACTGGGGCTGTGGAGCAGAACGTTGTCCCCCCCACTGCGGCGCTAATTAGAAACCACAACACAGCAATTACCATCCCGGGAGCTGCGAATGAAGTGGAGAGCTCCGGCCTTTAATGTTCTCCTCTCCAGTGCCAGGCAGAGACTCACACCTCTCTTTTCCAATTATTTCCTCTGGATTTGGGGGGAGAGAGGCAGAGGGAACCCAATTACCCCCTGCAGTGCCAGGCTCCCGGTGCCCAGGGAAGCCAGGTGCTGACATGTTTGTTCCCACCCCAGATGCATCCACGCTTCAGCCTTCCAGCTCCGGGACAGCAGTGCATGGATCATGCCATGGACAAAGCCACGGGAGTGGGGATGGCAGAAGGAAAAGGGATGGAGCACATTGCCCAAATAAAACCAGAGTGTAATGCCAAGGGATGGAAGAAAGCAGCCCTACTGTAAGATCCCATCAAGCTGCTTGAAAAGGATGGCAGGGATGGCAGGGGAATCACAGCACCTCAGACCAGGTGTCACTGCCAGCTCCTTCCCCTTCTAGCACAGAGCTCCAAGGGGCAGAGATGGAGTGAAAATAACCCCACACATCACAGGTGGGGATTCCTCTGGGAGCTGACATCCCTCTCCTGTCAAACTGGACAGATATCACAAAGTCTGGCACCAAATCCTGCTGCTGGTGTGGAGCACAGCACCGTGCCAGGCTCCTCACCCCAAGCACGATGGTCTACAGGGAAGTTACCGGAGCCAGTGTGAGTGTGAAACCTGAGTGCTTTCTGGATTTGTACTCACCACCACCCATGCCTTCTCCCAGTGATTGTGAGCCCCTGCACCAAGGCTGAAGGATTTGGTTGTAGTGGGAGCCCTTTCCATCTTGAGACACTGACTTGTGTACAGTCAGCCTGGTTTAACCTTTCAGAAGATTATAACCTCCCTCCTGGTGAGGCCTGTTCCCATCAGACCTACTGGGGCTGGATTTCTGCCTGGGGCTGGATTTCTAGCAGGACACTCCTACAGTTCCTGGTAGCACTGCACCAGGCTGGGATTTCACCTGTAACGAATGCAGCCAAGGTGTGCAACAAACTCAAATCTCTTGCATTAATGACTTCCCCATGGAGCTGCTCACAATTAATATGGGCAGGTTTGGGGCAGGGAGGGGGCAAAAGTGAAGAATTTTGCCACAGAGGTGGAGGGATTGCAAACACCCTGGTGACCTGCCATGAACGTGGCTGTTCCATTACGTCCCAGCTTCCTTCCCCACGTCCTGAAAAATGGTGTCCGAACAGCTGCTCTCTGCATTCCCAAGTGCAATCAGGGCCTGAAGGGGAGGGCAGAGGTGTGGGTGGGTCTGAAGGACGGGGCTTTGCCTGGGTTCCCCTCTCCCTGCAGGCATCCTGCCAGCCAGGCTGGCAACTCCATCGTCACGCCTGCCCTCGCTCTCCCAGGCTTGGCACATTTTCCCTCCATTGGCTGGAAGTGATGACAGCCCTGAACAAACACTGCAACTACTATTTCCTAAACAAGAACCTTTGTTTTGTGCTGATCCAGATTTACTGGGAAACCAGTAAAAGCCTGCTCTGGCCCTGGCTGAATGATGATCTGCAGGGCTGCAGAATAAAGACAGCCACAACCTCTCCCTCGACTAGTCACTCATTCCAAGCTCAGCAGAAACACGGAATGTTACCAGAGATGCCAGAAGGGACATCCCCTCCCTCCCAACCACGAGGGATTCAGCACTTCTACATGGCAATGCTGCTTTCCTGATGCTTTGGCAGCTCTTCCAGTGATGCCATAGTCATCCTGCTTCCCTGGCTCAACAGAGGGAAGAGAAGTAGATTTCTCCTCCATGCTGTAAGATGTACACTGCAAGCTGGCTGCAGGTCAGAGGAACATCACTCCTTGGGATTGTAATTATATCCTTCTGGCACAGGCCAGCTGGGAGGCAAGTCCTTTGCCTGCTAATTATAGGACATTATATTGCTATTAAACTGAGCACATTCCAGCTCAGAGACAACACACTGCTCACTTGGCTTTGCCTGTTCACCAGAAGGTGCCTGCATATCCTTCACCAACACAGCCCAGCAAACATAGCACAGATGACAGGGATACAGGTGGTCTCCAGAAACCCTCTGCCCTCCTGTGCCAGTATGACACACAATTTCCTACCCTGCAGCTCTCTCCCCTTCCATCATTGCTCTCCCGCAACAGGCACAGTCCCACACCCTCTGTGCCAATCTTGCCAGGGACACCAGTTCTCTTCTGCCACTGATTCCCTTCACCTCTTTTCACAGCATCTCCTCTTTCTTCACCATCCCTCAGTCCCCAGTGTGTAAGTCTGGCTCCATCACAGCTTCAGGCAGCTGTGATGGCCACTCGCATGTGTTTGTTCATGGGACAGGGACCTGCAGATAAGGATAAACATGGAATCCCAGAATGGTTTGGGTTGGAAGGGAGCTTAAAGATTACCTCATTCCAACCCTCTGCCATGGGCAGGGGCACCTTCCACTAGCCTAGGTTGCTCCAAGCCCTATCCAGCCTAGCCCTGAACACTTCCAGGTATGGGGCAGCCACAGATTCTCTGGGCAACCTGTGCCAGGGCCTCCCCACCCTCACAGGGAAGGATTTCTTCCCAAGTAAAGAATTTCTTCCTAAGAAGCTGTAAACATCTCTCCAGCTGGGAAGCATCCCCTCCATTTCAACTCCCTACCCATCTCAAATAGTAACATTTAAACTGCAAGACCCTTGGGACAGGCCAAGATCTGACCACCCCTGATGGTATTTTCAAGTCCCAAACACACAGATGTGTTCATCATGTTCTTGGTGCACCCTAAGCCATGAACTGAATAAGGCCTCTTGGTTGCCAGATTCTGTAGGGGAAAGCACATCTGATACCATGAATTCATGCCATGGTTGGAGAGACCAACCACTGTCCACTGCCAGAAGAGCAGAACTTCTTGGAAAACAAACAAAAAAGTCACCTTTAGGTTTCTGCAGACAACTACAGAGATGTCACTAAATGGGATCACTCTAAATCCCCCTCTCTGGTTTGTATCTCTTCAAGAAAAACAAACTAGCAATAACGGGTTGGAAAACTGATCCTGAAAACCTCTAGCAAGGCTGCCAACCTTCTTGTTGCTTTCCATCTACTGTCACCACCTCCTCCTTCTTTCCTCTCGCTGCCTTCCCATCCCAAGCCCTGCCACTGCCTAAATCCCCCCTTGTGACTGCTGGCAGCCCTAGGGCAGAGCTCAGGCCAATGAGCCAGGCAGCATGACCACTTATCAGAAATGGCTCTGGGCAGGGATGATGAGTCCAAAAAGAGACACAAGTCCTTGCCTTGCCTTCCCTCCCTGCACAGCCTCATCCCCAGGAGCAGGCTGCAGCCACACGTCAGCCCAGCAGAATTCACTCAATTGCTTTGCAATGGTCGTCTTCATTTTATTATTTCTCCCTCCTTGCCCCCAAGCAGGACCTTACCTCCCCCAGAAAATTACGTCCCTGCCAGTTTCTGCCTCTGCACCCATTTGCTGATTATAAGGGGGAGAAAAAAAAATAATAACGGTCCTTTTTCTTTCTTCCTCCTTTAGGAACGCAGGACCCTGGCAAATGGTTTTGCCCCTGGGCTGAGCCATGGCCAGTTCCACCCCCTGCATGAGAGAGTTAATGGAATACGCAGTGGAAGGTCCCTCCCGCCTCCCGCTCCAGGACTTCAGCTGACTCCAGTACAGCTAATCCCATTACAAGAAAATAACGTGGATAATTCAAGCTAATGAAATCGTTACAAGAATGTGGACAGCCAGGGGTGGACATTCAGAGCCAATTTAACACTCCTTGGTGTTGTTATCCCCAGCACAGGAAATATCTGAAAGGAGGAAGGGAAAGGAAAGAGGGAGGAAAAAAAGCCTTCCTCTCTTGTTAGCTTAAATCCTGTTAGAGAGTTCAGGAATTAATCTGCCACCTATCTCCCCTATTACCATTATCATCATCATCATCATCATCAATAACGTCTCCTCGGTAACCTCTGAAAATTAGCAAATGAAGGCGCAGGAAGGCAGGGCGGGAGCGAAGCCTCTGGATGCACTGAGCCAAGTCAAACTGCCGCTGCCTCCAGCTCTGCAAGAGCCACGGCTGGAGGGACTTGGCAGCAGAGCAGGTGTCCCAGTGGCCCCCCAGCCCACGGCTGCACTGATGAAGTGACACTGGAAAGCAGGTCCCCACTGCAGAGCTGATCCTTCACTGCTGCAGCAGCTCCTCGCCTGCACTGGACACACCTGCTGGATAATCAAATCACCTCCAAAATCCCTATGAAAAGCAAGTGGGACACAGGATGGGAACAGCCATGTCTGCGCCTTGTTCTTTACTACACAGATCATCAATTTTTCCAGCTTCCTCTCCTCTTTGCCCAGGAGCACTGCCTTTGTTTGGAGGCCTCTTGATCTGCTGCCGCAGCAAAAGCAGGTTTTGCTTTATGTGATTCCTCTTTTTCAGTGCCAGCCTTGTGCTGCTGAGGGAAGTGCTGCCGTCTTCTCCAAGCTCAGCTGCTCCAAGTGATGGACCCCTTCCTGAGCCCAGTCTTCTGGGGAAGACCTGCCCACGCTGCACAGAGCCTCCTGTGGCAGGTCCAAAGCCAGGCTCCCCTCTTGGCCACCCACACCAAGGGAAGCCAAGCACAGAGGGCACATGTCCGAGTTCAGCCACAGCATTTCATCACAAATCACTCCTTTTGGCACCAACCATTTCCAGGCAGGAGCTGCCAGTCGTGCTGAAATTCATGGATGCAGTGAGGTATCACCTGAACAAAGCACAGCCCTGTCTGCTTTGGGTTGGAGCTGTGGAAAGCTTCATCATGACAAGATTTTGGAGCTGTTCAAGCCTGTACCTCAGCTCATGTGGAATAACATGCATCTTATATTTTCAGCTGGATATGGGTGATTCCCACTTGTCCCTCTCCTGCACTGCTGGGTGATGGCAGAGAAGGGTCACACAGCCCCTCCAGAAGCAGCTGCTTTCCCAGGGTGCTGCCACCTCATCCCAGCCAGCATATGACATCATACTCTCCCCAAAACATCTGCAATGTGTTTCCTGGAATCTTTAAGTAGTGAAACAACAAAGTGAAGGGATAGTGAGACACTCCCACATCTCCCCAGAGACAAGAATCTCTCTGAAACACAGTTTCTCAAATGGGACTCCTACGTAAAGGGCTCACAAAAATCAGGAGTGGCAATCTCAAACCAGAAGGCTCTCCAGGATTGGTGATGACTATCAGGTTTGTTCAAGGCAGGAGTGAGCATTAAATGATGCTGCATCTCCCCAAGGAGCTCAATAGCCAGCAGTGATGCTGGGGAGGAAATGGGGACTCCAGGCCCCTTTCCAGCCTCTGCTCCCCATACAGGTGCCCTTGCAATACCTCACCTGTCCCATTTTTCCAGCTCACTGCCTACAAAGCCACAGCTGCTGCCTACCCACCTCACAGATGTACAACGCTTCGATCAATCCATGAAGTCAGCAGAGAGACTTGTAAATTTAAAACAAAACCTGTGCAACATAAATTTGGTACAAGAAAGGAAGCAAATGCCTCATGGCAAAGGCAGCAGGAAAGCTGGAAGTGCTGCAAAAGTGTAAACTGGTCTTGTAAGAGAGAGAAGTCACCCAGGGATTTCTTGTGGATGGGAGAACTAGAGCCAGAGAAAAGCGCACAAGAAGCACATTGCTGAGGGTTGTGGTGGTGGGACATGTGGTGTCCAGTCTGGATGGCCACACCCTCCCTGTCATAGACTCATGGAATGGCTTGGGTTAGAATGGACCTTAAAGATCATCTCATTCAATCCCCTGTCATGGGCACGGACACCTTCCATTAGCCCAGGTTGCTCCAAGCCCCTTTCAGCCTGGCCTTGGACACTTCCAGGGATGGGGCAGGCACAGCTTCACGGGGCAACCTGTGCCAGGGCCTCCCCACCCTCAAAGGGAAGAATTTCTTCCCAATATCCCATCTAACCCTGCTCTCTGTTAGTGGGAGGCTGCTCTGTCTCCCAAACATAATCTCTGATTTGTCACAGAGTGGAATTTTCCACCTTTCTGCCACTGCAGCACCAATAACACCTTTCCCCATTTCTCCATTTCCACCAGGCTTGGAGGAATTCTACAGCAGCTCAATTCCCACCTTGAACCTGGCCAAACCTGGCTGGAAGTGATCAATGTTTTCCAAAAGCAGCCCTGCCCATGGCAGGGGAGGGGAAGCAGGGCAGACTCCCTGGGACGTGCCCAGCTCCATGTGATGTCTCCGGGACGCTCTCTCGCGCACACGTCTAATTGCATCCAGACGGCGCTTTTGGCACACCTGCCACAGCAACTGTTCATCTTGCCAGCAACTTAAAGAGCATCATTTGCAAAGTTTGCTGGGAAGAAAAGCCAATTAGCATGTGATTGTGAGGCACAAAGATGCTCCAGCTTTATCTCTGCTGTGGCTGCTCGGCCAAGGACCCTTCGGTGCTAATTCCCTCCTGCTGCTCCCCCTACACCTCCCTGGATCCTCCAGTTGGAAGTACAAGGCTGTGCTTCCTCCCAAAAGAGACTCAAAAAGCAGAATGGGAGTTGTGATTTAAGCTTCATGGCAGTGTCTCCCTGATGTACCTCCCACACTGCACAGAATAACAGCAGTGCTGATCCCAGTTGCAGTAAATGGAGGAAGTCCACAAGATCCACCTAGAAACCAACCCTGGGGAAGCTGGTCCAGTGTTTGGATTGCCCTTCCTTCCTGTATTTGCCTGAAGACAACTAAACAAAGTTTAACTGTCTTTGAATTCATTGAATTTTTGCTACAGATCTTCAAAAATTATTTAGGTGCTCAACACCACAACTTCTGTGTCAGAAACTATGTGGACATGGATGTGCTTCTTCCAAGGAGGTGTGCATTTACCCATAAGACTCTTGCTAATATCAAATCCCATTTTTAGTGGACCTTGGCAACAGCCTTCCTTGGAACTCATGGCAAAGTAGGATAAGAAACACAACAGCTTTGGCCCCAGACCAACAGGCAGCCATGGGACCTTCCCTCTCCTCAAGATGCAGGACCAGAAGGCAGTGGCTGCTTCCTGTTGTTTAAATGGCTTGTTTAAAAACACAGCAAAACATTTTACCCCTCTCGATTTATTTTCCTTAACAGTTGCTTATGAGGGACCTTATCAAAAGCTTTCTGAAATTCCAAGTAAATTAGTCATTAGGCAGGTTTTCAGAACAGTAATTAGGCCACTCCATGCCCCTGATGTATTATTTACCTGAGAAGATATACATAATTAGGGCTCTTCTTTATAACTGGTATTACAGGCACTAAATTCTACTCCAGTCTATCGTGTAATTACGCAATTAGGCTGCATGCTAAACAGAAAGAAACCAATCCTGAAAACCAAGCAAAAAGGAAAAAAAATCACAACAGTAATTATTATTTTTTAAATCCTCCATCACCAGCACAGCAGCAAGCCTTAAAATTTTAATATCCCTCCACTTAAGTCATTTCTAACCAGGTGCTGCAACCAGGTTTGGTTTCTTAATTTTGCCGCATTTAATCCTACTTTGCAAGGTTTAATGTCGTTTGGTGCTTTAAAGAGATTTGCTTTAAAGGCTGGTATAAAGAGAGGCCTTTCTCTTCCCTGGACAGCACAGATTTGCCATGCTGGAGGAAGTGGCACAGTGTTGCCTTGCAGCCTCCCTTCTCTCCTCAGGCCCCTGCTCCTCCCAGTCCATGATTATTTTTCCACAGCTCTCCTGCTCGTGGAGGCTGACAGGGACAGTTGCCATGGTGTGACTGTCACAGTAATTTAGCCCTGCAGAGCCAGCTCCCACGCCAGAATTTCATGGGGCAGCGTGGCAAAAGGAAAGGTGGGGATGGTGGGGGGATGAGACCCAGCCCTGGAGCCCTTGCACCAGAGGATGGGATGTGCAGAGAACCACTCAGCAGCCTCCTCATGCTTTTTTTTCAAGTCATCTCAGTTGTTCCTGTCTTTCTCCTGGTCCAACTGCAAGGTGAGATTTCAGCATTTTTGAGGGTGAATTCCTACCTTTGCCTGCCCACAGGAACAGGTCCTACCTGTTCACATCTATCCTGCTTTGTTTCCTGGTCCTTGCTGGTAAAAGAGTGTGTACCATTGGGGTGGGGAGTTCTTTTTAATCTATCTATTGTTATAAACCTAATTTGGAGCTGGGGAGACCGAGGAAAAGCTGCCATGAGTTGCTGAGCATGCTGACACCTCCCACAGAAGACACCTGCCTATTAACCACATTTATTTCTATGTTTTAAAGACAAGGACGATTCACTATTTAGTTAAAGCAAGAACAGACTTCCTTCTGAAATTTTACATCTCAATGCTCACAAGTTCCAAGCCAGTTCCCAAGGCACAGGGGAAGGTTCAGAACTGGCACAGGGAACATGATAAGCTTTAGGAAGCCCCAGATTTAAACAGCGCTGCTGGACTTGAACTCTGAAAGGGAGCTGGGAGTTCAAAGTCATCCCAAAAGAGTGTGAGCTGGTGACTCAGAGGATTTAAAGATAACTGCCTGTGGACATGTCTGACTGAAGAGGTCATCCTAAACCAGGAAAGAGGTTGAAAATCCCACTCTAATATTATTCAGGTTTTGCTGCTCCTTCTCTCCTCTTTTGCCATCTCAGAGAGTTCTGAGCTGGTCACAGCAGGGCTCTCCTCCCCTCTGCTGCCATGGGCCAGCCCTGCCTGAGTCCTGATTTCATCTAACCAATAGCTCTCTTCTTAATCCTACCGTAATTAATTTTTTTTTTCTGGGGGAAACAAAAGACATTCAAGTCTGCTGGAGAAAGGCCCAGCTCTATCAGGACAACTGAAAAAGGATGTCTTCCTCCACATCCACGCACCACGGCAGGACTGAACTACCCTCCCTGTGGCAGCTCCACCTGAGATGCACAAACGAGAGGAGTAATGACCTTTATATCCCAAACCTCATGAAATCTCAGTCCTTGCACGGACTTCAATGAGGGACTCCAATGCCTGCAAAGCCTTTTGCAGAGCTCACACTCATAAGCCACAATTCTCCCCACACACAGCACCTTGCAGGACCAGGGCTTAGGAGCCACCAAGTCACTGCCCTAATCACCAGCAGGTCAGGATTTCAAAGGAACCTGCAGCTCCAACAGCGCTGAGATTTGGGGATTTATCTCTCCTGGGCTCTTTTGAAAATCCTGATCAGAGTGCAGCTCTGGTCAAAAATAAGGTATGCTAAAAATAGTGCTCACAGGAGGGTCTGGTGCAAATCTCTGCTCCTGTAGGATTCCTATGAGTCAGCTCATTTCAAAGACAAGAGGAAATTTATACAACTAGCAAAGCAGGAAACACAGGAGGAGGATTTAGCCATACCTCATGGACCCAAAAAAGTATACCCAGGGCATCCTTTGGAGAAGGCAGCCTTGCTGTTAAGATACCAGCTGCATCAGCCCCAAAAGATGTATATATCTCATATTCAACTGTAGAATCTCCTGCACTGAACTGGAGGAGAATAAATATAGAAGCAATGAGATATTTATAGGCAGACAGCTATTTTAACACAACTGTACTTTAAAGAGAATCCTTATTTAAGTCTTGTCCCTGTAAATCTGCAGGATGACTTAGAAAAATAACCTGATTAATTATTTTCATCAGGAGAACAGAGAAACACGCAGGGAAGATCAAATGCACCGAGAACGCGGGAGCTGTTCTGGTGACTCAGATACAAGGGGGATGGTGAGATCTCCTGCGCACAGGGTTGTCTCTGAAGAGCCCAGGCTGACCACATCTGACGTCTGCCAGGGAGCAGAACAAGGCAAAGCATTAGATCCAGGCACACAGCAGCTCGTTGGTGAGGCAGGGCTGGGAGCCACCACACCACTGTGCTCCCTTGTCCCCTCCAGAGATGTGAATGACAGCAAAACATCAGACTTTCTCATTGTGCTGTAAAAGCAATGTGAGCAGAGGTGTATTTCTGCATCACAGAATCAACTAGGTTGGAAAAGACCTCTGAGATCATTAAGTCCAACCTTTGGCCCAGCACCACCTTACCAACTATGGCAGGAAGTGCCGCATCCAAGTCTCCTCTTAAACACCTCCAGAGATGGTGACTCCACCACCTCCCTGGGCAGCCCATTCCAATGCCCAATCACTCCCTTTGTAAAAAAACTTGTTCCTAATGTCTAATCTAAACCTCCCCTGGCACAGCTGAAGACTGTGCTCTCGTGTCCTATTGCTGGCTGCCTGGGAGAAAAGACTTCTATCTGGCTACAACCTCCTTTCAGGTAGTTGTAGAGAGGGATGAGGTCTCTCCTGAGCCTCCTCTTCTCCAGGTTGAACACTCCCAGCTCCCTCAGCCACTCCTCATAGGACTTGTGCTTCTGTTTTACACTGAAAATGGCCCAGTTCACCCATCTCCACCCCTAAACTGCAGGTGCAGCTGTTACCCAAGCTATGATGGTGGCTCTCTTCCTGCTCTCAATGTGCCCAGCCCTTTGCTCATCCCTTCCTAAACTGACACAATCACACCACCTGCTAAAGTTCAGAGGCTGCTTTACACAGTGGGACACATCTTTACAGGTCACGTGGAAGACTTCCAAAATACAGGACAGGGAGTGATGCCATGGTGCAATCATTACCTGAGCCATCGTGGGAGTCAATGATGACACTTCCATTCTCTTTCTGTGGAAAGCTCATTGCTCTCCACCTACTCATCTCAGAAAGAGCTGGACAAAGAAGAGAGAGATTTCACAGAATCAAAGAATAGTTAGGGTTGGAAAGGACCTCTGGAGATCACCTAGTCCAACTGCCCTGCCAAGGCAGTGTCACCTAGAGCAGCCTATTTGTACCTATTTGCAACCAGAAAAGAGTGGCAGAGTCCAGGATGGAAGTTGCAAACTCTGGCTGATCCATCCACAGGACCTTTTGGGCAAAGAAAACTGCAGTGTGAGTAACTTCTTGTTGGGTTTGCAGTTTTAATTTGTTTCCTTATTTATGTCTTAGTGCAGAAGAGCACTGTATGTGCAGCAGGGCTGCATTGTGAAAACTGCAAATGAGAGGAACCAGGAGTGTGTGTGTCCAGGTGCAGGGAAGCTGAAGCCCATGTTCCTGGGAGCTGCCTTGGAGCCAGGCACACACTTCCCAGAGATAGATCCTCCCCATAGGAGGCATGGAGTGAGCCACCACAGGGTACTCTCCACCTGCCTGGTGAAGGGAGATGACCCAGAGGGGAGGACAAACCTCTGTCCACTGTCAAGAGAATGGTTTGGGTTGCAAGGGACCTTTAAATGCCATCTAGTCCACCCTCCTGCAATGAGCAGGGATACCTACCATTAGTCCACGTTGTTCAGAGCCCCATCCAACCTGGCCTTGAATGTTTCCAAGGATGGGGCATCCACAGCTCCAACCAATACTAGTGTTTTACAGTCATTGTAAAAAACTTCTTCCTTGTATCTAGTCTAAACTGACCCTCCTTCAGCTTCAAACCACCACCCCTTGTCCTTGCCCACCATCACTGTATCAGTACACAAACAATGGCAGCAGTGAGCCCTGTTGATACAACCTTGCCTATTTAATAAATGGATTTTGATGAGAAGCATCTTCTCCAATGCCCCCTCCAATAAATTAAACTACCCAACAAATACACAGCATGAGCATTTTACAGCTCTACTCTCTGGTGGGAGCCAGAAAG